>CM046425.1:34770323-35020323 GCA_025506505.1 Flaveria sonorensis | reverse complement strand
ATTTATGATAATTTCTATAACAACCGATTTTCACAAAGTCATAACGTCAAAAAAAAAAAAAAAAAAAAAAAAAAAAAAAACACAACCGTCACATTAATAATAACAACCGATTTTTACAAACTCGTAATTTGATAGAACTAAATTAAACACAAACCGTCACATTAATAATAACAACCGATTTTTACAAATTCGGAATTTGATTAAAAAAATTAAACACAAACTGTCACATTTATAATAACAACCAATTTTTACAGATTCGTAATTTGATTAAAAATAATTAAACAAATACCATCATAGTTTGGCATATACGTATTTAAAAAGTTAAATTCAAAACAAACGTCACATTATGTTAGGTCTAGATGTCTTGTATAGGTTTAGATGATAGATCAACTATTGTAATCATATTATGTAATTATCATTATTAAAATATAATGCACTGCATTGATTTATAAGATAATCTATACTATATGTGTGTTGATATATGTGTGATTGCAGGAAACAATAAACTTAGTCAATTTGGAAAATTGACCAAGTGTTAGAACAAACTGCGGATGAATAAGTGTTCTTCCGTAGATGTTCTCAGGAGCATAACTGGTTTGTAAATCCATAGATCTCCTACGGAAGAACAACATCAGCTGAAAAGATGTACACTGAACAAAGTAAAGCTACTGAAGGAGAACTTGCGACTGAAGAACAAGTCCAAGAAATCCTGCAGAAGCACAATCACAAAAGAACAAGCAATGAAGATCAAGTGTTGCTGCGTAAGACTAAGTTCCTGCGGAAGAAGAAATTCCTACGGAAGACCATCAAACACATGATTTCAGATCATCAAGTAGTCAACATAAAGTCAATAAGTCAACGTGGCAGAGAAACATCATTAATGACGGCGGAAGACATTTAATTTAAGAATATATTCCACGTCACATCATTAACATTGTTTAGTAAATTTAATTTATTGTAAATCGCAAACTCCTATGCCGATAATCAAGGCAAGGATATGCATAGCTATAGGAAGTTTGCTTAAGTATAGCAACTAGATAGCGACACATCAGCAATGTATTTCCCAACAAGAACATAATCTCTATATAACGAGAGATCAAGATAAGAAATCAAGAACAAAAGAACATAATATCAATAGCAACAGAGTATTATAATCGATTGATTGTGATTATCAAGCAATTCTTGATTTGTGCATGATTTGTTTAATTTTCTTGATTGTTCTATACTTTTGTTGAATATTTTCAATATCAATAATCCATTAAACGTCAAGTATTGATAATTCCGCGATCAGTACTTGATTAAAATCAAATTGATAATCCCTGTTACGGTCCTTGGATTCACCGATGGTATTAGAGCCTGGTGCTCATTGATCTAGATCAATTGATCTCTCAGTTTGATTTGTTTAAATTGAATTTGTTCAAACACAATTGTTGCTTTTTGATTTTTAACGACCTTAATTAACATGAGCAATACAGTGGTTGGTGCGTATCAGCCTCCGAAGTTAGAAAATAAATCTGATTTCAAAACTTGGAAAATCAGGTTCAGGAATAATGTTAATTATACAGATTTTGATTTATGGGTTTCGATTACAGAAGGTGCATATATTCGTCCTGCTTTAGGACTGGATTATAAAGACAATAATCAACCCATAAGTCTGAAAAATCTATCACCTGATGACGCAAAGAAAGTCAAAATCGGTATCAAAGCCTATAGCATGCTTACTATGGCTTTGCCTGAAGATCTATTAATCAGATGTGAATCATATAAAATCACACACTCATTATGGAAGATCCTGCACACTCTGTGTGAAGGAAGTGATGAGATTAGAAGCATAAAGAAGGATACACTTCGCTCATAATATGAAACCTTTCATCATATTGCGGGAGAGTCTGTCCCTCAACAACTTCATAGATTTATGCAACTTGTTACAAAGATGAATATATTTGAACTGAAGTATAGAAATGAGGAGTTAAACAAAAAGATGCTTCATGCCTTACCAGAAAGTTGGACACAGACTGTGTCTATGTTCAAGAACACTCTTGACTTAAAGTCAATAGGATTAGACACTCTGGTTGCAAAGGTAGAAGCTTTGGAGTTAGACCAGAAGACGAGAAACAAGAGTGTCAAAGCACCTATAGCACCGTACCAATTCAAGGAATTAAAGGGTGTTGGAAGTGCATTCATCTCCAATGAAGATGAAGACAACTCATGTGTTGAGAGTGACAATGAAGAGGAAACAAGCTTCTATGCTGCCAAGTCTTCCAAAGTGAGCTCTCAAAACAATCAAAATAAAAAGTCTAAAGGAAAGGCTAAAGACTCCAAGATCAAAAAGAACAAAAATCAAACAGAACCAATCACTGTGGTTTAGGAATCTGAAGAATAGAAGGCAGCTTTTGCAGCATTCAGTTTGAGCTTCCAGGCTTATTTGGGTAGCACTTTGACTCCAGCACACTTCTGTCAATAGGACCTTGAAGAACTTCATCCTGATGAAGTAGAAGAGATGGATCTGCAATGGCAAATGGCAATGATAGCTTACAGAGCTAAAATGTACATGAAAAGGAACATGGGACTATCTGTGGGAGGAAGATCAACTAAGATAGGTGTTGACTAGTCAAAAGTGAGATGCTTCAAGTGCAATCTCTATGGGCACTTCTCAAGGGAATGCAATAGCAATCAACAACAAACAAATGACTCGGGACAATCAAGTCAAAGGAGCTTCACACAACCTTAGCTGACCAACTCATCCCCACCATTAACAAGCAACACTACAGGTACTAATGACTCTAAACAAACTGATTTGATTATTTTACAGGACGGCACCTATGATTGGAGCATGTATGAAAAGGAAGTAATGGAAGAAAATCAAGCACTAATGGCCAACATGGAAAACAAGGTTCCACCAATAGCCAGAGAGGTAAGTGAAAGGTTATGTTCTTCCATCTGTGTTGATGAAGTTGAAAGATATAGAACTCATGCTTAACAATTAGCTGATAA
Source organism: Flaveria sonorensis (assembly GCA_025506505.1). NCBI lineage: Eukaryota > Viridiplantae > Streptophyta > Magnoliopsida > Asterales > Asteraceae > Flaveria > Flaveria sonorensis. Next base: position 35,017,329 of record CM046425.1, on the reverse strand, counting down.
AGTCAAAGAAACTTTGCTTTTAAATGAATCACATGTAAGAGAACACAAACTTTATCAAGTAAAAATCAATTCATTACAAAAAATTTAGATAAACTTGTGTCTGAAAACTATAATCTGAAAGCACAAGTTGAGCATTTGACCACAGCATTAACAAAGTCCATGTCAGATCATGCATGAACTGAAGTGAAACTTTAGAAATTTCAACTATCATCACAGCAGTATGAGAAACTGTTAAACTCTCATATTGAATCAAAAAACAGACGTGGGTTGGGATATCATAATGTTGAACCACCAATAAATGATAACTACACCACCCTACCTGAGTCCATGACAAACAATTTATCAAATCATTTTGTGACTAGTACCAAAACTGAGCAAAAAGTTGAAAATAACGAAGTGATAAATGATAAGGATACTGAATCCTTTGAAACTGATTCATCTGAATTAGAATCTTTAAAACAAACTGACTCAGAGCTTGACCTTGATAACTGTGATCATCTGGATGAAAGTGATGAGCTTAATGAAGACGAAAGGGCTGGTTTGGGTAAGGGGAATAATGTGGTAATTGAACCTATAACTCCCAAAATTCTTACTGAGATAAAGCTGCCCTATCTACCAAAACAAAGAAATCTGCTAAAGACCATCTACACAAGAATTGATCAGTTAAACAAAGGAATCAATGAACTCAACAAACATCATAGAGTCACTTCAGCAAATCATCTGCGGAAGAAGAAGATAGGATGTGAACCTTCCGTAGAAAAGTCAAGGAGAAACCTTCCAAAACAATCCACATCCATAGAAGATATGCGGAAAAAGAAGTCATCTGCGGAATCACCCAGTGACAACAAACACAAGAAACAAAAGAAACCAGTAAATTCTCAGAAACAAGAACATTTTGACATCATGTCAGGAAAAGGTAAAAACTCACCAGCTGCTAAGTTTGAAAACGAATTGAAGCAAAAGAAGGCACTGATGAAGAAACAGACAAAGATAGTAGCTGACTTTGATATTGAAGCTGAGGAAAAGTATTGCAAATGGTGTGATATGCACAACCACAACACAGAAGAATGTTACTTCAGCAGTTATAGCTCAATATGCAATATGAACAATCATATGACTTCTGATTGTTACTTCAACAAATATTGTGCAATATACAACAAACATAATCATTCCACTTAAGAATACTTCTTCAACAAAAAGAACAAGACAAAGGTATTCAAGAAGCAACAAGCAGAAAATACTGAATCAAACTGGCAATCTTCTGAGAATGATGATTCAAAGGTTTCAAAACAAAATAAGCAACAACTAAAACAGAAGAATTCACTGATAAAAAAAACATATGTTGAGACTCAAACAAAGAAGATAAAAGAAAAATACCAAGTTCAAATCAAGACTCCTCATAAAAAGATAGAATTGCAGGAAGATGAGGACTTCTTTGATCACTTTGGAAAAGGTGAGCAGTGCCTCAGTCTAAATCAAAGGACGCAACAACATTTTTAGGACAAGCCTCAATCTCAAGTCCAATGGAAAAGGCACTGAAAGAATAAGTGACTGAGCAAGTTATTATGAACCAAGATAAAGGCACATCATCATCACATAATTTAGAAACATCAAGGCTCATTCATGAAAAAATAACTATATTAGATAACAATGGCTAGCCCAAGACCATCAAGGCTTGGGCTCCACGTTCTAATTAATTTCATTATCTTTTGCAGGAACATCTAGGGAGGGCTGACAACAAGTGGTATGTTGACAGTGGCTGTTCCAGGCACATGACAGGAAACTGTTCTCTCCTTAATGATTTCAAACATAAACTTGCTTCATATGTAGCATTTGGTGGGGATAAGAAGGGAGGTAAAATCATTAGTGAAGGAATGGTAACAAATGGTGTACTTAAGTTTGAGAAAGTTAATTTTTGTGAAAATTTACAATTCAATTTGTTAAGTGTCTCATAAATTTGTGATCAAAACTATACCACATTCTTTGATAAGACTGGCTGTTATATTCTTAAGCCAGGTTTCAAAATCCCAGAAGACTGGATCATTCTTAAAGCACCAAGAAACGACAACACTTATGTGTTGGACATGAACATCAAATCGATAACAAGCAAAGAAACATGCCTGATTTCTAAGTCATCAGAAGATGAATCACAACTGTGGAATAGAAGGATGGCTCACTCCAAGATGAAACACATGAATAAATTGGTGAAAAAAGACTTAATCATTGGTTTTCCAAAGAAAGAATTTTACTGTTCTAATCACTGCTTATCATGTTCTAAAGGAAAACAACACAAAGTATCACATAAATCCAAAACAATTAACACTAACACAACACCACTAAAGTTATTGCACATAGATCTTTTTGGTCCAACTAATGTATTAAGCATTGGATAAAGGCTATACTGTTTGGTGATTGTTGATGATTTCACTAGATTTACTTGGGTATTTTTCTTAAAACATAAAAGTGAAACATTAGAAATTCTAATGGAGTTCATCACTAAGATAGAAAATCAACTTGATCTAAAAGTCAAAATTTTAAGAAGTGATAATGGAACTGAATTTGTTAATTATATTTTAGATTCTTTTTGCAGGGACAAAGGCATAGCTAGGCAATTCAGTGCTCCAAGAACTCCATAACAGAATGGAGTTGCTGAAAGAAGAAACAGAACTCTCATTGAAGCAGCAAGAACAATGTTGGCTGATTCAAAGCTACTAATAATATTTTGGGCTGAAGCAGTGAATACAGCATGCCTGTTCAAAGCAGAACCTTTATAGTCAAAGAACATAACAAAACACCCTATGAACTTTTGTTTAAAAGGAAACCCTTCATAGGATATCTTAGATCTTTTGGGTGTCATGTGTCTGTGTTAAACACTAAAGAACAATTAGGAAAGTTTGCTGAAAAGGCATATGATGGTTTTTTTATTGGGTATTCATCAACAGCTAAATCATACAGAGTATACATTCCACATGACAATATTATGGAAGAAACTCCTAATGTGTCTTTTGATGATACCATGTTTACACAATCTGTAAAAGGATCATCTTGGTTGTTTGATATACATGCATTAATAAACTCATTTAACATTGGTTACATGAATGTGACAGGTCCTGCGGATATATCTTATCCTTATGTTCCTCCAAGCATGGGTGAAGTACCATTGATAGCTGATCCACCAAGAGTAGTACAGACATTCAATGAAAGTGTTACTCATGCTGAACACACAACTCAAACAGGCCATGATCATCCTGATGAAAATGAGAATTCAACATCAATAGTAGTACGAGCTACATCAGTAGAAGTACCTTCTTCAACAGAAGTTCCCTCTTCAGCAGGTGTTCCTTCTTCAACAGTTCATCCTACTTCCGTAGATATCCCAACTTTCGAGCCTGAGGATCCCAACACATCAGAGAACCTTCCAACATCTACAGTTTCTCCTTCAACATCAGCAGATAAACCAATAACAACATCAGCAGTTGCACCTTCAACTGCTGTGGAAGTTATACACACATCTGTGGAAACACAAGTGCATGAAGATGGACATCATTCAGCTTCCCAAGATCAATATACTGATAAATTTAACTACTTTGTTGATTCCCCGTCCCATCTGACTCAATCTCCATCAACCAACATCACCAACTTGGATCCATCTATCCAAGTTCACAATGTTCCAATGGTTAGAACTCACAAGTATCATCCAATTGATGACATGATTGGTGAACTTCACAGAAAAACTACATGAAGACAAGGGGGAGTAGCCAACAATTGTCTGTTTTCTTGTTTCCTATCATATGTGGTTCCTCCCAACATAACTGCCGCATTAAAAGACAACATCTGGATTAAAGCAATGCAAGAAGAACTTCAACAATTCAGAAAGCAGAAGGTCTGGAATCTAGTTGATCTCCCTGAAGGCCAACATCCAATTGGGACTAGGTGGTTATTCAAGAACAAGTTGGATGACAGAGGAATAATTTTCAGAAACAAAGCAAGGCTAATTGCTTAAGGCTACACACAGGAAGAAGGGATAGACTATGATGAAGTCTTTGCACCAGTTGCAAGGATTGAAGCCATCAGAGTGTTTTTAGCTTATTTCATATAAGAAGTTTACAGTCTACCAAATAGATGTAAAATGTGCCTTCTTGTATGGTGAAATTGATGAAGAAGTCTATGTTTCCCAACCCCCAGGATTTAAAGACCCTGACTATCCTCACAGGGTGTACAAGCTTAACAAAGCATTGTATGGTCTTTATCAAGCACCAAGAAAATGGTATGAAACATTATCATCATTCCTACTGAAGCATGGCTATAAAAGGGGAACAATTGATTAGACGCTCTTCCTCAAACATGAACATCAAGATCTTTTAGTTGTCCAAATATATGTTGATGACATCATCTTTAGATCAACTAACAAGAGATTATGTGAAGATTTTGAAGCATTGATGCAATCTGATTTTCAAATGAGTTCCATGGGAGAATTAACTTTCTTCCTGGGCCAGCAAGTTCATCAAAAACCAGATGGTATTTCTATTAATCAAGAGAAGTATGTGCTGCAAATCCTGAAGAAATACAATCTTGCTGAGTGTTCATCATGCAAAACACCAGCATCTATAATTGATAAGATTATACCAGATCCTACAGGGAAGTCTTGACCAAAGATTATATAGATATATGATAGGATCCTTAATGTACTTAACTGCCAGTAGACCTGACATAATGTTTGTTGTGTGTGTCTGTGCTAGGTACCAAGCAGACCCTAAGGAGTCACACTTAAATGCAGTAAAGAGGATCTTTAGACATCTTAAAGGGAAACCAGCCCTTGGACTTTGGTATCCCAAAGAAGGAGACTTCAAACTGTACTCATACTCAGACAGTGACTTTGGAGGATGTAACAACAACAGAAAATCCACAACTAGAGGTTGTCAATTCATTGGACCAAGGCTTGTTTCTTGGCAGTGTAAAAAGCAGACCAATGTTTCAGTATCCACAGCTGAGGCTGAGTACATAGCTGCTTCTCAGCCTCAGCTGGGTGCTTTCAAGTTTTATGGTTGCAAAACCAACAACTTGATTATGGTTACAATTTTCTTTAAACCCCAATACACATTGATAACTCAGCTGCTATGTTTATCACTGCTAATCCAGTGCAACATAGTAAGACTAAACACATAGAAATCAGATACCATTTTCTGAGAGATTGCTCAGAAAAGGGTTTAATCAAGTTGATCAAAGTGAATACAACAAATCAGCTTGCTGATTTATTCACTAAGGCCTTTGATTTAGTTAGATTTAGTTTCTTAATTGAAGCATTAGGCATGATCAACTGAGATTAGCCAAATAACAGCAAGACAAGCACTCTCTGTCCATTACTACCAACAGATCATTATAAAATATGGCTATGTTTCTATAAGGCACGTCACTTACTTGGGATATGATAGTAAACTATAACTTGACATTCACTCCTGATCTTTAACTAACAACTACCTACTGATCAGATGTGTTTGATATGTGAATAGGTTCAGCTTGAGTGGAAACTAAACAATGTCATGCACAACATAAAGTCAAGGTGACTAAGAGTGGACAAGTCATTATGAGGAGCACTCGAGTAAGTCTTATCTGGATGTGATCATGTTAACACCCACGCACACTTACTATGTTGTAACACCTTATAACCTCTATCTTTGCGCATCATGACCCTCCGTTTTGTGTGAGCAAAGACCTGGGTCAATGGGCACCTCTGTTTTACATGAGTAAAGACCTGGTGACCTGATGCTGATCATCAAAAGTTCCAAAAGGAACTGTTCTAAAAGAATCCAATGTGATCAACTGTATTTTATATTCAAGAGCATGCAAATCATCTCAGTATTAATAAGATTTCAAAGAAATCTTAAGATAGAGCTTATAATCTACAGAACATAGTTTAAGTGTGATAAAGTGATAACTTGATTAAATTCTGGAGGACAAACTTTCATGCAACTTCAATGATAATTTCATCTTTGTTTCTCCATACACTCTTGACTGAATTTATGAGGGTCAACATATTTGCAATCAGCACTAGATCAAGTATACGATAACCTAACATATAATATTCAGGAAGTTGTCTAGTTTATAGTATGATCCCTGGTATATGATATACTTTCCTGGTAACAAACATTCAACAAGGTTTTTGTTCTAATTTATGCTTATAAGTTGGACAGATTAACGCTTTTTCATGCTATTCACTTTATAAATTTTTGATTCATGCATAAGTTTATGATTAATCACAAATTTAGGGGGAGTAGTCATCAGCATGAAAGTTGAGTTATCATATACACTTGAAGAAAATTGGAACTTGAGCACTAACATACATTTTGCACATTTGCCATGAAGCAAAGTCAACAAGGTCCAACATCAAACATCAAATGGACTAACTGTATGTTAGTTCATACAGAGAAATTTTTATCAATATCACCTTCGAAAGATAGGTTCAAACAAAATGTGGCACCATTCAGAAAATAACGATTTTTGTATTTCGTAGATATTCTGTGGAGGACAAGATGAAACAAGAAATTTTACCTTCCGCAGATATCCTGCGGAAGACAGAATTAAGCAGAGGAACTTCGACTTCCATAGATATACTACGGAAGATCTAAAACAAAATGTCTACCTTGCATAAACATAAATTACTTGCGTAGATAATTAATTATTCAGATAACCTCGGAAGGGTAAAAAGGATAAATGGGTCCCACGTCAATTAAGATAAGGTTAAACAGGCTGGAAAAGTATAAAAAGGGCATCTCGACCGTTGGCCTTTCTATTCACTTTCAAAACAATCTCTGACCTAAAAACCCTTTCATCCAAAACCCTCTCTTCATCTTCTAGATCGAACACTACTCTAACACCATTGTCACCATGGCTAATCGATTCGTAAAAGACCACAATGTTTGTACATTTCTAAATCTAGATGTGGAGGAAGAATGCAGAGACATTATAAGATACTTGAGAAGAACAAGACTCTACTATGCACTAACTGTAGACCCACTTATCTTTCAAACACACATGATCGATTTTTTGAACACAGCAATAGTGGAGGAAGAAGATGAAGCACAAGTCATCTATGCAACTATCAGAAATCAACAACTACGGATAGAGGAATGTGCAATCCGAAGGACACTGGAATTCGGAGATACTGAAAAAGGCCACCCTGATGTGTTCGACCACGAATACATTCAGAGAGTTTTTCGTTTGATGGGATACGACGGTGACTACAAAAACGGAGAGATCAAGAAGGGAGGCTGAGCAAACCATACAAATTTTTGTGTCACACTTATCTGAAGTGTGTCTCTAATCGAAAGTCAGGATTGGATAGATTCTCCCGACATATATCATCTGGAATCATGGGAATCTTTGAGGGGAGAAAGTACAATTACTCCAAGTACATACTTAACTGCCTATGTGATCACACACAAGTGCAGAAAGAGAATAAAATGTACATGTTCCTAAGATTTCTGCAACTAATCATCAAAGATCAACTGCGAAGCATTGAAAGAGAAGGTGATATCTGTGTACAAGCTCACCTAGGAAGAGCACTTCTCAACAAACTAACTAGGCAGTACCAAGGAGGAGATGTAAAGATGTTCGACCATATTCTAGATGAGACAGAGGACATACCCCATGAACTGCTGTGGGTTGACGAACCTCAATAGCAGAATTCACCAGCTGAATCCCCTACACACTCCCAACAACAATCACCAGCTGTTGAACCATCTACAGCTCATCATCAAGAACCCCAACCACCATCATCACCAATAACTTACTTGATACCCTCTTCAAGTGAACACACATAACCAATCTCCCCTGACCTCTAACAAACAACTGTCAACACTGCTTCAACTGAAGTAGTTGCTCAAGATGAGGTTCAGCCAACTCCCCTGCACTCCCTAACATCACACGACACTAATGTCACAGAACCCATTTCACCACAGCTCGTACAAACCCCCACTCATCCAATAATATCACCCACACCCACTGAGCCAATATCTCCCTCAGTGAGCCCTGCTCATACAGAGATACTAAACCTAGAGGAGGTATATGAGGTTCAATATGCAACCACTGTGGAGATATGTCTGGAAGTTGAAGGACAGACAGATGAGAATATAGATCAGGAGGAGGGTGAATATATTGACACAATTGCTTACAAGGAGGATGATCTGAATGAAGAAGAGATTGATGTAAGTAAGAGCTACTTGGTAGCTAAATATAACTATCTGATCCTCAAGAGCAACAAGAAATTAGAAAAATTGAGGAGAATGAAGAAGGAGCTGATTGAGAAAGATAAACTCATAGCTAGGAAAGATAAGGAAATCACTCAACTGGAAGGTTGACTCAAGAGGCTGAGAGAAGATGTTGAGATTGATAACGAGGTGATTGATGCCCTTAATGATCTGGTTGATGAACAAGCTAAACAGTTGAGAGAAAAGGATGTTGAGATTGATACATTAAAGAAAAGGTTAAGAGAAGGTGAAATTAGTAAAACAGAAAAAAGTGAAGTGAGGAAAACTGATGAACTCACTATCACTTACAGAAGAAAGAGGAAGTACCTAGGGAAATCTAAACAGACTACTCCTGAAGACACACCAAAAAGATCAAAAACTATGTCAACGGATCAACCAGCCCTAGTAGAACACATTAAAGAAGAAAGCAGTGGTGAGTGGGAAGAGCTGACTAAAGAAGAGTCTGATGAAAGTGAGAAAGAAGCCAAACATCAAGACCTACTAACCACTGATGACATATTAGAGGAAAGACCACAATCTTCAATGTTTATGGATCTGATAAACAAAGGATTCCCGTATGACATGGTGGAGAAAATGTCTATGCCAGAGATGATCCAGATGATCAAAGAATTTGATGCTACAAGTCTGATGCACCCAGTGTGCATATATGAGACCTTCTCCAAGTTCAAAGCTATGGAGAAAATTAGAAAAGAATTAGGGCATTGTGACACAAAGAAGCTGACTAGATATAATATGAATTGCTGGTTACAAAGTCACAACTACCAGCAACATGAACTTATAAGGAGAACAATTGGTGAGCTCAGAGCTATGATGGAACATGTTATGAAGGTAGAGTTGGATACAGGAGTGAGATTTAGATCAGGAGCACCAAACCCAGCATACCAACAACCAGGCAAACAATCTCAAGCTAAACCTACAGTGGTAGAAAGCAAAGACATGTATAGGAGCAAAGAAGGATTGATCAAAGAACCAAGAGACATTATTCCCAATAAGATCTGGCCTCTGGAAACAACAATGAGAGAAATTACTGAATAAAGATATACACTGATCCAACTGTTAATAAGATGACAACTCCCAGATCATCAGAGGATAACCAAATCATAGCATGGAGATATGACCCAGAATGGGATTGTGCCACAATTAAGAGAGCATTCGGGATGGTGCAATACTATCCATGGATGGAGGATCTTCTTTCACTACCTGATGCTGATCTGACTGCACTTCAAAGCATTCCCATTACCAACTATCCTATCAATTCAAGAGGAAGGGATTTCTCAGGAATAGTTGGCAAACTCAGACACAAATTCAAAGGGGATGTGCTGAAAGAAGCAAGAAAAGATGATGCTGAACATAAGAAAAGAAAGTTGAAACTTAAAAGATCTCATTCCAGTTCTTCTGAACATGTTGATGCTGAATTTTTACATAGAACTGGATATGAAGACATAACTGAAGCATCGGTCAAAGTGATTGAGGGAAACCAACTCTCCTTCCCCATTACAGAATGGGGATATGTAGAAAGAACTAAAGAATTGGTGTTGCTGAGGAATGACTCACAGAAGAAAGCTTCAAGTATCGGATTATTTGATCTAGTGGAGATCAAACTGCTGCACCCAAGCTACACCTCATATTTACATGACAAACTCTTCCTAAAACTACATGATCAAACTGCTCAGAATGATTTGTGCCTATATGTGCACTTTATTCAAGTCATTGACAAGTTGCATGCTAAGGCACACATAAGAAGAAAGTTTGAGGCCGGACAGTTGATTGGAACAGAGATAAAGCCTATAACAGAATTAAGAATTTCAAAACAGGATGAATTAGAGGTGGTGTCTAACAATAGTCTTGTTGTAACACTCACCACTGAAGAGGATATCTTGGGCTTGAAATACAAGACTTTGAAGAGAATGAGTAGACGGCCAATCAAGTATAAGTATGAAGATCAGAAGAAAGCCGTGAACTACTTCAGTACCAAGATTTTGGCAAGAGTTCAAGAGCTAAAGGAACTAAACCCATGATTACTAGTCTAAACCTAAGGGGGAGTATGGTTAGGTTTAGATGTCTTGTATAGGTTTAGATGATAGATCAACTATTGTAATCATATTGTGTAATTATCATTATTATAATATAATGTACTGCATTGATTTATAAAATAATCTATACTATATTTGTGTTGATTTATGTGTGGTTGTAGGAAACATTAAACTTAGTTAATTTGGAAAATTGTCCAAGTGTTAGAACAAACTGCTGATGAATAAGTGTTCTTCCGTAGATGTTCTCAAGAGCATAACTGGTTTGTACATCCGTAGATCCCCTACGGAAGAAAAACACCAGCTGAAAAGATGTACACTGAACAAAGTGAAGCTACTGAAGGAGATCTTGCCACTGAAGAACAAGTTCAAGAAATCCTGCGAAAGCACAATCACAGAAGAACAAGCAATGAAGATGAAGTGTTGTTGCGGAAGACTAAGTTCCTGCGGAAGAAGAAATTCCTACGGAAGACCATCAAACACATGATTTCAGATCATCAAGTAGTCAACATAAATTCAACAAGTCAACGTGGCAGAGAAACATCATTAATGAAGGCGGAAGACATTTAATTTAAGAAAATATTCCACGTCACATCATCAACATTGTTTATTAAATTTAATTTATTGTAAATCGCAACTCCTATGCCCATAATCAAGGCAAGGATATGCATAGCTATAGGAAGTTAGCTTAAGTATAGCAACTAGATAGCGACAGATCAGCAATGTATTTAGCAACAAGAACACAATCTCTATATAACAAGAGATCAAGAGCAGAAATCAAGAACAAAAGGACATAATATCAATAGCAACAGAGTATTACAATCGATTGATTGTGATTATCGAGCAATTCTTGATTTGTGCGTGATTTGTTTAATTTTCTTGATTGTTCTATACTTTTGTTGAATATTTTCAATATCAATAATCCATTAAACGTCAAGTATTGATAATCCCGCGATCAGTATTTGTTTAAAATCAAATTGATAATCTTTGTTACGATCCTTGGATTCACACATTATAAACTAAAAAGATTGCCGACACAAACCCATTGCTTCTTGTTTTCGGATACACAGTGGGCATCTAGCGCCTGGATCAACAGCTCAAACTAAAAAGATTGGCGATGTCACACGTGCCCCAATAAGCCTATACGAACCAACAACCTTGTTAGCGGTGTTATGCTATAATCGTATCCGATATCAATATTCGTTTTTATGGTTTTCGACGAGGCTAAGCGGTGACGATCAAACAGAAAAAATACTCGTAATATGATAAAATAAAAATAAACACAAAACATGAACTCGTATGTCACGATTAGGTTCAACCGTGTGATAAAATAAAAATAAACACAAACTAATATGATTAAAAAATTTAATATTATACCCAATATGTCACGGTTTGGCCAAATCGTGACATATACACCACCACCAAAACACTAAAAAAAAACACTCCCAATAATTAACCCGATCCCGAGGTGCAGAACATTCTCTAAAGCCTAACTGTCATGGTTAGGCTCAACCGTGACGGTTAGTTTCTACACCTGACCTAACGGTAACGGTTAGCCCAAACCGTCACATGTAGGTCGGGTTTTCTCTAAATTCCCTACTGTGTGTCTAAAATTTCCAATATTTATAGAAATGGTGTGTCTAAAATTTTCGATATTTATAGAAATTTTGGTTGGTTGAAGAAGCAATAATCACTCGAGTTCGCCAATGATAGTTGTACTTTCAATCAAAGTTTTGTACCTCTGTATTGCTCATTGTAGATTATATATTGCTTTTCAAAAGCAAATCCATCACCACTTTTTCTTTAAACATAACGTGACTTTTTTTTCCAACATTGTCAGTTTTTAATTAATTATGATTTAATAGGGTTATCTGATCAGATCAATAATTTGTAAATGTCTTTACTTTAATTCCACTTTTTCTTACCTTTCTGAGTTTTCTATAGTTATTTTAAAGGGTTCGTGCAGAATCTCAATGCGCACAAGTCTTTATTTATTACTGTTCAAAAGGCTGCCATTTTCATAAAAAATTAAAATGTTAACATTCACCTATTTATATTCTTTGTAATATTATTACATTTTGGTCGAATATAAGATTAACATCAACTCTATTTAAATATATAATCTGGAAACTTATTTTTATAGTAACTCATAGATATTTTTAGATAAATAGACCACAATCTGTGTTATGCACCATTTGCCTCTAACTTTTTAATTATGAGACACATTACTTAAATATTATAATTAAAGATATCTGGAAACCTATAAAGTTTACTCCTATTTACACAAGATTTAATGTACATCATAGCTGAGTATGGTGAACATCTAATCACATCACATTGCCGTCAATGATAAAAGACTAAATATCATTCTTAACACTCATCGAAGTAAAGTCTGTTACTGTAATGATGTATGGTCCTCTATCAACTATCCATCTATAATAGATATCCACTTGAACATGAGACATGGATCAATTTAGAGGCTGTTTGATTACTGCTGACTGAGTAGGATCTGACTGAGTCAGAAGCTGACCCAATAAGAAGTTCTGACTGAGTCTGTGTCTGACTGAAACTTGGCTGTTTGATTTAGTATCTGACTGACTCTGCTGAATGATAAAAATAACCTTATTACCCCGTTGTTCTGACGAGGCATATACAGACACGTCAAATGTACAATCTTCCTCAATAATTATCCTTATTTTAAAACCAAAACGCCCTTCATAGTTTGGTTATATAAAACCAATCACAAAACTACATACACATACATATATAAGGGTAATGATCCACCCAAAAAGGGTTTTTCAATCACTCAAGATCACATACACATACACATATTCAACTGCAAAATCAAACAAAAGGGGGTTTTTCACTCACTCAAGATTACTCACTCAAGATTACATACACATACACATACACATACACATCTACATACATAGAGCTCTACATACACATCTACATACACATCTATATGCATATCTACACCCACAGAAATTCACAGAGAAAAAGCGAGAGAAAGCAAGATTACCGAAGGATCTGCCGTGGGGGTCGTCGTGGGTGGTCGCGCAGGGAGGTCGTTACGCAGGGGGGTCCGCTGTCGGTGGAAACGCCGGCTGCCGAGGGGTGGGGTGGCCGTCGGTGGACCCGGTCAGCCTTTTTAATTTTCAGGTTTGGGTCAGCTGCCTTGGACCGGTCAGCTGAAACAAAACGCATATCAAACGGGCTGACCCGCTGACCGAGTCAGCCAGTCAGCCGGGTCAGCCGAAATCAAACACACCCTTAATCTCATAGTGTTCAACCATAGTGTTACTCGCTCATGATTCAACCAATTACAATCCATCCTAGTTTAAGTACGACCATGCATTTCAATAAACTTGAATTAGTGGCCTTAAGATATCAAATTTATAAAGATACAAATCCCTTATTGACTGCATACGCCTCTCACTAAAGTTCATGTTGTGGCCATCGAAAATTGTTGTGTTGTTAAGAATAACAATAGGTAATGCCAAAGAAGAATGTGTCATGCAATCAAGCATCTCTGGTCAAAGGATACAAAATACTACCATTTTTCATGACACTTACGACGTCGATCAATGAAGTGTCCTTGAAAGAGGTCACGTCAAAATTTATGTTCCATAAATATTTGTGATCTTTAGTTATATTTTTTTTTTTTCAACCAAACGACCCATAATAGTCTTACCTAAAGGTTATTCACATAACTTTGATAGCATGGACATTTAGAATAACATAGTTATTCACGGATTATGAATGTGCTCCTATGGAACACAATATACATTAATTGAAGGGACATCAAGTCAGATAAGATAGAATGATACTTCTATATAGCCCGAAATATCCTAGTAATAAAATACAGATTAGTTCCAATCATTTATCATACGAGGTCCTGTAGAACTAGCATGAACCACATACACATCACATGGCATCGGTTTTGTGAATGGATTTACTAATTCTAGATATGAACTTACTTTGTTGGTGATTATTCTCCTTATTTCGGTATTTCCTAAAATGTGATGCCTTGCATCATGCTATGTTGGAAGTTACTCAGAATATACTTGGTACTATGATATGATATCTATAATATAGTTGCATAGCTATAACACTAGAGATGTAATGATATGTATCTATAGTTCTCTTGATACTAAGCATCACCTTAAACTTTTTTAAAAATACAACATCCAAGTTAGAACTTGTGTTTCTCACTATCTAACAATGTATATAGACTCCTAGAAAATGAAGATATATCCCATTTGAGATCAAAAGTCATTTCGATTAGTTTTAGAAGTAAGCACTTGTGACTCATCTAACAGTAAAAAGCCCTAATTCTATTTTGTTATAAATAAAAAATATGCCATATGCCATTTAGAGACTTTATACAACATTCTTGATGATAGCGGTGTGGCTCACTTCATGCTTTCATTATAATAAAAAATATGCCCTGTGTGGTGTAGTGCAAAATATGGTGTACATGATATATATAGTTGTTAAAGCACATGGAGTACTCGTTATCCTTCAAATCTCTTCTTCCAAACTAGGATAAAAAGACTGCTTAGGATTGTATCATGCATGATCAGTACGAAACCTTGACAAGTCAATGACCACTTAGATATGCATTACAGATCATTATTCCTAGAATGTAAATGATTCTCCTAGGGATTTTATTACAAATCACTTTTCATCCGGGACTTAACATCCTTAAGGATGGAATATCGTTTCTAATAAGTACTATCTCATTGACATATAAAATTAGGAATAAAGTAGTTCACTCTCTAGCCTTCGTATAAATACATAACTTATCTTCAATTCCCTTATAACAAATCCACATAACTTTGATTTTCTCATCAAATTTAATATTCCAGCGTTTAGTTGCCCGCTATTCCTTATAACAAATACATAACTTATCTTCAATTCCCTTAAACAAATTCCTTAAGCTCACACACTCTATCAGAATGTGTTGGATCAACAACCTTCTATTAAAGTAGCATGGACATCTTTACTTAGACATCTATTAAGACTAACTATTTTTTATATCTATTTACCATTTGATCATAATCATGATAAATAGTAATGGTAATTAATTAACTAATGGTCTAAAGATGGATTTAACAGAAAAGGTTCCATCATAATAATCAATTCCTTGGGACATCATATAATCAATTCCTTGGGATTGAATGAAACCTATCACAACTTGTTGTTCTTTAAAAGTATGTATACTTTTTCCATGTTAGGTTTTTCATCATGAAAATCCACTCACTCTTCTAGCCTTGCCATTAGAAGGAATAGCAACCAAATCCTTGAATTGGTTATCATGCATGGACTACATCTTCATGCGAATGGCTCTAAGCTATCTATTAGACTCCTTACCTAAATGTAGAAGATTTTTAGTTAGCAAGCTCACTCTTACCCAATAAATAAATATTATCACTATCCATGAGAAAATATATCATATATCTCTTAGGGTTATGATGAATTCCACTTGATATTTCGTTACACTAGGTATCTCCTAGTGGTTGAGTCGTAACATTCCATTGTTGGCCTTCAGTTCTAATCTCAGATGTGGCATGTTATGGCTCTTAAATTACTTCAAGTTCTACATTATTTTTATTTGTTCCTCTTAAGAGAAATTTCTCTTCTAGGAAGACTCGTAGTTGACTAATAGAACCTTATTAATAATAACATAATAGAAATAATATGCCTTTGATTCCTTAGGGTTTTTGTTGAAGATTATTTTTTTCCTTCTAGGTTTTAACTTATTGTAGGACTCATGTTCAATACAGTCCTCACAACCCCATACCCTAAGGTAAGATAAGTTTAGAGGCTTTCTATTACCTAGATCACACGGAGTCTTATTCGGCTTCTTTAATGGAATAAAGTTGACTATTCGACTGGTCATTTTCAATAATTTACTCCTGAAAAGAGTGATGCAAGATGACACTACTCATAATGGATTTGACCTTGTCCAATAAAGTATAATCTCTCCTTTTGGACACACAATTGGCTATGTGTTCTAGATATATTAGGATGAGGAACTATCCGTCAATTTATATGATGTATATTAAATTCGTAGCTAAGATATTAATCACCTTGATCAGACCAAAAGGCTCTTGTTGTTTCTAAGCTTATTTGCACTTCATTTTACAACACTTTAAAATTTCAAATGTTTAATATTCATGTTTCATCAAGAAAACATAACCGTGCCTATAAAAGATGATTGTAGACCTAAGGAATACCTCTTACAACATCTTGACATTATTGTAGAAAGACTATTACATGTGAATGTATTAGTCTAGATAAATCAGCAGTCCGGCCACTCGTATTGGTGAAAGGGTGCTTTTGGTCATCTTGTTATAAAAACATGATTGCCATATGGCAAAAGATCCTGAGTCGGCGAGCTTCTAAAGTCCATGTGTTTGGTGTTTTGACATATGCTTCATATTTTTGTAACCAAAGTGACAATGTGAAAGATATGAATCATTAAAATTTAACTTTGACAGTTTAGTATGGGTATTGATAAAGTCATAATTACATGAGCTAAAATATAAAGTGCATAAATTCATTATGAGGCCTAGCTTTGAAACACAAGACATTATTAAATTTATTCCATCAAGGAAACCAAAACATAACTCCGCTCATAAATTAGAGTAGTCATAATAACTTTTAAAGTCAAACATAAAACAAGCATAAGTTTAGTGCATCACATTTGGTAACAAAATTTAAATATTGTCATACGATCATTAACCATAACTTCAAGTCCATAGCTAATTATGGAGTGTCAAATGTTTCTTTTCAGCTTTCTCTAATGTGAGTATTACACCTAGTGTTAAATACCCATGAGTAGCTTAAGAGAATAATGTTCTATCATAAAGAGACATGAAATGCTAGCCTTATTTGAAAATGTCCTCATTAGCTAAGCTCTTCTTTTGAAGCTTGGCTTATTTGACTTCCTTGTCACTACGAAGTGTTACCGGAGAGAAGTTGATTGACATGTTCATCTCGGTAGTTACTAGCCTAGCATGCAACGTCAAGATAGATATATCTAGATCAATTAGGATATGATCCTTAATGAAGTATTCATACGATTTGGGCAATGAGCTTAGTATCATATTTATAACAAAGTCATTCCTAATTAGAGATCAGTTCCTATCCAGTTTCTCAATGTATCATTTCATCTCAAGTACATAAGGTCCTATTGAAGATCCTATCCAGTTTCACAACATATCTTGTTGAGTATTTTTGATATTCACATCCCCTTAAATACCCTATCATGCAAGTGAATCATAAAATATCAAATCGCTTTGAAGGTTTGGCTCCATTATAATAAACATAAGAGAAGATACGCACAATGCATCATCTACGTGTTTTGCCCACACATCCTATAAAATGACGAAGATTTGAGTACATTAGTTTAGCTATTAATAAAACCAAGTTTCATTAGTTTGTCTTGTGTTTTATTATATAGTGTGTTGATCGATTTTAATATCCTACGTAGTAATAAGTCGTTACTAAATGTGCCAGACCATTTTTAACTATTAATAACCCTTTATTATTAGCCATTATGATATAATAAAATAATTTCACTTGTTTTTATATATCTTAAAACTTAATTTTATGAAACTCAAATATATAATTCTAGTTTTTGTGTATGAGTTTTATAAAATACCATTTTTATAAAACTCTTTACTTGTATTTTGATATTGTTAATGATACTTTAAAATTCTAAATTTTCAACACAACCAAGTAAACATGTAAATAAATACACTGCATATATACAAAGCAAAGCCATGAATTTGTGATATGTTGTGCGCCAAGACAAAACATCATATTGGTCTAAAATGAATATAAATCTTCAGTCTTCTGACTTGACTCCCATTTGTTCAAAAACCTCCTTTTGAACTCCAAGTTTTCTACCTTGCAAGTCTTGTTTCTTTTGTTACATTTTGAAAATAAAGACACAAACTAAATATATTACATACTTAAATGAATAAATATTACAAACATATTAAATAGTAGAACCATAAGTAATAATCATTACATACTCAAATGAATAAATTTACACCCATAATGAATAATAGAACCATATGGTCTTGGCTAGCTTTGTATAAACATACATGATCTGGTTGTCGAGACTCGATCAAAAACAAGTTACTATATAGGTCTGAGCTACCTTGATTGTATAAGGGTAAGTAAGATCGTCTCCACAGGAAATATGTAAAAAGTGTTTAACTAATGTGACTCGATTAACTAAAAGACAAAAACTTTATAATGAAAGATTGAAACTTTGAATGAATTAATAAACACAATTGTAAAAAATCAGAATCTTTGAAACTGATTTAACTAAATAATAAGAAACAATCACTTCCGAGTTTCAAGTTCTACAAGATCAATAGGTTATCAGGTGTATTTTAGGGTTGCATAACACGACTCAAGATTTTAGCTTTTGATTGAAGTGATAACCAAGGAACAGTCTTTTAAAACTCGTTCATTCATAAAATTATCAATTCATCTATATAAAGTTATCTACTACTCTCAATGAGCTAACGATGCACGAAAACCGAAAACTGATGATAAAACAAATAACCTCCTTTATAAAAATATTGTTTAACTCAATAAAAACCTTCAATTACATTCAATCACCAAGTGTTTAACCTAAAAACCCTAAGTATGACTATCCATCTCACTTGTAAAGAACTATCTACCCGAAAGCAGTCACGAACGAACTAGCCACTCATAGTCTTTATTGAATCTTCAATCATGGTTTGATGATGATCAATGATGATTTGGTGTGAGTTGGGAAGCTTGAAAGCACCCAAAATCACCTTGAATTTGCTAGATTTCGGCTGGAAAAAGTTATTTTTTGAATTGGGGTTGGATGTGTTTGACTAAACTTCAAGATCCACAAAATCTGGGTGTTTGTTGATGACCGGCGTATGATACGCCGACCCTGACGTATCATACGCCCATATCAGAATTCCTACGCCTAACTTTCTGTTATTTTTCTCAAATACGCCTACTGATACGCCGTTCATACGCCGACCGACGTATTATACGCCCATACCCCGCGTATCATATGCCGGTACACCTAAATTTGTGCCTTTTTTTGTAACTTTTGATGTTTACATCTTTAGTTCTTGTAGTTTCGTGTTTGGCTTCTTTTACTTTCAATTAAGCTTGTTTAGGCTTCGTATACCTATAAACAAAACACAACCAAAGTAATCCTATTTCATAATAACAACGATATAAAATCATATAATTAGATCAATTAAGCCTTGAATTATTATCATGTGATCAATACATAAAATAATACTTGACATAAGCAACTTAGTTACCACTCTTTCAACATAAACAAGTGGGCGATTTTTATATATCTATTTTTTAAAAACTGACATAATAGATACTACTCCTTAGAATTTAAAATGTTATTTTATATATATCTTTTTTTCCTACTCTAAAAATGATTTGCTTTCTTTTTAGCTTCATTACTAAAATATGTATAGCAAAAGATTTAAATCATATATAAGTGACTCTAAATTTATTAGGTGTCAAATCCAGCAAATAAAATATATAAATACGTACCTACAGTGCACACACTAAGAATAATATGAGCGGAAGTAGAGTTTGTGTCATCAGGGATATGGGTTAAATATTTTAACACCAAAAACATTTTAGCATAGTTACTTGGGTTGGTTATGGATTAATTAAGATGGGGGTTTTAATTAAAGACCAAAATTAGAAACAAATTACAAAAAGTAAAATATTTCCAGCAAGCCGACATGGTCGTGTCGAAACTATAAATAAAATTGCACGCAACCGTGTTAGGGTTTTGCCAGAAAAATGAAGTTTAATGCCTTTTTGCCGTTTACAATTGTGAAAAAGAATTACTAAAAATGTTAATTTAATTGAAAAGTAAATTCAAATATGAAACTAATTCCAACAGTAAGGTAAGTTCTTGATTCGATTCGCCTTACGATCATTAACGATTATGGTGCAATGACCCTTTTTAATTTATAATTTGTATCGATACTAGGAATCACACCATTCGGATATGCACTCTATCTAATGTCTAATCAAGTGTACTTTGTTGATTAGATTCAACCCGCTACTCTAAGCTCACATTGTTGGGATCTTAGAGTGCGGGTTGCAAATGATCAATTATAATTAAGCACACACGTCGTTCGGTATTGTAGGACCGCTTAGAACACTTAACAGACCAAATAGGGAACTGGGTTTATATTGATGATACTAAGTGTAGGAACCTCCGAAGTTAAGAGGCTGATGGAACCAAAAGATACCAAAACAACCAAGTCTTCCAACATGCACTTCGAAACAAAGGTGAACTAGCTTCAGAAGTTTTACACACTCAAGAAAAATACTAAGTGTAAAATCTTCCGAAGCCAAAGTTCAGAATAAACTGCTGCGGAAGCTTTACATTGAACTTGGAAAATATTCTAAGTTTAAAGTCTTCCGAAGCCAAAGACTCAACTCTTCCGAAGGTAAAAGACAAAGTCTTCCGAAGCTCTCAAGACAAAGTCTTCCGAAGCTGTTTAAAGACAAGACTGATTTTCTTCTGAAGAGAGAGAAAATATACCTTTTCCATCAACTTTATCATAAAGTAACCTACTTTCAACTGCATGCTCTGGTAGTTCACCTGCTATCACTAGTTGGTGAAACTTTCATACTTTATGATAAAGTAGATAAGGTCTTCGCCTGCAAATTTTTGTTTTTGTTCCTTCTTAGCTTTTTGTAATAGGAAAGTCAGTGAGGTATGGCTTATCATAGTCACTAGTCAAAAGACAATTTGCCTTTTGACTTTAGGCTGATTTTGTTGTCTAGATTAGTCACTTCCAACTGTCTTTTTGCATATTGACGGTTGTAGGATGTAGTATAAGTAGTCTCCGGTTCTTGTATTCAAAATATACTTGTACAACACTTGTAATAGAACTAGAGAAGCAATATACAACTTCCTTGAAAATTTTATTTTGTGTTCTTGCTCGTGCTTTTACTTGTCTTTGTCTTGTATCTTCAGTAAAGGTTCACAGTTCCCTATTTAAATTGTTAAGTGATCTTAAGATCCTCCTAAGTGTGTTAACTAAGTACAAGCTTAAGTACCCTTTAACGGTCTTGCATTTGGTATCAGAGCATTCCAGGCTCTTGATTGTAAGATCTCACCATCTTCAAATCCTCTTAGTTACACACATCACTTAACTCTTCAAATGGCAACTATCTCCAAAGCTGATATGAAAATTGGAACTATGACAAAGTCCCCACTGATCACTCCTGAGGATTTTGACACTTGGTGTCAAAGAATGGAAGGCTTTATCAAGTCTTAAGATTCTAGGATGTGGGAGTCTGTTGTCAATGGACCTCATGTACCATGCACCTCTTCAGCTGCTGCTGGTGGTGGCATGATACCAAAGGAGAGGGCTGACTTTTCTGATGAAGACTAGAAAAGAATTGACATTGATCAGAAAGCCATGACAGCCCTCTAAACTGCTCTTCCAAACTCCATCTACAGAGGTTTCAAGAAGTGCAAGACCGCCAAACAGCTATGGGATGCACTAAAACTGATGTATGAGGGTTCAAACAAAGCCAAGGAGAACAAGAAGGATCTCTTGAAGCAGCAGTTTGAAAATTTCACCTTCAAGACAGGTGAAACCATGACTCAACAATACTTCAGGTATGTTGAGATCATGGATACTCTGGCTGATGTTGGGGTAACTATTAAGAATAGGGATATTGTTAGGAAGTTCATGTCCTCTCTTCCAAGACAATGGACACACTACTGTGTGGTCATTAAGTGGACTGAAAACATCAAGACCCTTACTCTCACTGAGTTGTATGGGATACTCAGTGGATACCAAATGGAGATGAACATGCAAAATTCATCTGGTAACTCCAACACTCACTAGAGTTCAGCCCTTCATGTGGTTGAAAGGGATAGCAGAGAACCACAACATCATCTCATCCGCTACCCTGAAACCTCACAAAAGGGTCCTTTCATCACTTTCCCAGAGACACCCAGAGAGAGCTATATCCAAGGAAGTCCCTTCCAAGAGACAAGTTTTTCTCAAGCTTTTGTCTCCACTGATGAAAGTACAGGCAACTTTCTCTTCACTCTTGAAGACCTGACTGTATCCATCCAGATGATCTGGAGTACATGGAGATAGTCCAGCGAATGGCTCTTCTCACTCACAGAGCGCATAAGTTCTACAAGAGGACTGGGAGAAGGTTTCCTAGCAATACTGCCAGTGGCAAGTTTGGACTGGATAAGAGCAAAGTCAAGTGTTACAACTGTAACCAGATGGGACACTTTGCTAGAGAATGCAAGGCACCTAAGTCAAATGGTGTCCAAGCTTCATCCAGCCAAATTACACTAAAGGAGGGAACCAGGATGAGAAGCCAAGACAGCAAGCTGCAGTTGCTGTTGAAGAAGGAGGCTTTGACTGGTGCTTTCAAGATGAAGATGCATCTACAAACCAAGCACTCATGGCTGATCATGATGAAGCTAAGGTACTTGAACATCTTTGCTCTCCTGAATGTATTGCTAAAGTAAATAGATACAGGTCCTACAACTTGGAAATGAGATCTGACATTGAGTCCTTAAATATTTTAAAAGCTTATTTAAAAGAGCTGAAAATGACTATAAGCTTAAGATAGAAGATCTAGAGAAAACAGTTTCAACTCTTAAACATAACCAAACAAATTATAGGACTCAAATTAAGGACCTCATTACCAAGTTGACTGAATGCCAGGCTGAGCTTGTGATCAGCAAAGCTAGGGCAGAAAAATGTGTTCTTGAAGAAGAGACCTTCAAGAATATGATATCTTCATCTCTGCATGCAAAAGTGTGTTATCAGAATATGCAAGGATTGGGATCTAGTAAGATAGCTCCTCCACACACTCTACTATCAGTCAGATCTCCTAGGTGTGGAACTGGTCAAGATGAGCTACCATCCATAGACCCTAGTGATGAAGAAGATGAAGAGGAGAAGGTGAGGGATAACTCTGAGATGAGTGAAGAGAGTCAATCCAAAAAGGCTCATCATGCTCCTAAGGAGGAAAAAGAAGCTGGTTTGAGCAAAACCAAGAGAAAGAACTCCAAAAAGAAGATCCAAAAGGCAAGAGATCAAGACCAATCCCAAACAGAAACAAGTATTTATCTCTGCGAGGTCCAAGGTGATGAAAGCTGAAGATCCTGTCAAGAATTCTAGTACCAAGAGTTCTACTTCAGCTTCAACTCACTCCAGCAACAACAAGAAGACTGACCAGCTGTGTGTCACTTCTACACAGCCTAAACCATCCACTTCAAAGAGCAAGCTTCACCCTAAGAAGCCTGTTGCATCATTTGAAAAGATGGAGAAAGAAAAGGAAAGTGTTCAAGTTTAGTCTTCTTTAGGAAAGAAGACTCTCAGAAGGAAAGAATTGGATTGTGTTATGTGCAGTAGTACTTCACATCTGGCTAAGGATTGTCAATACAATCCCAAGAGTACTATCCACATGATCAAGAAGAAAACTTCTGAGAAGAAGAAGAAACAAACAGCTTCGGAAGGAAAATCTATTTCCTTCGGAACTCCAAATGAAGAAGAAGGCAAGTAGAAAATTGCCTTCGGAAGAAAAGTTGGTCTCGGAAGAAAGGAATGCTTCCGAAGCACTGAAGCTTGCTACAGTGAAAGCAAGATCTTCCGAAGGATCCGTCTCCAAAGCTTTTGAAGCTACAAAAGCTTCCGAAGTAGTGAAGGTCAAGCCTAATCTTCCAAAGGTGGTGTGAAAGATGAAGGAAGACCTTGAGACTGAAAGCTCCTCTTCAGCAACAACAAATGATCCTCAAAGGTTGAACATAGGATCACTTACTATTTCGTTGCCTTCATCTGAACTTTATTCCCAAGACCAATGAGGCTTGGGTTTCCAAATGTAACTAAATCATCTCTTTTATACAGGGACTGCCAAAGACAAGCAGAAATGTGTGGATCATTGATAGTGGCTGCTCCAGGCACATGACAGGCAATGAGTCCCTACTTCAAACTTTGAAAGAATTGATGGAGGACCAGTTGCTTTTGGAGGAGATGCAGGAGGTTACATTACTAATAGGGGCATGGTCTCAAATGGTAAGCTTAACATTGAGAATGTAAACTTTGTCAAGGAGCTTGGATATAATCTTTTGAGTGTGTCCTAATTTTGTGACCAAAAACATCACATGCTCTTTACTGAGCATGAGTGCATTGTTCTCAAGCCTGGGGTTGACATTCCTCAAGATCATATTTTGCTCAAAGCCCCTAGGAAAGGGAACATGTACAAGATGGACTTGCAGGAAACATCTCCCTCTAGAGAGATTTCTTTCTTTCTATCTAAAGCAAATAGTGATGAGTCTTTCCTTTGGCATAAAAGAATGTGCCATGTAAACTTTAAGAATATGAATAAACTGATTAAGAATGATTTGGTACTTGGAATGCCAAAGAAAGAGTTTACAAGTGATGACCACTATGTTGCATGCTTGAAGGGGAAGCAACACAAAGTGTCTCACAAGCCAAAGGAAATAAAGTCTATCACTACTCCTCCTACACTTGTTACATATGGATCTGTTTGGCCACCATTAGTGTAATGAGTTTAGGAAGGACCTCATACTGTTTGGTGATCACAGATGACTTCACAAGATTCACTTGGGTGTTTTTCCTTAGAACTAAGGATGAAACTCCTGAAATCTTAAAGAATTTCATTCTGAAAATTAAGAATCAATTTGATCACAAGGTCAAAATCATAAGATGTGATCAAGGAACTGAATTCAAAAACCAAATCCTTGATACATTTTGTGATGAAAAGGGTACTTGAAGACAATACAGTGCTCCCAGGACTCCTCAACAAAATGGTGTTGCTGAGAGGAGAAACAGGACACTTATTAAAGCTGCAAGAACCATGTTGTCTGACTCTAAACTACCCATCACCTTCTGGGCATAGGCTGTCAACATAGCCTGCTATGTGCAAAACAGAGTTTTGGTAGTTAAGACACATGGTAAGACTCCTTATGAACTGTGGCATAAAAGGAGACCATTCATTGGTTTTCTCAGAATATTTGGATGTCCTTGCACCATTTTGAATTCCAATGATCAAATAGCCAAGTTTGTTGAGAAACCAGATGATGGACACTTTGTTGGGTACTCTTCTCAAGCTAAGGCTTATAGAGTATACAATCTCAGAACTAGAATCATTGAGGAGTCAGCCAATGTGACTTTCAATGAACACACACCCTGTGTAAAAGGTTCTAGTCTGGATTGGCTGTTTGATCTTGACTTAGTTACCGACTACTTTAACAAATCTTGTGAGAATGTTTCAGGATCTATAGATAACAGGTCAATAAAAGATCCTGATCCAAGATTTGAGCTGAGAAGACCAAACAAGAAGACTACTTTAGCTCCAGTGGTGACTAACCCTATAATTGAAGCTCCCATCAGCACTAGTATGAAAAATACTGCTGATTCAAATGAATTGCCTTCAAATTCCAGCTCAAAGGCTCAGAATTCAGGAGAAGGAACTTCAAATGCAGGAGGAGGAACTGGAGGTGGTGACAGTGATCAACAATTTCTTGATGCTAAAAACCACTCCATTGAAGACAACATGAATGATGTCACACACTTATTAGATCAAGTCTCTCTTGATAAGTGTGCTGATGTGGTGGGAGACACCTCATTGCCAGATCAGAATTTCTCAAATTTAGATCTGTCTAACCAACTTGCTGAGAGCCCTCAACTTTGGATCCACAAGTGATATCCCTCCACAAACATCATTAGAAATGTTGACTCAGGGGTAAGAATAAGAGGACAAGCTCATGACAGCCATGTTTGTCTACATTCTTGTTTCTTATCCCAGATAGAGCCGAAGAAGGTTGATGAGGCTTTGAAGGATGGAAGCTGGATTGAAGCTATGCAAGATGAGCTGCTTCAAATCAGAAGACAGAAGGTTTGGAACTTATGTCCTCTTCCTCAAGGGAAGAGTGTCATAGGAGCCAAATGGGTATTCAAGAACAAGAAAGATGATAGAGGGGCCATCATCAAGAACAAGGCTAGACTGGTTGTCCAAGGATACACTCAAGAAGAAGAAATTGATTACACTGATGTCTTTGCTCCAGTTGCAAGACTTGAAGCTGTAAGAATATTTCTGGCTTATGCTGCATCCAAGGATTTCAAGGTCTACCAGCTTGATGTGAAGTGTGCCTTTCTCTATGGGGTGATTGATAAAGAAGTTTATATTAAACAACCACCTGGCTTTGCAGACCCAGATCATCCTGATTATGTCTGCAAGCTTGATAAAGCCCTTTATGGATTTCATCAAGCTCTAAGAAAGTGGTATGAGACACTATCAACATACCTTTGTCAACATGGATACAAAAGAGGTACTATTGATGGGACTCTATTCATCAAAGTAACAGGAAATGACATATTGCTAGTTCAGATATATGTGGATGACATCATCTTTGGTTCAACTAATCCAAAGCTCTGCAAAGACTTTAAGATGCTGATGAAGAATAGATTTGAAATGAGTGCCTTGGGGGAACTCAATTTCTTTCTAGGAATTCAAGTGAAGCAGGTTGAAGATGGCATTTTCATCAGTCAATCAAAGTATGTACAGAACATACTTACAAGATTCAAGATGACTGACTGTAAGGTTGCAAAGACACCCATAGCCAGAAACCACTCCCTTGATCCTGATCTTGAGGGGGAGTGTGTTGATGAACATCTCTACAGGGCTATGATTGGGTCTTTATGTATCTTACTGCTAGCATGCCTGATATCTGTTTTGCCACATGCATATGTGCAAGATATCAAGCCAACCCCAAGATGTCACACCTAATCACTGTCAAAAGGATCCTTAGATATCTCAAAGTGCTCCAAATCTAGGCCTTGGTATCCAAGAATTCAGACTTCAATCTGTATGCTATACAGATAGTGATTATGGTGGCTGCAACATGACTGCAAAGTCCACATCTGGGGGTGTCAGTTCCTGGGTGGAAGGATAGTCTCTTGGCAATGCAAGAAGCAATCCTGTGTGTCTGCATCAACTGCTGAAGCTGAATACATTGCTGCTGCCAGCTGCTGTGCTCAAGTGCTTTGGATTCAGAATCAGATGCTAGACTATGGGTTCAATTTCAAAGAGACTCCATCCACATAGACAACAACAGTGCCATCTCTATTATAGAGAGAATGTGCATGCACTCAAGGACCAAACACATCAACATCAGGTATCATCTGATTAGGATAATTTTGAAAAGGGATTGATAAAACTAATCAAAGTTAACACAAATGAACAATATGCCGATGTTCACAAAAGCTTTGATGAACAGAGATTTAAATATCTTGTATCAGCTATTGGGATGATTAACTTTGAGTAGATTTTTCTTAATAACTTAATCAATATATTTCTTAAAACTGTGTGTCCTAGGTTGTCTATTAGATCACTTCATAAGCCCAGTTCTCTTTGGAAGAAAAACGAACTTTTAAAATGATATCTCTTAGAATGATGAAAATTTACCTTCGGAAGAAGCAAAAGTTGCCTTCGGAAGAAATTTATGTCTAAATCGTTTAAACAGCTTATCTGAGATTTACCTTCGGAAGAAATTCTTGAAGTATCTTCCGAAGCTTAAATTTTGGTATAAGTACTTAAATGCATTTTAGGAACAAATTTCTTCCGAAAGCAATTTAGTCTCGGAAGACTCATTTATTTCTTCCGAAGCCAAAATTTTCAAAACTCTTTGAAATATCTTCCGAAGCAAAATTGCTTTCGGAAGCTTTGATTGCAAAGCTTCCAAACCAAAATTGCCTTCGGAAGCTTTTTCTACTTCCAAGAAAACTAACTTTTGGGCGCCTTTTTCAGAAGTAGGACCCACTTGCGGATTTCAAAGTTTATTTTTGTCATAACTTTGTCTCAAATCCAGAGTATATCTTTCCAAACGGTTCTATTTCATCACTTCTCTCATTGTTCCCTAACCTAAAATTACCCCAAATTTCATCTTCTTCTTCTTCCTTCACTACAAAGCTTCTTCAAATGGCCAATCTTGATCGTCGTAACGACCCTGATTTCACCATGCACCTACACAGGCAACACAATCAAGTTGCTCTGTTAAACTCTGAGAAGGATCCAAGCTTCTCAGACGTGTGTAGGTATCTTTCTTTGTCTCACTACTTCACCTCCCTTACAATCGATCCTCCTCTCTATGAGGATCAGTTGCTTGAGTTCTGGCGGACCTGTCAAGAGGTCACCATGGACGGGGAGAAGGCACTGTCTGCCACAGTGCAGGGGAGGACGGTTTTCATCACTCCAGCCATTATAAACACCCATTTGCAGCTGGATGATGAAGCAGGTGAGCTGTCCTTTCCAAAAGCTGCTGTCAACCAATCCTTTGCAGATGGGCTATGAAGGTGACTTTTCAGTCAAGACCTTCAGGAAGGGGAAGGTCTCATTCCAATGGAAATACCTCCTCCATGTCATACATAGTTATCCAACAAACATGGAGGATGGGACCAGATTCCAGAAGACCTCTCCTTCATTGTCCATGGGATGGTTCAAGGGGTCAAATTCAGGTACTCTCAGTTTGTATTTACAAATTTACTAGCGAATTTGGATTCCTTAGAATATTACATGTTCCCCGGTATGTTCAACACATTCTCAACTGTGAATTGGGACCACAGTTGAGGGGAACAGGTAATGTTCTTAAACTTGCACATATGAGGCCCGACATTTTCAAGATATTGAAAAAGCCAACTGTTGGGTTCTCAGGGGTAGAAACAGCCCTTGTCCCGAAAATGTTTGAGCTCATTGCTCAGGGTGACATCCTAGCAGCCCCGCTAGTGATGAACCAACACCCTCTACTTCTCACCCACCTCAAATCAACCTACCATCAAAATCACCTACCAAAGAAAATCAAACGAACCCCTGCACTTGCTACTGAGCATGTGCAGGCCCCCATATCACAACCCATACAGGAGGAAGTGGAATCTCGAGCTCCCACTTCCCCTGAGGAGCAAACCACTCCCATCTTTCAAACAATCAGTGCTGAGGTTCCTCATGCTCAGCCTGATGAGCTCACAACTCCACAAACAGCCTTAAGCCATCACTCTGAGTCTCAACACTCTAGTGATCAACCTTCAGGGGAAAGCTACCATCCCCAGCCTCTTGATCTCAACCGCCCCATACCAGCCTTGACTTCTACTCTGATGAAGATTGGGGTTTCAGTGAGTATCATGACTCTCCCTCTCTACCCACACTCAAGGGGAGATGAGTACTCCTGCTTCACCCTGTCTAGCCCCATCAGACACCCCAAACTGAGGTGGATCTTCCTGTGATTGTCCAGGAGATCCATGTGGAAGAGGCTCTCACTGTTGCCAGTGATTACATCTTTAAGACCTCAACCACGACAACCCAGCCTCTTGACACTATCAATGGGTGAGGGAAATCCAGCAGCCAAGAACCCCATGCTGGTGGTGAAGGAGCAGACCTCGGTTCACCTCCTTCATCCCCCAATGATTCTTCAACTGAAGATGAAGGGAGTCTGAAACCCAGGGTGCACCAACTCGAAGACATCTGCACCCAACTGGTTTCACAGATAGCTCACCTTGAATCATAGGTGACTATCTTGCAAAGGAGGGTCCATGACCAGCAACTTGAGATCACCGATCTCAAGGGCCAGTTAGCTGAGAGACCCATAGGACAAACTCATCCAGGTCCACAAGAACCTGTGGATGTTATGGATCACTTCCCCAGCTCACCTATGCATGAGGGTGATGCTACCAAAAAGGGGGAGGAAGTTTGACAGCCACAGAACCTGGGAGTTCTTCCTCAAGTATGGACATACAGGACTCACCATCCTATCTTGCAGTTGTCCATGCTCAGCAACCTCCTCTAGACAGTGATCTGGAACTGCTCATTCAACAACTGTTTGAGGAGGGAGTACCAAGAGCAATGTCTGCCCCATCTGAGAACCAATCTGGGGTTGGGGGTATGACAGTGATAGGAAAGCTCTTGTGATCTCTAGAGCTCAGGGTCAACAAGAAACTCTCAACATCTCCACCCTGAGTTTCTATGAGGGTATAAATTGGTAGATCTGGCACTTGTCAACCCAAGCAATAAAGACAAGCTGTCAGATTAGCCAATCAAATTCAAGACTGGGTGCTGGCAGAATTCAAAAGGAGAATGCATCATATAGACAGAGGCTAGCAGTTGAAGCCTTTGGTCAACTGGATGTTGAGGTAGACCCAAGATTAGCTTTGAAGGGAAAGCCTTGACTGAAGGCCCAGAGGCTGAGACTGTGAACCTTGAGACAAGATCTCCTCCAGCACCCCATACCCTCAGTGAGGCACCAGCTGGTGATGGTGCTTCACAACCTCTCTTGGCCAGAGCTTGAATCAAGCAATGAAGGCCAAAGCTCTCTCAGACTGAGTCATCAAGATCTGCAATTGACAAAGGCAAAAGGAAGATGACTCCTGAAGAGATTGAAGAAGAAAAGAGAGAGAGGAAGAGGAAGCTGAGGGGAGAGAGTTCAAGTGGTTCCCCAAGATTCATGCAAGCTGCAATTCTGGCTGCCCCTGTACCAAACACATAAGAAGATGAATTAAGGGCAGCCAGACTCAACTATCTGAGGACCAGGAACTACAAAATAGATGAACTCATCTCTCTCCCCTTAAATGAGTTAAATGAACTGGCTGACATTGAATTGTCAAAGGAGAGGAAGGAAGCAAAGGATGCAGCCTTGACCCTCAAACACAAGGAAGAAATGAAGAGAAAAAGGCTTTACAAGAACATTCCTGTCCTCTCCCCGGTTCAAGAAAGTCCTGAGTCAGAGACTGTGGCTGCTGAACAACCTCAGGTAGTTGATGAAGAAGAAAGATTAAAAATGATTAACTACCTGAGTGCCACAGGTCTCTATCAGGCACCTGCACTCCTTCCCTTGCCTTATGATTATATATTATTTGAATACAATAAGCAGCTGGAAGAGCAAGTCAAGAAAGAAAGGCAAGCTGCACAGAATAGGCAAAGGGAAGAAGCTGCAAAATCAAGAGCCATCATCTAGAAAAGTCAGAAAAGTCTACAGATAGGCAGAGGATGATGAGCTTCTTGAAGCTGTATGGGTTCTCCGGAAGGAGTCTTGGTCCCATGTATCTATCCACAATGGATGAGCACATAAGGTTGATCAAGCAGAAGATAAAGAGAGGAGAGCTTGTGGACCTTCATTCATTATCAAGTCAAGTTCAACCTGAAGTTGAGGTAAAGGTGGAACCTATAGAGACAACACCACCTGCACCTGAAGTTGCACAATAGCAAACTTCATCTTCTAACCCACAGCAGGGTTCTCCTCCCTCTCCTTCTAAAACTAGGAGAGAGATCCCAACTGAGAGGGAATCCACTGAAGAACCTGGTACTGAAGACCAACCCTCTCAGTTAAAATCATCAGGGAGGAAAAAGAGGATGGCCAAAGAAGATCATCTTTCAAAGAAGAAAAGAAGAAAGGCATCCTCCTCCCAACCTCAGGATGAGTCAGAACATCCTGAGGAAGTGCATGAAGAGGACTCTCAACCAACTCCTATCATAGTAGAGCCTCTCTTTGTTGGAAGACAAATTCTGTCCTGGACTTTGCTGAAGATCCAGACAGATGGTATGTCACTAGAGATCAGGGAGAACAACATGTCTACTTCACAAGTGACATGCTTGAACTCCCTCTGCATGATCTCTATGACATGAGAAGGTACTTCATGAGTCTGAAGAATCCAGATCTGCTGATGAAGAAAGGAATTCTGAAGATCCTCATGTGGACTATCCCAGTCTGAAGAACCTCTCTGTTTGGTAGCATCAGCCTAGGGGGAGTTTGTAGGAACCTCTGAAGTTAAGAGGCTGATGCAACCAAAGATACCAAAACAACCAAGTCTTCCAACATGCACTTCGGAACAAAGGTGAACTAGCTTCGGAAGTTTTACACACTCAAGAAAAATGCTAAGTGTAAAATCTTCCGAAGCCAAAGTTCAGAAGAAACTGCTGCGGAAGCTTTACACTGAACTTGAAAAAATTCTAAGTGTAAAGTGTTTCGAAGCCAAAGACTTAACTCTTTCAAAGGTAAAAGATGAAATCTTCCAAAGCTCTCAAGACAAAGTCTTCCGAAGCTGTTTAAAGACAAGATTGATTTTCTTAGCTTATGATAAAGTAGATAAGGTCTTCGCCTGAAAGTTTTTGTTTTTGTTCCTTCTTAGCTTATTGTAATAGGAAAGTCAGTGAGCTATGGCTTGTCATAGTCACTAGTCAAAAGGCAATCCGCCTTTTAACTTTAGGCTGATCTTGTTGTCTAGATTAGTCACTTCCAACTGTCTTTTTGCATATTGATGGTTGTAGGATGCGGTATAAGTAGTCTCTGGTTCTTATATTAAAAATATACTTGTACAACACTTGTAATAGAACTAGAGAAGCAATATACAACTTCCTTGAAAATTTTATCTTGTGTTCTTGCTCTTGCTTTTACTTGTGTTTGTCTTGTATCTTCAATAAAGGTTCACAGTTCCCTATTTAAATTGTTAAGTGATCTTAAGATCCTCCTAAGTGTGTTAACTAATTTCAAGCTTAAGTACCATTTAACGGTCCTGCACTAAGAACACAAGTAGAGCCGTTAAGACAGAACTAAGAACAAACAATTATGGTTTTCAAGGATGCTGTATATTGCTCTTAAGTTCTTTTACAAGTGTTACAAAGCATATTCAATTTACAAGGACCTGAGACACTTTATACTACATCCTAAAACCGTCAATACTTAGAAAGACAGTTTGAAACAATAATCTAGATAACAGATCAATGTAAAGTCAAAAGGCAGATTGCCTTTTGACTAGTGACTATGAAATGTCATAGCTCACATCCTTTTCTAATATAAAAAGGTTTACAGGTACAATAGTAGGAAGTTACAGACAAAGACCTTAATCTTAGTTATAAAGCATGGACTTTTCACCAACTCATATAAGTTGGTGAGTCTCAGAATTGCAGCGGAAGTGTGTCAACTTTTGTAAAATAGATCAGAGAAAGCATGTCTTCTCTGTGTTTGGAAGAAATCAGTCTTCACAGTAAATTGGCTTCGAAAGAGTTTGTCTCTGAACCTTCGAAGGACTTATCTTTGGCTTCTGAAGATTGGACTTTGGCTTCGGAAGATTTTACACTTAGAGTTTTTCTGTGGAGAGTGTAAAACTTCCGAAGCAACTTCTACCTTGACGTCAGTGTATGCATGTAGGAAGTCCTTGGTTGTTTTGTCTTCTTTGGTTGCATCGGCCTTATTATATAACCTTACAAACTCCCCCCAGGCTAATGCTACCAAAACAGAGAAGTTATTCACATGTTGACAGTCCTTATTAGGATCAAGACCATACCTTTCTTCACGATTTGGTCAGGATCCCTCAGACTCTCATAATACCTTCTCATGTCATAGAGATCATGTAGAAGAAGATCAAGCATGTCTTGCTAGAAATAGACATCTTGACCTCCTTGATCTTTGATGACATACCATCTATCTGGATTAGCAGCAAAAGTCCAAGACAGGATGGGCCTTCCAGTTACAAGAGGCTCTACTTGAATAGGAGTTGGTTGAGCAGCCTCTTCATGCACTACCTCAGGATGCTCTAACTCATCCTAAGGTGTAGAGGTTGATGCCTTTGTCTTCTTCTTCTTTGAAACATTTTTCCTGGCCATCGTTTACCTTCATAGCCCATCTGCTCAAAGAAGTGGTTAACATCAGATTTGGGAAAGGACAAATCACCTTCTTCATCATCCAACTGAAGATGAGTGTTTATGGTGGCCGGAGTGATGAAGATTGTCCTCCTCTACACTATGGCAGATAGTGACTTCTCCCCATCCATGGTGACCTCTTGGCAGGTCCTCCAGAATGCCAACAACTGATCCTCATAGAGAGGAGGATCAATGGTGAGGGAGGTGAAGTAGTTGGACAAAGAAAGGTATCGACAAACCTCTGAGAAACCAGGATCTTTCTCAGAGTCTAACAGGGCAACTTGATTGTGTTGCCTGTGAAGATGCATGGAAAAATTGGGTTGATTTGTGCGATCAGGGTTGGCCATTTGAGGAAGCTTTGCGGTGAAGGAAGATAAGTACAAAGGCGGTTTGTGGGTGAATTTTGGTTAGAGAAAATGTAGATGAAGAAGATAGTGAAAAGAGGGGGAATCATTGAGAGAATATATATGAAATGGACTTGAGACAAAGTTAATACAAAAGAATAAACTTTGAAATCCGAATTTAGGTCCTATCTCTAAAAAAGCCCAAAAAGATATTTTTCTTGGAAGTTGAAAATCTTCTGAAGGTAGTTTTGTCTTCGGAAGTTTTGAGAAAAAGCTTCCAAAGCCAATTTTAGCTTCGGAAGATATTCCTAAGGTTTATGAAAGTTTTGCTTCGGAAGAAAAATACTTAGAGAATTAAGACTTGGGAGTTTTATTTTAAAGAGAATAAATCTTCTGAGACTCAATTGCTTTCAGAAGAAAATTGTCTATCAAATACAAATAAGTACTTAGAATCATATTTAAGCTTCGGAAGATATATCAGAGTTTCTTCCGAAGGTAAATTTCTTTTAAGTAGTTTGTTGATTTGAAGATATAATTTTCTTCCGAAGGTATTTTACATGTCTTTCAAAGGAAAATAAGTTTTGATTTTTTTTTTCCAAAAGTCTAAGGAAGATCCTCTTAAAGATTTTCTTCCAAAGTAAACTGAGCTTATTAAGGTGATAAAATAGATAACTTAGGACACACAAGTTTTAGAAATAAATTTGTTTTAAGTTTTTAAGAAAATCTACTCAAAGTTCATCATCCTAATAGCTGATACAAGATATTTGAATCTCTGTTCATCAAAAGCTTTAGTGAACAGATCAACATATTGTTCATTGGTGTTAACTTTGACTAGTTTGATTAATCCTTTCTCAAAATCATCTCTAATCAAATAATACCTGATGTTGATGTGTTTTGTCCTTGAGTGTTGCATAGGATTCTCTGTAATAGAGATAACACTGTTGTTGTCTATATGAATAGGAGTCTCTTTGAAGTTGAATCCATAGTCCAGCATTTGATTCTGAATCCAAAGAACTTTAGCACAGCAGCTTGTAGTAGCAATGTATTCAGCTTCAGTAGTTGATGCAGACACACATGATTATTTCTTGCATTGCCAAGAGACTATCCTTCCACCAAGAAATTGACATCCCCCAGATATAGACTTTGTAGTCATATTGTAGCCACCATAGTCGCTATCTGTATAGACATACAGATTGAAGTCGGAATTCTTTGGATACCAAAGGCCAAGTTTGGGAGCACCTTTGAGATATCTAAGAATCCTCTTGACAGCAACTAGGTGTGACATCTTAGAGTTGGCTTGATATCATACACAAATGCATGTGGCAAACATGATATTTGGCCTACTGGCTGTGAGATACATAAGAGACACAATCATAGCCCTGTAGATATGTTTATACACACACTCCCCCTCAAGATCAGGTCCAAGGGAGTGGTTTCTAGCTATAGGTGTCTTTGCAACCTTACAATTAGTCATGTTGAATCTTATAAGTATGTCTTGTACATACTTTGAATGACTTATGAAGATGCCATTGTCAACTTGCTTCACTTGAATACCTAGAAAGAAATTGAGTTCCCCCATGGCACTTATTTCAAATCTATTCTTCATCAGCCTCTCAAAGTCTTTACAGAGCTTTGGATTAGTTGACCCGAAGATAATGTCATCTATATATATACTTGAACCAGCATTAAGTCATTCCCTCTTCCTTTGATGAAGAGAGTTCCATCTATAGTACCCCTCTTGTAGCCATGTAGACAGAGATACTGAGATAGTGTCTCATACCACTTTCTTGGAGCTTAGTGCAGCCCATAAAGAGCTTTATCAAGCTTGCAGACATTATTAGGATGATCTGGATCTGCAAAGCCAGGTGGTTGTTTGACATACACCTCTTCATCAATCACCCCATATAGGAAAGCACACTTGACATCAAGTTGGTAGACCTTGAAATCCTTGGATGCAGGAAAAGCCAGGAATATTCTTACAGCTTCAAGTCTTGCCACAGGAGCAAAGACATCTGTGTAGTCAATTCCCTCTTCATGTGTGTATCCTTGAACAACTAGTCTGGCCTTATTCTTAATGATAAGTCCTCTATCATCCATCTTGTTTCTAAAAACCCACTTGGTTCCTATGGTAGTCTTCCCTTGAGGAAGAGGACATATGTTCTAAACCTTTTGCCTTTTGAATTGAAGTAGCTCCTCTTGCATTGCTTCAACCCAACTTCCATCCTTTAAAGCTTCATCAACCTTCTTTGGCTCTATTTGGGACAAGAAGTAAGAGTATAGACAAACATTTTTGTCATAGGTTTGTCCTCTTGTTCTCACCCCTGTATCAACATTTCTAATGTTGTTTGTGGTGGGGTGTGACTTGTGAATCTGAGTTCAGGGATCATAACAAGTTGATTAGAAAGATCTAAATTTAAGAAATTCAGTTCTGGCAATGGAGTATCACCCACCACATCAGCACACTTATCAAGAGAGACTTAATCCAATGAGTGTGTGACATCATTTATGTTGTCTTTTATGGAGTGGTTATCAGCATCAAGAAATTCTTGATCACTATCACCACCTCCATCTCTTCCTACATTTGAAGCTCCTTCATCTAAGTTCTAAGCCTCTGAGCTGGAATTTGTAGGCATCTCAGATGTATCAGCTGAATTTGTTATGTTGGTGCTGTTAGGATCTTCACTTACATGGTTAGTTACCACTGGAGCTGATGTAGTATGTTTGCTTGGTCTTCTCAGCTCAAATCTAGGGTTAGGATCTCCTGTTGATAGATTACCTGTAGATCCTAAAACATTCTCACAAGATTTGTTAAAACAGTTGGTAACTAAATCAAGATCAAACAACCAATCAGGACCAGAACCTTTCACACTGGGAGTGTGCTCATTGAAGGTCATATTGGCTGACTCCTTAACTACTCTAGTTCGAAGATTGTATACTATATAAGCCTTTGCTTGGGAAGAGTATCCAATAAAATGTCCATCATCTGATTTCTCCGCAAACTTGGCTACTTGATATTTGGTATTCAAGATGGTGCAGGGACATCCAAACGACCTGAGGAAGCCAATGAATGGTCTCCTTTTGTGCCACAACTCATAAGGAGTCTTACCATAAGTCTTAACCACTAAAACTTTGTTCAATACATAGCAGGCTGTGTTGACAGCCTCTGCCCAGAAGGTGATGGGCAGTTTAGAGTCAGACAACATGGATCTTGCAGCCTCAATAAGTGTCCTGTTTCTTCTCTCAGCAACACCGTTTTGCTGAGGAGTCCTGGGAGCACTATATTGTCTTGTAATACCCTTTTCATCACAAAATGTATCAAGGATTTGGTTCTTAAATTCTATACCTTGATCATATCTTATGGTCTTGACTTTGTGATCAGATTGATTCTCAATTTTCAGAATAAAGTTTTTCAAGATCTCAAGAGTCTCATCCTTAGTTCTAAGGAAAAAGACCCAAGTGAATCTTATGAAATCATCTTTGATCACTAAACAATATGAGGTCCTTCCTAAACTCATTACATTGGTGGGGCCAAAAAGATCCATATGTAATAAGTATAGGGGAGTAGTGATGGAGTTCATTTCCTTAGGCTTGTGAGACACTTTGTGTTGCTTCCCTTTCAGGCATGCAACACAATGGTCATCACTTGTAAACTCTCTCTTTGGCATTCCAGTTACCAAATCATTCTTAGTTAATTTATTCATGTTTTTAAAGTTTACATGGCACATTCTTTTATGCCAGAGGAAAGACTCGTCACTATTTGCTTTAGATAGAAAGCAATAAACCTCTCCTGAGGAACATGTTTTCTGCAAGTCCATCTTGTACATGTTCCCTTTCCTGGGGGCTCTGAGCAGGATATGCTCTTGAGGAATGACCACCTCGGGCTTGAGAACAATGCACT
The DNA here is from genome assembly GCA_025506505.1 of Flaveria sonorensis. Lineage (NCBI taxonomy): Eukaryota > Viridiplantae > Streptophyta > Magnoliopsida > Asterales > Asteraceae > Flaveria > Flaveria sonorensis. The sequence goes on along the minus strand of CM046425.1, from coordinate 34,979,045 downwards.
CATGCTCAGTAAATAGCATGTTATGTATCTGATCACAAAATTAGGATACACTTAGTAGATTATACCCAAGCTCCTTAACAAAGTTTACCTTTTCAATGGTGAGCTTACCATTTATGACCATGCCCCTTCCTGTGATGTAACCTTTAGCATCTCCTCCAAAAGCAACTGGTCCTCCATCAATTCTCTCAATGTTCTGAAGCAAAGAGCCATTGCCTTTCATGTGCCTGGAACAGCCACTATCAATGACCCATACATTCCTCTTGGTGCTTAGCTGTTCCTCCATAAAAAGAGATGTTTAGTTACATTTGGAAACCCAAGCCTCATTGGTCCTAGACTTTTCAAAGAGTTTTGATGACAATGTAACAATAACTGATCCTATATTTAAGCTTTGAGGATCATAAGTTGCTGTTGATGAAGAACTTTCAATCACCAGGTCTTTCTTCATCTTCCACACCATCTTCGGAAGCTTGGACTTGACCTTCAACACCTCGGAAGTTTTAAAAACTTCTGAAGTTTTGGAGACTGGACCTTCAGAAGCTCTTGCTTTCACTGCAGTAGGCTTCAGTACTTCGGAAGCATTCTTTTCTTCCGAGACCAAATTTTCTTTCGAAGGCAAGTTTTCACTTGTCTTCTTTTTTCCTTTGGATCTTTCGAAGGAAACATATTTTCCTTTCAAAGCTAGTTTCTCCTTCTTCTTCTAAGAAGTTTTCTCTTTGATCATGTGGATAGTACTTTTAGGATTGTAGATGCAATCCTTAGCCAGATAAGAAGTACTACCACATATGATGCAGTCCATTTGTTTCCTTCTAAGAGTCTTCTTCTGAGAGCAAGACTGAACTTGATCACTTTCCATCTCAATCTTTATCTTCACAGATGATGCAACAAGCTTTTTAGGGAGAGACTTACTCTTGGAGCTGGATGGTTTAGGTTGTGTAGCAGTGGTGCACAGCTAATCAGCCTTCTTCTCCTTGCTGGAATGATTTGGAACTGAACTAGAACTCCTAGTACTAGAGTTCATAGTTAAGTTTCAGCCTTCACCACTTCAAATCCTGCAGAGATAAACACTTGCTTCTGCTTAGAGTTGAAAGTGGCCTTGATTTCTTGAGCCTTCTTTGCCTTTATCTTGTCTCTCCTAATCAAGTTCTTCCTATGAGACTTAGTCATTCCAAATTCTTTTCTCTCCTCAGGAGAATAGTGACCCTTATTAGGATGATCTTCTTCTCTCCTCTAAGAATCATCTTTCACTATCTCCTCTTCATCCTCTTCAACAATAGGGTCTATGAGGGGAAGCTCATCTTCACAAGTTCCACACCTTGGAGATCTTACAGACCATAGAGTGTGTGGAGGAGCTATCTCAGTAGATCCCAATCCCTACTTATTTTGATAACAAACTTGTGCCTGCAGAGATGAGGATATCATGTTCTTGAAGGTCTCTTCTTCAAGAACAAGCGTTTCTGCCCTGGCTTTGCTGATCACAAGCTCAGCCTGACATTCAGTTAACTTAGTGATGAGATCATTGATCTGAGTCCAATGGTTGGTATGTTCATGCTTAAGAGTTGAAATTGTTTTCTCAAGATCTTCCATCTCAAGTTTATAATCATTTTCAGCTCTTTTAAAATCAACTTTTAAAATGTTTAACAACTCAAGATCAGATCTCATCTCTAAGTTATAGGACCTATATGTGTTAACTTTAACAATAAATTCAGGTGTACAAAGATGTTCCAATACCATGGATTCTTCAAGATCTGCCATCAGTGCTTGGTTTGGAGATGTATCCTTAACCTAAAAGCTCCAGTCAAAGCCTCCTTCTTTAACAGCAACTGTAGCTTGCTGCTTGGGCTTCTTATTCTGCTGTGCTCCTTTAGTGTAGTTTGGCCTGGCTTGTGCTTCGCCACCATTTGACTTTGGTACCTTGCACTCTCTAGCAAAGTGTCCTATTTGGTTATAGATGTAACACTTTGCTTTGCTTTTGTCCAGCCCAAACTTTCCACTGGTTGTATTACCAGGAAACTTCCTCCCTGTCCTCTTGTAGAACTTCTTGGCTCTATGAGTGAGAAGAGCCATCCTCTGGACTATTTCCATATACTACAGATTATCTGGATGGATACAGGCTAGGTCCTCAAGGGTGAAGAGAAAGTTGCCTGAGCTTTCATCAGTAGACACAAAGGCTTGTGAAGAACTTGTCTCTTGGAATGGGCTTCCTTGTGTGTAGCTCTCTCTTGGTGTCTCCAAGAAGGTGATAAAAGGACCCTTTTGTGAGTTGTTAGGGTAGCAGATGACATGATATTGTGGTTCTCTGCAATCCCTTTCAACCATATAAAGGGATGAACTATGCTGATTGTTGGAGTTACCAGATGGATTTTGCATGTTTATCTCCATCTGGTAGCCACTAAGGATACCATACAACTCAGTGAGAGTAAGGGTCTTGAGGTTCTCAGTCCTCTTAATGACCACACAATAGTATGTCCATTGTCTAGGAAGAGAGGAGATGAACTTCCTCACAATGACCCTGTTCTCAAGAGTTACTCCAACATCCATTAGAGTATCCACAATCTCAACATACCTGAAGCATTGTTGAGTCATGGTTTCACCTGTCTTGAAGGTGAAATTCTCAAACTGCTGCTTTAAGAGGCCTTTCTTGTTGTCTTTTGCTTTATTAGACCCCTCATACATCAGCTTCAGTGCATCCCAGAGTTGCTTGGCAGTCTTGCACTTCTTGAAGCCTCTGTAGATAGAGTTTGGAAGAGCAGTTTGGAGGGCGGTCATGGCCTTCTGATCTATGTCAATCTTCTTCCAGTCTTCTTTAGAATAGTCAGCCACTTCCTTTGGTATCATACCACCACCAGCAGCAACTAAGGAGGTGGATGGTATGTAAGGTCCAGAGACAACAGATCCCCACATCCTGGAGTCTTGAGACTTGATGAAGCCTTCCATTCTTTGGCACCAAGTATCAAAATCATCAAGAGTGATCAGTGGAGACTTTTTCATAGTACTAGTTTCCATATCAGCTTTTGTGATAGCTACCATTTGAGATGTTAAGTGTTTTGTGAAATAGAAGGGATTAAAGACAGTGAGATCTTACAATCAAGAGCCTAAAATGCTCTGATACCAATTGCAGGACCGTTTAAGGGATGGTCATTACAATTAGTCTCATAATGAGGAGACTGTTTAGAACACTTAACAAATCAAATAGGGAACCGGGTTTATATTGATGATACTAAGAACATAAGTAAAGCAGTTGAGACAGAACTAAGAACAAACAAGTATGGCTTTCAAGGATGTTGTATATTGCTCTCAAGTTCTTTTACAAGTGTTACAAAGCATATTCGAATTACAAGGACCTGAGACACTTTATACTACATCCCACAACCGTCAATACTTAGAAAGATAGTAGGAAACACTAATCTAGACAACAAGATCAATGTAGAGTCAAAAGGCAGATTGCCTTTTGACTAGTGACTATGGCATGCCATAGCTCACATCCTTTTCTAATATAAAAAGGTTTACAGGTACAATAGTAGGAAGTTACAAACAAAGACCTTAATCTATAGTTTACAAAAGCATGGACTTTTCACCAACTCATATAAGTTGGCGAGTCTTCAGAATTTGCAGCGGAAAGTGTGTAGCTTTCTGTAAAGTAGATTTGGGAAAGCATGTCTTCTCTGTCTTCAGAAGAAATCAGTCTTCACAGCAAATTGGCTTTGAAAGACTTTACCTCTGAATCTTTGAAAGACTTCATCTTTGGCTTCTGAAGATTTGGACTTTGGCTTCGGAAGATTTTACACTTAGAGTATTTTTCTGTGGAGAGTGTAAAACTTTCGAAGCAACTTCTACCTTGTAGGTCAGTGCATGCATGTAGGAAGCTCCTTGGTTGTTTTGACATCTTTGGTTGCATTAGCCTTACTATACAACTTTACAGGTATGCTTAACTAGATTGTATGATTATATAATGAGAATGAATTCCCTGACAAACTCAAACTGTTAATTGTTTCTTTTATCAAAAATCAAAACTTGATTAGGGTTTTTAAACTTGAAAAACTTTATTAGACAAATTCATAAAGTGGCTAATTTCATTAACAATATAATATATAACGGATTAGATCCGGGTTTAAGATCAATAATTAAACAAACAAAACATTAAAATAAAAATAATCTCATAAAATGATTAAAATAAGTTCAAACCAAACAAGAGAATTAAACTTTAAGGTTAAAACCAAAATTGATTAGCCGGACATGACGGCTAGATCAATCAAACAAAAATAAATTAAAAACTTATGAAATTAAACAAAAAATAATTAAAATATATTCAGAGAATTCTCACAAAGAAGAAACCAATTGCGGCTGCTTCCAAAGTGATTTTTGCTATAGTCCTTAGACCAAGATGATCAAAATAGATTTCTAAAATGATCTAAGATGCTCATCTCTTTTTCTATTTATAAAAGTCCTTTGATTTTCTTGATCATTTGTTTAGGCTTTTTGGTTTAGTCTCTTTTATCAAAGAAAAATTGATGATAACTATCCCAAACAAAAATTCCTAAACTTTAGAAACTTTTCCTATAAGCTTGCGTGACCGCGTTAAATTTGTGAATGAACTCTTATGCGACTGTCTAAAGTTTCTGTTATGTAGATACTTTCAAGTTCCAACATATCTTCAACAACCCTTTTCCTACTTCCCCAAGTCTTTCGTCCCTCTCACGAAGACATCAACCCTACGAAATCAACTGATACAAACAAAAGTAGATTTCATTCCACCCAAAAAAGTATTGCGTAAAATAAACAAAAATACATGCAATATATACATAACATGCACCAAAATGTACTCTATAACTATGAAAAATAATACCTAAAAATATAACTAACAAATCTCTTAAGATTAATCCTTTTCTTGTCCTCAAGTAAGTTAAGAATAAGAATGAAACAAGGAGTGAAAACAAATAAGACAAAACACATACTAGCATGATTAGGGTATTGGTAAACCTATCCTAGTTCCGTATAAAAAGTGTGAGTATGAAAGTATCTTATTATGCAAAATTTAGTTGTCGTGAACCAATAAGGCTTTCAAGATTTTTATTAACAATGCGTACCCATTTGCCAGTTATAGTCCTCTAACCCTTAAGTTTCGGACTTATCATTTCATATGAATTAATCCACGTTAAGTTGGTCATTTAAGTAAGTCAACAACTTTCTTTGCACGGTGAAAACCTTCCTAACCTCAAAAACTATAGAGAGCAAATGGTCCATTTTTCACCATACGAGATCACAAATGATTTGCCATTATTACGGCAAATTCATCACATAACTAATTCTCTCTTTTTTTTTTCTTTTTTCTTGATTGGTATTTATTTATTTATATATATGTTTTTATGTTTTTTATGTTTTTTTCATTTTTACCGGATGAAATCGTCTCTAAACCTATTTTTGCTCAGTCTCGGTCTCCTTTTGTAATTAGATCAGCACTAGGCACACATGGACATCATGCGTTTTATCATTGTAAATCCAAGAACTAAGGACACTAGCAAAAAGGGGTACATTTGTCTTTTTATTACTATCAATCTTATTGGCACGCAACCTACGATTAACATAACAAATGTTAATATCATTTTTCATGTTACTCTTTCAAATCTGTTCGGGGAATATGAAGGCGTGTCCCATTTTTTATTTTTTTGCATTGTTTTTTGTTAGCCCTAAATGTAATGCAAAACTCATACTACTGTGACTATAATGCAACCTAAATTCAATATGCAATTGAAAGATAACTAAAATAGAAAAGAAAATTACCTCTCCCCAAGCTTTGGATTAAGCATCATCCTTAAGGCTTGAAGCAAAGTGTGGGATGAGACTTACTGAGGTGGTGGAGGCGGTGGACGAACATGATGTCCAATGTAGATGTCATGTAGTCTGGCAATGGTGCGACCTATCTCATGTTGATGATCATACATAAAACGAAGCCTGGCTCATTGATCTGTGAGCTCTTCTCGGACATGGTGAATGTCCTTGCAAACATTGGCTAGCTTGGTATCAAATGCGGTAAAACGGGCCATATACTTGTCATGATGGTCTACCGGTGAGGGGCTGCTGGTGCAGTTCCTGTGGTATTGCTATCTTTTCCATCCACGTCACTAGTGCAGTCTCCTTGCCCCTGTTGATAATTGCCTTGGCGTAACCACTGGCCAATTGTTGAGATTTTATAATTTCTTTTGAAATGATTTTGCAACGGAAGCTTGTCTAACATGTAGTTATAAGATCACTCTAGAACAAATCCTACCAAGATCCATATGTGTGAATATAAAACTTATAAACAACCATACTATATTAAAAAATAACCTTTGTAGAAAAGTTGTTGTCAATAGTTTGATAAAGATAGAAGAACTCAATTGTTATTTTCTCCAAGAAGATATACGCCAAGCAAGCTTTATCCTTTGTGGTAGCAACCACCCAAGAGATTATCACTTACTAACACATAATCATCATCTAACAGTGGTTATATAGTTGAATACAAGTAGAAATCAAAACCATTAAAAAAACTACACAAGCATATGGTAGTTTGTAGGTGTCCTATAGAGTTTATCTTCCAAAAAGAAAAAAAAAACTCTATCTTTTTGTTTCCTTTTCTTGGAAAAAATTACTCTTCGCCCTTTCTAAATTTTGGTTTTCCTCATATAAAAATGAAAGAGTGTGTCTTTATTTTATACATGAAACCAAAAAGACACAAAAGTATATATTTCACTAAACAATTATAAAGGTATGTCATTATGTAAGATTTTCGACCGTTGGTGATGGGTAAGAGAAGGCCCCTTGTCCTTCTAGTATTAAACAATACAAAACACTATTTTATTAGATATATATTATTTTAGTAATTCTTTATATGGATTTACACATTTTATTTAGGCATGCATGAACCCACACACACACACACACACACACACACACACACACACACACACATATATATATATATATATAAACATGCCATCCATTTAAATGTCTAACACTTCTAGTAATTAATATAGTTAAATTGTAAAAACACTAGAATAATAGATCTCTTGATACTTGCATTACATATATTTAGATAACATTTATATTTAGATATTATTTATTCTTATGTAAATTCATAAAATATAACTATAATAATATTTTATATTCACATGTTATCATTTTACTCAATGATAATAGCCAAAACATAGTACTAGGTGGTACACGTTAATACCTAGTTTTATTGCATAGTAGATTATTTGCTTGATGTGTGACCTATTAGGATCATATGTCATTAAAAGCAACATTATACATTGTGTCCTTGGCATATACGTCCAACCACTTTCCTATCAAGGATTTCACATCCATTAAGGTATGAATGTCATTTCCACTAAGTTATATGTCATCAGCATACAAGATCAGGAATACAGCATTACTCCTACTAGTCTTCATGTAATCACATGGGTCATTGTTGTTTTTGATAATTCCAAATTATCTGATTTTCACATTAAAACAATGATTCCATCTCCTTGATGCTTGATTTAATTAAAAAATAGATCTTAAGCTTACATACTTTATCAAGATGTTTTGTACGGACAAAACCTTCTGGATGTGTTATAGATATCTTTACTTAGATGTTAATGACGGAGAGACATTTCAAAATTCATTTTCTATATCTCAATCATAATAAGAACAATCAGAATTAGTGTCTTGATAGATTTACTCATGGCTACTTATGAGAATGTTTCCTCATAATCAAATCCTTGAGTTTCAATAAAACCCTTCATAACTATTCGCGCCTTATAAGTTTGCATGATTCCATCCATGTCGGTTTTTTAATGAAAACTCATTTATTCCGTGCCATCTTTCCATTAGGAGGAAGATCAACTAAATCCCATACTTGGTTATCATACATAGACTACATCTCAATGTCCATGGCCACAAGCCATTAGTTAGAATCTTTATTTTGTTGTTAGTGGATATGCACTAAACCACCAAATATGCATCATCATTACCCATGAGATAACCATTTAATTTAGGTTTCAAATAAATCCTCTTAGATCTTCACACATTCTATGCTACATTTGTTATCTCATCCATTAGTGGGTAAGGCTCAACCTTACTTTGTTAACCAACCAAATAGAGTATTATATTTTCTTGACCCAATATTAGAATGACCATACACATACTTACATTTGTCACTAAAATATATTAATGATTTTCACTTACTATTACATAATCACCTTCTTATATAAATAGAAATATACTATGTCAATGATTTGATTATTCATCATAATTTTATTAGGTTACAATAGAAGACATTAGAAGAATATTTAAATTCTAATCCTCCTAATATGATAGCATTGAAATATAAAATCTAATTTTCTAATACTCCCTTGCAAGCTAAGGTCGCGGTGCGATTCATAGCTTAGACCATAGTAGCATAAAACGCTGTGATGATAACGGCTTCATAAAAACTTATGTAATCAGATCATTTATGGAGATGAATTTGACTGAAAGACTGCCTTGTGCTACCCTTTTTGGAAAAAAATAAAGATTAACTTCTACGTATTTGGTTCGTGCATGAAACACCAGATCTACTGACACATATGTGGCACCCAAATCATCACACCATAATATAGGAGTTGCCTTAAGAGGAACTCAAAGTTTAGTTAGTAACTCTTGAAGCCAAGTTAACTCAGACATAATATCTGCTAAGGCCTTATACTTAGACTCTGTGGTTGACCTAAAGATAGTTTGTTGTTCGCGACAAACCATGAAATAAGATTAGATCCAAGGTATATCACCTATTCTCCGGTGGATCGATGGTCATTTAGGGAACTAGCCAAATCTACATCAGAGTATGTTATAATGAAGTTAAAAGTTGAATTTGTCTATGCATAAAGCCTGGTCTTCGAGTTTGATTGTATTTTTAGGCAATATGAAATAGCACCTTACAGATAATGTAGGATTTGTTTTACCGTAGACCATTGATTTTTAGTTGGTGAGTGCATAAATTGACACACTTTGTTGATAACAAAAGTTATGTCCAGACATGATCACGTACTTTATTATAGAGCCCAAACTATCTATATATATCTGTTAGGATTATATCACCAAATGAAGATTTACTACAGTCATGATAGGTGATGCAACAGGCCATGACGGAAATAAGCCTGCTTGAGCAATAGCCTCTTGGATGTATTTCTTTTGAGAGAAGATAAGATACCTCCTTATTGATGACTTTAAATACCTAAAAATATGATAATGGCCCAGTATCCTTTATAGCTAAAGTTTTGCAAAGTTTGTGCACAACCTGATCAATTGCCTGCTGTTTATTACCTGTAAAGATGATGTTATCATTAATAACAAGCATATATAATAGGGTGTTTAAGAAGAATAAACAAACATTAAAGGACCAGTTTGAGATCCCCAAAACCAAGGGCTATAAAAGCACCTGATAATCATTTAAACCAACTCGTGGTGCTTGCTTCAAGGCATATAAAGATTTGTGTAGAAGAAACACATAATCAGGTTTGGAGTTATCCACAAAATCAGGTAGTTACCTAAGATAAACTATTTCTTGTAAATCTCATGTAAGAACGCAATCTGGAAGTCAAACTGAAGTAAGGGCCATTATTGGGTGACAACTAGAGATAAGACAATGCAAATGGCAGTTCCTTTAACAACCAATCTAAATGTCTTATGATAACCAATGCCCGGGTGTTGATTGAATGCCTTGGTAACCAATTGCATCTTGTAGAGCTTAATAACCCCTATTTGATCATGTTTAAGCTTATAAACCAACTTTCAATTGACATTTGTATTCGGAGCTTGGGGAATCCAAAATTAAGTACCATTTTGCATTAAGTTAAAAGATTTATCTTATATGGCTTGGCACCATTGTGGTATAGTATTGGAAATAACATAAGTTGGTGGTTCAACGTCTAAGTAATTAGTGATTGTGTGATAGAATGAGGGATTAAATGGTTTGGATCGAGTAGGATTTTAGTGTAGGTTTGTGTCACACCCCGGATGTAGCGGCCTGGATGTTTGTGATCGATTGATACCAACGTACACAGTGGAAACTATGTAAGTAATAATAGTAAGCCATTGGTTACACATATATAAAATAGTTATATTCTAATAGAACTAACCACGTGCACCACTAGATGATAGGTATGAACCATGGGGCTATCCTTGTCTATTCCTCAAGGTAGCCTTCTTAGCTTTACTAGGTTCTTCTATAGTTCTTCTTAAGAGTCACATCTATTACCAAGCAAGCTTGTGATCGCATGCTAGTATCTAAGTTTCATAAGTCAAAGTACCTAGATACATGCTCAAAATACAAGTCAGCTATAAATCCAGTGAGTTCGTAATTTTGCATGAAATATATATAAGCGGTGTATAGGATTTGTGAATAAAGTCTTGCAATCAAAGCTATAGTCTGTAGGCATCATTCACAGCCAAAATTAACATCGTTTATAATCATTGTAGGCAAGACTCAAAACCTTCTAACATCATTCACAGTCATTGTAGGTATCATTCACAGCCATTTAACATCGTTTACAATCATGGAAGGCATTGTTCATAGCTATTTGTACACTGTTGTTTTAACATCATTCATAGTTAACAAAGGTATCGTTCACAACCTCTAAATAAAAAGGTCATAATCACACAGTAACATGATTGCCAAGCAGTTTTAAAGCATACACCACAAATTTCAACATCTCCTGACCTTGTAAATTTTAAGTAAAGTGGGGAAAAGCATGTGAAACTCACCTGGGTGTTGTTCTCATAGTTATCGAGTAGATGCTCGGAGTTGAGTGTCATATCAAATAACAAGCCCCCTTAGTTTATCCCATGAGTATTAGTATCTTTTAAGTAAGCATCTATGTCCTCCACATGTGTGTTAAGTTTATCTTACTTGATTCGTTGATTTTTGTTACACATGTGTAATTGGGTTTTAATGTTTTGTGTGTTGGTGTCTTGACATGTGCTTTATCAACTTATAAGTATTTAAATTATTTTTTTAGGTTATATACTTTTTGTAAGTCTATTTTAGAGCTAAAACAGTAAGGTTTAGATAGTTTATAATTCTGGTCCCTAGACTTTGTTAAATTGTTTATTTTCACCCTAAAGTTTATGTTATTGCTTATAGTTTAGTTTTAAGGACACTTATGGTGTTTAAATAAGCTAGTTTACTGGAGTAAACATTTCATGACAGTGTCTGAATCCGCTTAATGCTTTTGGTGGTACATGTTTTTAGAAATTATCGTCTTGTATTATTTAAATGTAAACTAGTTCTTAAATACCTACGGGTGTCTTAACAATATTCGTCTTTATTTACATATTATTTTGATTATATATAAGTCCCTAAAATTTTGATATTTTGGTTTAAAGTTTGTCGTGTTGATTTTTGTGTTCTTGGCGAGTATTAGAACGTGTTTCGGACGTGTTGTATAAAATAACTTGAAATAGTTTATGTTTTTAAATTTCAACTAGAAGGGCTCATCGACCTTCCTACTACTAACGTGCAACTTATTACAGAAGGCAGCAGGAATGAAACTACTAATAGTACCATAATCAAAGCACAGATGTACAATTTAATTTACTAGAAACGTACCTGACGTCATATCGGAGTATGCTCTAGCCTCCTCCCGGTCATAGCGAATGCTTTGACCTTCATCCTTTGCTCGCTTCCTTGCACCGGAGCTTTCTGCCCTTGACTTCTTGCAATCTCTGCAACATTTAGCCATGCGACAATCCCTCGCCCTATGGCCATCTTTTCCACAGTGGAAGCAGATGTTCGATCCCCACCTGCACTCCCCTTTGTGGCCTCTCCCACGCTTCTTGATATCAGCTTCCGATCATCGACCCTCATCGTCTTACCTCCAGTCATAAATCCACTATCATTTTCATGCCTTCCATTCACATTCTTAACATAGCCCCGCTCCCTCTCTACATCCACTATCACCACCGCCTCTCGCTCGTCATACAGCCTCCCCGCTAGGTCGACCACCAACCTAAACTTACCTGGCCGGGCAGCGATCAGATGTCTGCGGATATCTACCGGCAGACCTTGAATGTACCTCTTGATCTTTCATGACACAGGCATCACCTGATATGGCACCAACCTTGCCATCTCGTTGAACGTCGTTGTATACTGTTGGTGCGTCATCGTTCCTGCCTCCAACTACAGGAACTCTCTCTTAACTTTGTCAAGCTCTCTATAAGGGCAAAATTCATCAATTACCAACCTCTTTAGCTCCTTCCACCTCACCCTCCCGATTGCCCCGGTACCCTCGGCTTGGACAATGTTGTCCCACCAGCACAAGGCTGAATCCACAAATGAGTGGGTAGCGAACTTCACCTTCTGGTCCTCGCGACACTCGCTAATGTCCAGCACTGCCTCCATCTCCCTCACCCAACGATGAGTAGCAGCAGCACTTCTGTTCCCATAGCTGCACCCCTTCATATTTTCCTACACAACTCCCTCCTCCTCCTCATCATCACTGGAGACAACCATATCGGTCTCTGGTTGCTCCTTTCCCCTTAAACCTCCTTCCTCGCCTCCTTGTCTAGCGGTCTTCCTCTTCTCACCCTCCTTCTTCTCATCCTCCTTCACAGCTCTAATGACCTCGATCACTACAGTCGGCAGGATCATCTGCATGACCTGATGGACTTCCTCTGCTACTGCCTCCTTCATTGAGGCTCTCAGACTAGCACTTCCGTCCTCACCGTCCAGCTGATGAAGCCCTGGCTCTTCAGGATCCATCTCAGCAGTCTTGGCCCTGCTCCTCATGACATACGGTCTAACACCACATCCACCTCGACCTCTACCTCGCGAAGCCTCAGAAGACCTACCACTAGCCATCACTAAACACTACAAGATTCAAACACCAACACGGTCATTCAAGGTAATAGCTCAGATTATGTCAAGTATGGTAAGTCCCTAATCACAGTGGCCAGTTGTGATTAGCCACTTACTTCACTCTTCATTCCCCAAGCATTTCCTATCCTGACTACATCAGTATCTAAATCTACACAAAAGCACATAAACCACATAACACGCGCACATAATTCCCCTTTTCATTAATGCAGGACCGTTAAAGGGTACTTAAGCTTGCACTTAGTTAACACACTTAGGAGGATCTTAAGATCACTTAACAATTCAAATAGGGAACTGTGAACTTTTACAGAAGATACAAGACAAACACAAGTAAAAGCATGAGCAAGAACACAAGATAAAATTTTCAAGGAAGTTGTATATTGCTTCTCTAGTTCTATTACAAGTGTTGTACAAGTATATCTTAAATACAAGAACCGGAGACTACTTATACTATATCCTACAACCGTCAATATGCAAAAAGACAGTTGGAAGTGACTAATCTAGATAACAAGATCAGCCTAAAGTCAAAAGGTAGATTGCCTTTTGACTAGTAACTATGACAAGCCATAGCTCACTGACTTTCCTATTACAAAAAGCCAAGAAGAAACAAAAGCAGAAACTTGCAGGTGAAGACCTTATCTACTTTATCATAAAGTATGGAAGTTTCACCAACTAGTGATAGCAGGTGAACTACCAGAGCATGCAGCGGAAAGTAGGTTGCTTTATGATAAAGTTGATAGAAAAGGTATCTTTTCTCTCTCTTCAGAAGAAAATCAATCTTGTCTTTAAACAGCTTCGGAAGACTTTGTCTTGAGAGCTTTGGAAGACTTCATCTTTTACCTTCGAAAGAGTTAAGTCTTTGGCTTCGAAAGACTTTACACTTAGAATATTTTCCAAGTTCAGTGTAAAGCTTCCGCAGCAGTTTCTTCTGAACTTTGGCTTCGGAAGATTTTATACTTGGAATATTTTCCAAGTTCAGTGTAAAGCTTCCGCAGCAGTTTCTTCTGAACTTTGGCTTCGGAAGATTTTACACTTAGCATTTTTCTTGAGTGTGTAAAACTTCCAAAGCTAGTTCACCTTTGTTCCGAAGTGCATGTTGGAAGACTTGGTTGTTTTGGTATCTTTTGGTTGCATCAGCCTCTTAACTTTAGAGGTTCCTACAATTAACTTACATAAAACATTTACGTAAAACCTTTACCTGCAGGCATGTAGCTACTAGGACTGGCATCGCTTTCCTTTGGTCCCATTCTCAGTTTAAGTTTAGGTTTTTGAAATAATTTACCCATTTCTCTTAAACTTTGGCTCGGATACCAACTTGTAAGGCCCCGTTCCCGGGACGCTTACAATTGGTCGGTCATCGCGTAAATATTTAAAAATATACATCACTTTGCAGCGGAATTTAAAAACTTTTCATTCATAAGTTAAAACATATCATTACATTACATCGTTCATATGAAATTCAAAATACAATATCATATCAAAATGTGGATGCCAGCCTCAAAACGCTTCGAGTAACTTATACATCCATGCTTGTACCTCCTCAGCATCACCAAAATACCTGCCAACTATTATGCATACAAAAAAGTTAGCGACGCTGAGTGAGTTTTAGTTTTATAAATAAAATACTTTCCTTTCGTTAAAACATACCCTTTACGTTCGTTCATGATCACACATCATACGTACACGTTGATAATAATAATTATTATTTTCATCATCGTTCATCATTATTATTCATTACATCTTTTACCATCATCCAGATCCTGTCTCCTGCAATACCCCCGACTCGTGCTTGAAAGCTGATGCATGCCGGGGCCTGTAAACAAATCCCTGACTCATGTCCGAAGACTGACACAGTACTGCGGTATGCGACAAGGATCCCATCTCATATGCAACACCCCTGACTTATGTCCGAAGACTGATACTGTGCTGGGGCCTGTAAACAAACCCCCGACTCATGTCCAAAGACTGACATAGTACCGGGGCGAGAAACAAGACCTCATCTCTTTCACATGCCATCCTGTCTCATGCAATACCCCCGACTCATGTCCGAAGACTGATACTGGGCCGGGGCCTGTAAACAAACCCCTGACTCATGTCCGAAGACTGACACAGTACCGGGGTACGCGACAAGGATCTCATCGTACGTTACTTCCATTCTCATCATTCGTTATCTTCCACTTTCATTACATAATACTTTACGTATGTATTCATACATAACAGGTAAAGTCACATCATACATACCATGAACATCATCAGCAACACACAAACATGCACAACACAACAGGCATAACCAACACATCATAAAGCAACCTAGCACAACCATCTACCTCCCTAAATTCCTAATTCCTCTAAGAAGAGTAGACGAACATTTTAGGTGCATGAGCATCAAATTTTGATGAAGTCCATCTAGGCGCATCAGCACTATATAGGCGCATTACTACTGCTTGGGCGCATGAACACTTAGGCGCATGAGCAACTCTAGGCGCATGAGCGCTGCTGGGGCGTATGGCCAACCTTTAGGCGCATGGGCACTCTAGGCGTATGGGCACTACAGGGGCGCATGGCCAACACTCAGGCGTATTAGCAGACTTAGACGCATGGGGGCAACCTGGGCTCACGGACAACTGTTTGGGCGCATGGCCTACACGTAGGCGCATGGGCAACTCCTGGGTGCATGGGGAAAGACTTAGGCGCATGACAACTTTCTGGGCGCATGGGCACTATATGGGCACCTGGGCTAGCACTTAGGCGTTTGGGCAAATTTCAATCGCATGAGAACATTCTGAAATATAAATCTATGCTACAAACTACACCCGAACATCGATCTAACACATCCTATCTCAGTTTTAACATACTACAACTCTAAAACATGCTACACATGAAATAAAACCTCAAAAACAACCTCTAAAACACACATCAATAGAGCAACATCGAACAACATGCTGAAACTCATGGTTACATCAAAATATTTTACTCGGTATGCATAATAGCCCCAAATACTTGGAAAATCAGTAAAAAGAGGGGATCTAGAACTCACCTGAAACAGCCTTCGAGTAGCACACTTCAAACCCGAGACCCACCTGCAAATTCAGCACCAAAATCCACGAAAACAGGCACTTAATACCACAAATCTCGGTCTAGAAGCTGAAACCCGTATAAAAACCACGAAGAATTACCTTGAAATCTCATCTTTTGCAAATTCTTCTTCTTCTCTCTCTCTAAAACCGAAAGTTTTCTTCTTCTTTCTTCTTTGCAGCCGAGAACAGGAAGAAAAGTGGGGGCATGGGCGGCCATGCCTTCCTTTTTAAACACAATTATATTAAAGTTTGCCTTTTGTATAACTTTAGCCCCTCCACTTGTGTTATTTGTGCTTTCTTTCTTTCTACTTTCCTTTTCTTTTCTTTTTAATAAATTTCCGGATGTTACATTAAGCTTATAAACCAACTTGTAATTGACATTTGTATTCGGAGCCGGGGGAATCCAAAATTAAGGGCCATTTACATTAAGTTAAAAGATTTATCATATATGGCTTGGCACCATTGTGGTATAGTATTGGCAATAACATAGGTTGGTGGTTCAGCGTCTAAGTAACTAGTGGTTGTGTGATAGAAAGAGGGATTAAATGGTTTGGATCGAGTAGGGTTTTAGTAAAGGTTTGTGTCACACCCCAGATGTAGCGGCCTGGATGTTTGTGATTGATTGATACCAACGTACACAGTGGAAACTATGTAAGTAATAATAGTGAGCCAGTGGTTACACATATATAAAATAGTTATATTCTAATAGAACTAACCACGTGCACCACTAGATGATAGGTATGAACCATGGGGCTATCCCTGTCTATTCCTCAAGGTAGCCTTCTTAGTTTGACTAGGTTCTTGTATAGTTCTTCTTAAGAGTCACATCTATTACCAAGCAAGCTTGTGATCGCATGCTAGTATCTAAGTTTCATCGGTCAAAGTACCTAGATACATGCTCAAAATACAAGTTCAGGCGGTTTTTCTTTTGGGCAGCTGTTCATCTATAAATCCAGTGAGTTCGTAAGTTTTCATGAAATATATATAAGCGGTGTATAGGATTTGTGAAAAAAGTCTTGAAATCAAAGCTATAGTCTGTAGGCATCATTCAAAGCCAAAATTAACATCATTTATAATCATCGTAGGCAAGACTCAAAACCTTCTAACATAATTCACAGTCATTGTAGGCATCATTCACAGCCATTTAACATCGTTTACAATCATGGAAGGCATCGTTCATAGCCATTTGTACAGTGTTGTTTTAACATCATTCATAGTTAACAAAGGTATCGTTCACAACCTCTGAATAAAAAGGTCATAATCACACAGTAACATGATTGCCAAGCAGTTTTAAAGCATACACCACAAATTTCAACATCTCCTGACCTTGTAAATTTTAAGTAAAGTGGGGAAAAGCATGTGAAACTCACCTGGGTGTTATTCTCATAGTTATCAAGTAGATGCTCAGAGTTGAGTGTCATATCAAATAGCAAGCCCCCTTAGTTTATCCCATGAGTATTAGTATCTTTTAAGTAAGCATTTATGTCCTCCACATGTGTGTTAAGTTTATCTTACTTGATTCATTGATTTTCGTTACACATGTGTAATTGGGTTTTAATGTTTTGTGTGTTGGTGTCTTGACATGTGCTTTATCAACTTAGAAGTATTTAAATTATTTTTCAGGTTATATGTTTTTGTAAGTCTATTTTAGAGCTAAAACAGTAAGGTTTAGATAGTTTATAATTCTGGTCCCTAGACTTTGTTAAATTGTTTATTCTCAACCTAAAGTTTATGTTATTGCTTATAGTTTAGTTTTAAGGACACTTATGGTGTTTAAATAAGCTAGGTTACTGGAGTAAACATTTCGTGACTGTGTCTGAATCCGCTTAATGCTTTTGGTGGTATTTTTTTTTTAGAAATTATCATCTTGTATTATTTTAATGTAAATTAGTTCTTAAATACGTAGGGGTGTCTCAACAATATTCGTCTTTTATTTACATATTATTTTGATTATATATAAGTCCCTAAAATTTTGATATTTTGGTTTAAAGTTTGTCGTGTTGATTTTTGTGTTCTTGGCGAGTATTAGAACGTGTTTCGGACGTGTTGTATAAAATAAATTAAAATAATTTGTGTTATTAAATTTCAATGTATAAAATTTACTATGGATCATAACTCAATGTAGATTGTTGATTTGTACCATATTAGGAATTTTTATAAATTATTTTCTATTTTTGTTATTAACTATTTATTTAGAACAATCAAATTTGAAATAATTAAAGGAAAATCGTAAAAATATTCACATTTTGGTTTCTAACTTATTTTAGTCATTTGGAAGTCATTAATATTAAAAGTTAAGATTTTAGTAGTTGTTGTCAGTTTTACAATTTTAACGCGTTTTTGCATTCGAGGGATCTTTGATCGTAATTTTTGTTTTGGAATGCCTTAGTATATTTTATAATATTATTAGATTCTGCATTAAAATTTTTCAGAGTTTATTTCATGTTTTTTATATTTTTGTAATTTTTACTTATATTGAGTTCGTAATTTCGTTTTATAGGCAAATGAACTCTAAATATAATGAAATTTAAAATTTTGTCATTTCTCAACATACTTTATCTACTGGAGTTAAAAAGTTTATAAATTGTTGTATTTTTATTATTTTCGTTGAAATGTCCGGTTAGTTTTATTAGTTACTAGTTAAGTGTCGCTTTTGACGGTTATAATCATTTAGTAATTTTTTTCCCTTACCTTTAAATTCCGTGAGTACAATACTAAATATATAACCCCATCTTTTTTATTATTAGCATTATATTCTATTGTATGAATTTTTGTAAAATAAGTTTCTTTATATTTTAAATTTCATAGAAAATAGATTTTTGTTCCAAAAATCATGAACATCGGTTCATGGCTTATATTACCTATGCGGAACTTCTAGAAAATTGAAAATGTAAGTTTTATGATCATCTTCTGTATTTGTATCATTTTGCCCGAAAATCAGGTTTTCAGGTTGTCTAGTTTTTAACTAAACATAATTTGAAACTTTGTATAGCCTTTTGTATCATTATGTTACTGAAAAAAAGTGCCTTTAAGTGTTCAAAGTGATGAGAGGGTGTTGTGGGATTTGTATGGTTACAAAAGGGCTGATACACGATATCTTGCGTAGTTATAGTGTTTTTGGGTTACCTTGATGTTGCTAATGTTGGGTTCAGTGGTATATTGGTTAGGTTTATTTTATCAAAACAATTTTGATAATTTATTGATCATTTTAATTATATAACACAATGGAGTAATAATAAAATACCAGAGTGAACCCGATAGGATCTGCTTATAAATGATGTAAATACAAATAAATAATTATCTACTGATGAGATAAATATAGCTAGATGGTTAATAACTAATCGTTTGAGACACCGAGAGTCAACGAGTTTATTGCTAGAACACGAATGAACACGAGCCGGGACATGATTAGATGGTGCGAGTCGCGATTGGGATCTTGAGTTTGTGTTCTCACAGTCTCACAACAAAAACGAACAAGGTCGGAGATGATTTGGTGACCTGTGGTGGTCGCCGGCAATTGGCAGTGGCGGCTATGGATGTTGATTGGATGTATATGATCGGAAGAAAGAAAAATTATCTTCTTTGTTCATGGTCAATTAAGGTTACAATATATATGTGATGCTCTGGGGTATGTAATCAAGAGGTCAACCTCTTGATCCTCACGTTTTTTAGCCGCAAAGCAAGAATATATATTTCGGTAAAGGGTTTTCACCCTAATGATCCCATTATATTCTTAATTAATCCCTATCAGGCCCTAGGTCCAGTCTGATTAATTTACCCCACTCTTACAACTGAAATCTGTAACATTTAACGTTTAATGAGTAAACCTTTATTAATAATTAATAATTATTATTAATTATTAAATACCCGATTAAACAATATAATTACATAACATAATTATATATGCCTTAATTAGTTTGAATATACCAGTTAATCAAATTAAATGGGTTTAACTCGTTGCCCAAGGTGTAAGTCTTACGAGTCATAGCTTGGCTGGCAACATCAACTAGTCAAACCCGTACATGTAATACAACAAACTCCCACTTGGACGGTATTCGATTGAATATAACGTAGACAGTCAGCGGCGCTCTAGCTGCATATGGGTCCCCCCACAAGGTATGACACTTTAAAGTCATTAAATAAAACATCTTGGATATAAACTTATGGTAATCATAGGCATTTATCCGTTCTATAAAAGACATCAATTGAGTCATTGAGATTGATTCTCATATGGAGCTCAATCATTATTGTTCTTGTTCCAGATTCAAAATGGTCCAATCAAACACACAGTCAGTTTGGGTGAGGCCTCACACTTTACCAGTTTGAATCAACGAGGGTGCCATGATGTCTAACTGTTACATATAATGTAAGAGTACATAATCTCTTATTGGCTACATACAACTCTCACTGAACTTCAGAATTATTCCCAACCAAAACCTTTATAACTAGCAGTTACGCCACAACGGTTGACAGTGATCAAAGAATATTCCTTGGTAAACAGAAGTTCTAGTATGCATCTCAGGTCAGAGGATACTAAACGAGTATACCAATACCAAAGCATCTTATAATGAAGATGGTTTGTGGCGAGTTACATCCAACGTCATTCATAATGAGGCCTGAGAATTTAGAAGTCAACTCTTTCAGTCTAAATCTAAAATAGTCTTAATTCAGAATTGTTCTCACAAGTCTGACTGACTACGAATAATTAAGAATATAATATTCATGAATTAAACTTATTAAACTCGAGCACACTTATAAGATTCATAATTGCATTTAAAAAACTAAATCAAAATGAATTCAAAATTATAACTGTTAAATGTTCGTACATCCAAATACTAAATCAAAACATATCACTAGCTAATCTAAGCCTGATCGCATCCTTATGTTGATCATGCTTGTCTTGAGTCATGGGCTTAGTGAATGGGTCTGCTAGGTTTTTATTTGTTTCTTTTTTGCTTATCATGATGTCTCCCTATTTATCTATGTTCCGTATATAGTGAAACTTCCTCTGAATATGCTTGGCCCTGTGATGAGATCTGGGCTCTTTGGGTTGAGCAATAGCACATGTGTTATCACAAAATATCTCAATTGGTTGCTGAATACTTGGAACCATATCGAGATCCGCTATGAACTTCTTCATCCAATCAACTTCCTTTGCGACATCTGATGCTGCAATGTATTCTAATTCAATAGTAAAAATCTACCACCATACTTTTCTTGGAACTTTTCTAAGAGATTCTCCACAATTGAGTGTGAATACAAAACTAGATTGTGAGCGAGAGTCATCTCGATCAGTTTGAAAACTAGCATCAGTGTAACACCTTATAGTGAGATGTTCTTCAATTCCTCCAAATATTAAAAACATGTCTTTTGTTTTCCTCAAGTACTTTAGAATTTTCCTAACCGCAGTCTCGTGGGCGAAGCTAGGGTTCTGCTGATAATGGCTGGTAATGCTTAAAGCATACAAGACGTCAGGTCTAGCGCACAACATAGCATACATGATAGAACCAGTCGCTGAAGCATATGGAACCTTTTCCATTCTCTTAATATCAATGTCCATTGAAGGAGATTGTGATTTGTTCAACACAGTATCTTAGTCATAGGTACTCCTCCTTTCTTGGAGTTTTCCATCTTAAAGCGTGCCATCATTTTATTTAGGCATGTGCTTTGACTAAACTCTAGGAGCTGTTTAGACCTGTCCCTATAGATCTTTATTCCTAGATTATAAGCAGCTTCTCCAAGATCTTTCATTATAATATAAGCTCCCAACCATTGTTTAACTTCATTAAGCATAGGAATGTTGTTTTCAATGATCTGTATATCATCCACATACAATATGAGGAATGATATAATGCTCCCACTAGCCTTTCTGAAACACAAGGCTCATCTTCACTTTTGACAAAACCGAATTCCACAATTCTCTAATCAAAATGAAGATTCTAGCTATGAGATGCATATTTAAGTCCATAAATAGACTTATTTAGTTTACACACCCTATTTGGATATTTTGGATCAATAAAACCATCATGCTGAACCATATACACATCTTCAGAGAGATGTCCATTTAGAAAAGCAGTTTTGACATCCATTTGTCATATCTCGTAATCATAGTACACGGCTATGGATCCTAATTGATTTTATCATAGCAACGGGCGAGAAGGTTTCATCATAGTCAACACCTTGAGTTTAAGTTAAACCCTTATCAAGTGGCCATGCTTTATAGGTGTATGTACATTTCCATGCATGTCGGTTTTATTCTTAAAAATCCACTTGCTCCCTACGGCCCATGAACCGGGGGTAGCTCAACCAAGTCCCATACTTGATTGTCACACATAGATTGCATCGGTGTTCTTGGCATTTGGCCATTTCGCAGATTCTGGATGTGTGATGGTAGACTTGTAGTTAGTTGGTTCATCACCAGAATTAGTAACACCAGAACCTTGGGACCCTCCAAATTCCAAAGTATCTATTTGGTTCTTTTCCAGTTCTGCTACTTCTGTGAACGCTTGTGTTTATGTCTGAATTGGCATCAACTTCTTGTTGTTTAGACACACTGACTTCATTAGCATTTATTTGTGGTTCTCGAATTTCTTCAAGATCCATGACATTACTTCTAGTTCCTCAATAAAGAAACTTTTTCTCGTAAAAATGTGCCTTCCTTTTGATGGAAATCATATTTACATCAGGATGGTAAAAGTAATATCTGCTTCTGTTATAGTATCTGACGAAAATAACTTTTTTGCATCGAGGATCAAGCTTGTCATCAGACTCGCTAGTGACATAAGCATCACATCCCTATACTCTAAGGTAAGACACATTGGGTTTAGACCCATGCCATAACTCATATGGGGTTTTATCTACCATTTTAGTTGGTGCCAGAATGACAAGGCGAGCGGCGGTCATAAGAGCATAACTCCAAAAGGATTCAGGTAAGTTAGTTCTACACATCATCGATTGAACCTTATAAAGTAGGGTTTGATTTCTTCTCTCGCTCACGCCATTAAGTTGGGGTATCTCATATGGGGTTTTGTCTACCTTTTTAGTCGGTGCCAGATTGACAAGGTGGGTGGCGGTCATAAGAGCATAACTCCAAAAGGAGTGAGGTAAGTTAGTTCTACACATCATCGATCGAACCATACTAAGTAGGGTTAAATTTCTCCTATTGATCACGCCATTAAGTTGGGGTGTGCCGGGAGGAGTGAACTATGAAAAGATTCCATATTCTTATAGATGATTAATGAACTCTTGGCTTAGGTATTCTCCATCTTGATCTGATCGAAGTACCTTGATACTCTTACGAAGTTGGTTTTCTACTTTGTTTTGAAACTCCTTGAACTTTTCAAAAGTTTCATGCCCATGCTTTATAAGGTAGACATAAGCATATCGACTATAATCATCAATAAACAAAACAAAGTATCTTTCATGATTTCTAGACATTATTCTGAAAGGATCACATACATCTGAATGTATGAGCGCCAAAAGATCCTTGGCCCGTTCACCAATATAGGTGAAAGGATCCTTTGTGAGTTTGCTAGCTAAGCAAGATTTGCATTCATTAAAGGATTCTTGTCTTGTGATTCAAGACTCCCTTCGGACTGAAGCCTTTTCATGTGGGCCTTGCTTATGTGGCCAAGTCTACAATGCCATAGAAATGTATCATTAATTCCAGATTTGATATGCTTTGAAAAATTATATATGTTATTGTTTGTTTGAACATTAATCTCATAAATACTATTTCAAGGTTTAGCCTAAAATAAAAGACATCATTCAAGTAGGCATAAATAAAAACATCATTAAAAATATACTTGAATCCTTGTTCAAGCAATAAAAAGTGAAATAATGTTTCTGGTCAAACCAGGAGCAAATAAACATTTATCTAAAGTAATTACAAGGTGGGATAGACAAGAAAGATAATGTGTTATAGTTGCTAGAACTGGTACTCTTTTCCTAATCACCAACGATAAGCTCCATGTCGCCTTGTTTCAGTTTCTTCCACTTTTCAGGCTCCTACAAGACATTAATAATATGGTAACCACATCCAGTATCAAATAACCATGTGTTGCTGGAAACAGTAAAAAGTTCTATAACATGAATGAGAATACTAGAAGAAGTGCCTCACTATTGACCTTATTCCCCTCAGCTTAGCTAGATAGTCAGCACAGTTATTTTTCCAGTGCCCCATCTTATTGCATTCAAAGTAGTAACGCTCATAAGGAGGGGGTGCCATATTGTTTTTAGTAGCAAGCTGTGTGTTGTTGGTGGTAGACTTGTTTCAGTTTCTTCCACTTTTCAGGCTCCTGCAAGACATTAATTATGTGGTAACCACATCCAGTATCAAATAACCATGTGTTGCTAGAAACAGTGAAAAGTTCTATAACTTAAATAAGAATACTTGAAGAAGTGCCTTCACCATTGGCCTTCTTTGCCCTTAGCATAGCTAGATAGTCAGGGCAGTTATGTTTCAAGTGCCCCATCTTATTGCATTCAAAGTAGTAACACCCCTCAGGAGGGGGTGCCACTTTGTTTTTAGTATGCCATTATGTTTTTAGTAGCAAGCTGTGTCTTATTGGTGGCAGGCTTGGCAACAACAACCTTTTCTTTAACTTTGCTGTTATAACTTCTTTTCTTTGGATTAGGCTTTTTAACACCAGTAGATCTAACCATTAGCAGTTGTTTAGTCTTACTTGGTATATTTTGCTTAATAGTTTTGAGCATACCATGAAGTTCAGCCATAGTTTTCACCCATGCATTCATATTGAAGTTCATTACGAACTGGTCGTAAGAGCTTGGGAGGAAGTTCAAAATGAAGTCTGCTACCATTTCATCTTGAATGGGATAACCAAGTTTGACCATTTGGTCATGTACCCTTTCATCTTAAGCACATGAGCAGTTACAGACTAGCCTTGCATTTTGCAGGATATCAGCTGCTTCATGGTATCATAGCGTTCTTGTCGTGCTTGTTTCTGAAACATGCCTTTAAGTTGCTCAACCATGTCAAATGTAGCCATGTCCTCCATATTCTTCTGGAGATGAGGGGACATGGTAGCTAGCACAAGGCAGGCTACCTTATCAGCATCCTCCTTAAGTTTAATCCCAAGTCCTATGGGTGGCAATCGTTTTATTTTTAGGCTCGTTGGGAAGAGCGCTATCTAGAAAATAGAGCTTTTTAGCAATCTTAAGAACAATTCGTAGATTGCGGAGCCATGCGAGAAAGTTCGTGTTATCAAGTTTATCATTCTCAAGCATAGACTTTAGAATGAAGGAGTTATTGGTTTCTGAAGACATCTGTTTAAATAAGCAAAAATAAATTAATTAATATATTTGACGTATTATTTCTTTATTTTAATTAGTGACCCATTTACAATAATTCTGAATAAGAAATGAGAATCTAGCTTGGTCAGTTACCAAAGGCAACTAGGGCACGCAACATTAATAAGTGATTAAACTAACTGACAATGTTTGTCAATAGTTGAAACTGTACAACTCTTGTGTATGAGACAACAATGACAACATTTGTCAATGCATTAATACGTTCAGCCTCATCTATGCCCACCTTTCTCTTCAGACAGCTTGTGGCATGTAACAAAAGAGAAAAGTAATAGTCATCGCAAAATAGGTTCGTGTGGAATGGCCGGATGTGTCAACGAAACCCTTGCACCTCGAAAGAATAAAGTACACATCAAGTGCGGTGTTGTGGCTCCAAGCACTATTGTTTCGCTTTATGTTCCAGGTGCTCCTAATATTAGGGTGGCATAGACTATTAATTTTTATCTATGGGATCCAATTTCAGTGTTTACTGAATAATGTCAAACAAAAAGAATGAATAAGTCATACGTGTTTTGTAAAATCTAGTTTTACAATATTTAGTTCATGACAACAAGTGACAACCCCTTTCATCTCTCGGAACACTAGATTTTAATACCCTATTAAAGTTAGTTTTATCACGAGATAGAAAATCAATTTCTACGTTAATAATTTTAAATTATCAAGATTCAAGTTTTGAAATTTAAATTAATATTAAATTTGAAAAGTTAAGTGATTATCCTTTTAAAATAAGTTAATGATTTTAAATTATCAAGTTTTAAGTTTTGAAATTTAAACTAATTTTAAATTTGAAAACTTGTCTAGTTATCTTTTAAAATAGATAACCACGTTTAATTCAAAATTATATAGTTTTAAGTTTTGAAATTTAAAATTATTTTAAATTTAAAAACTTATTTGATTATACTTTTATAAAACAAAGTATATGTTTAAAGATTTTAACAAGTTATAAAACTATGTTTAGAACTTGTATTTATTTTGATTGTAAAATTATATTTTTAATTAGTTTGGTATTAAGTTGGTGTGTTATAACAATTATAACATTAAAGCAATCACAATAGCAAAGTAAATATGTAAATCTTATGGCTATGATTGTTTGATCTTTCTAGAGCCAAGTAGAAAGATCAAACTAGGTCATGGGGTCACAACATAAAACAACCATAAGGATGAACCTAAATGCATCTAGATGTCTTGATCGGCTCCCATTGACTCCATTCGTCTCGTCTCTAGTTTTGGCTTCAGGTATTCAAATGTTATATTATTTATAAAAAATACATAATAAAAGAAAACCCTAATCTATTACAACTTTGAGCCATCAAATAGGACAAAATCATAAAACAAAAATTAAACAAAACAAATCTTTCATAATCATTCAACCATAGGGTCTAGCCAGATTTAAATAAACACAATCAAAATAAATCAAGCAATCTTTTGTTTAATAAATATTTAATCAAAATAAATGAGTTTCCCTAAATAATATAAATAAAAAACTTTAAAATTTTTTAAAGTTTATGATTTTTAACCGGTTAAAAGATCAGTTCTTATTTGCCTGTTGTAAACCTGGCTCTGATACCACTGTTAGGTTCAGTGGTATATTGGTTAGGTTTATTTTATCAAAATGATTTTGATAACTTATTAATCATATTAATAGTATATAACGCATCAGAGTAATAATAAAATACTAGAGTGAACCCGACAGAATCTTGTTACAAACGATGAAAATACAAATAAATAATTATCTACCGATGAGATTAATATACCTTGATGGTTAATAACTAATCGTTTGAGACATCGAGAGTCAACGAGTTGATTGCTAGAACACGAACGAACATGAGCAGGGATACGACTAGATGGCGTGGGTTGCGATCGGCATCTTGGGTTTGCGTTGTCACAGTCTCCGAATAAAAACAAACAAGGTTTGGAGATGATTTGGTGACCTGTGGTGGTCAACGGCAATGGAAGTGGTGACCATGGATGTTGTTTGGCTGTATACGATTGGAAGAAAGAAACATTGTCTTCTTTTGTCACGGTCAATTAAGATTACAATATACATGTGGTGCTTTGGGGTTTGTAATCAAGAGGTCAACCTCTTGATCCTTTCTTTTTTTAGCTGCGAAACAAGAATATATATTTAGGTGAAGGGTTTTCAGTCTAATTTTCCCATTACATTCTTAACTAATCCGTATTGGCCTTAGGTCCGGTGGGATTAATTTAGCCCACTCAAATAATTAAAACCCGTAACATTTAATGTTTAATGGGCAAACATTTATTAATAATTAGTAATTAGTATTAATTATTAAATACCCGATTAAACAATGTAATTATATAACATAATTATATATGTCGTAATTAGTTTGAATATACCAGTTAATCAAATTAAATGGGTTTAACTCATTGTCCAAGGTGTAACTCTTACTGGTCATAGCTCGGTTGGTAACAACAACAAATCAAACCCGTTCATATAATCCAACAGCTAACACTTGTGTAAGACTTGGGGGCTGTGTGAATATCTTGAGATGGTGACAGAGAGCTGCTCAAAATAAAGGATTAGAGTTTGATCATGTTGAGTAGAATGGCGGGGTTTATGAATGATTAATGTGTAGATAATGTGTACATCCTTACCTTAACCCGTGATGGACTTGTGATTGTTTAATGGATCCTTGTAATGGTTGATTGATGCTTCAGATGTGGTTAGAATATTCAGGTTCAAATGGTGTTCAAGGGTGTAACATGTTCTATGTTGGTAACCTGATGATAAAATCTCAGATTACGAGTATAGGGGGAGTAAAATGAACATGGAAATATAAAAAAAAATAGAATATGTCAACCATCATACATGTTAAAATTTGAAATACTAAAATTTTGAGGATATTAAAATTTTAAGCTATTTCATATTTTAAACAAGAAAAATCAGTCAAGCAAGAAAGCACTCAAAAATAGTAGGTTGACTCTTGTGAGTGATAATTAACATCCATAGATTAATCATGTTAAAATTGTAAAATTTTAACAAACAAATAATTTTTGAAAAAACATTTCACAAATTTAGCTAAGTATGGGCAGCGCATGGACAAACACATATGCGTTGCAAATACAAGCAAAACAGGAAAAATTAGAGTACACAACGTATGTATTAAGTTACATAGCTAATGAGCAAAATTTTCAAAAGCAAACAAAAATTTTAATTTTTGTCAACTGTAGTCACTGCGGAGCTACAAACATGCATTCGCTATTGACATTCAATCAGTAAAGATATAAAATACACCAAGGGTATACAACGGACACACAAATGCACATCCACTATACATCAATGAACACAATCACAAAGTGTTCACAGTTCATGTTGACATGTAAAACATCCGATGTGAATACAATGTCATTCCACAACTCATGGCCAAATTTTTTCATCCGTTGTAGAAATGGTTCAAGTGTATACAACGTACGAATTCAGGTAAACATATATGTTGACCTAAATATGATATCATCCACACAGATTTGGACAACCAAAAGGTCTTGATGATCATGTTTGAGGAAGAGAGTCTGATCAATGGTTCCCCTTTTGTAACCATGCTTGAGCAAGAAAGATGACAATGTTTCGTACCACTTTCTTGGAGCTTGATGAAGACCATATAAAGCTTTGTCAAGCTTGTATACCCTGTGTGGGTAATCAGGATTTTCAAAGCCTGGTGGTTGGGTAACATAGACTTCTTCATCAGTTTTACCATATAAGAAGGCACATTTTACATCCATCTGGTAAACTGTGAACTTCTTATGTGAAGCGTAGGCTAGGAAGACTCTAATAGCTTCAATCCTTGCAACTGGAGCAAAGACTTCATCATAGTCTATCCCTTCTTCTTGAGTATAGCCTTGTGCTGATCATAAATAAGGCAATGCCCAACATTAAAAGAGAAGGTGAAGTCTTTGTTCAAGCTCACCTTGGAAGATCTGTGCTAAACAAGATAAGTGGGCAATACCAAGGAGGAGAAATGGAAATGTTTGCTCATGTCATTGATGAGAATGCAGACATTCCCCAAGAACTTCTATACCATGATCAACAACAACAACAAACACCACCAGCTGAGTCGCCTAAACCATCATAACAAGAATCCCATCCTCTATCACCACCTATTCAACCCAACTCACCACCAAGTGAACACACCCAACCTTTATCTCCTTCCCATTCCCATTCATCTCTGAATATTGCTGAAACAGAAGTATTCTCACTTGATGACATACAACAATCTCCACCACACTCATCACCACAAAAAGAACCACACTTTCCACCACCAACACCTTTAATAGACTTAACAAAAACACCACCAGCTAAACTGAATTCACCATCCAATGAGCATACACAACCTTTCTCACCTTTCTAATCTCAGTAGCATGATGTAGTGAAGGATGGTGCCATAGGAGAAATCTGCCTAGAAGTTGAGGGAGAGAATGAACAAGAGGTTGAACAACAAGATGAAGTTACTTTGATTGATCAACAAAATGAGAGTCACTTTGTTGACATTATTGCTTATAATGAAAATAATTTAAGAGAGGAGGAGATAAATGTGAGCAATGGATTCATGGTTGCAAAATACAACAATCTCATCATCAAAAGTAATAAAAAATTAAAGAAGTTAAGAAAATTGAAAAGGGAGATGATTGAGAAAGATGAAACAATTTCAACTCTAGAAGGAACAAATAAGAAGTTAAAAGAAGAAATTGAATCAAGTAATGAAGTGATTGACACCTTGGATCAGTTTTTAACTGAGACCTGTGAGTGTGCTAAGAAAGAAAAAACAAGAGAAGGAGAAAGACATGACTGAGCTAAACAATGCAATGAAAACTATCTCAAGTAGTTAGATCTGCTTAAAGCTAAAGATGAGGAGATAGAAGTTTTAAAGAAGAAGGTGTATGTTCAAGAAATGGGTATTTATAAAGAACAAATCAAAGAAGCTGCTGACATTCCCATGATGAAATCAAAAGAACCAACAATCAAGTACAACAGGAAGAGAAAGTATTTGGGAAGAACTCAAGATGAAGCTATTGTAATTGAGGATACCCTAAAGAAAACAAAAAGCATGTCTCCTGAGCACACTCCATCAGCTGATCATTTCTCTCTAAAACCAATTGAAAACATCGAATAAGAGAGCGAGGCTAAGTGGGAAGAGTTAACAAAGATAAAACTCTTAAAGATACTAAAGAAGCAAGGGCTGGTGACTTGCTATCTACTGATAACATTTTGAGGAAAGAGCACAATCCTCCATGTTCATGGACCTGATCAATAATGGATTTCCCTATGACATGGTGGAAAGGATGAACATGAATAAGATGATTCAAGTACTGAAGGAGTTTGATGCAGCTAGATTTATGCTACCAGTGTGCAACTATGAAACCTTCACAAAGAACAAATCAACTGAGAAGATAAAGCATGAGTTAGGTCACTGTGACACCAAACAGCTTACCAAGTATAACTTGATTTGTTGGCTACAAAGTCCTAATTATAGGTCATATGAGATGAAGGGAAGAACAGTGGGTGAGCTAAGAAACATGATGAACTATGTGATGAAGGTTGAACTGGAGAATGGAGTAAGATTTAGAACTGGGGTAGCTAATCCTGCATACAAACAACAATCAAAACCATCTCCTGCTATGCCAATAGTGGTTGAAAGGAAAGACATGCACAAAGGCAAAGAAAAACTAATCAAGGAGCCAAGGGATGTAATCCCCAACAAAATTTGGCCCTTGGGAACAGTAGTGAGGGAGATAACAGAACAAAATTCAACTATGATCCAACTGTTTGATCATATGACAACTCCAAGATCAGCAAAAGATAACAGAATTATAGCCTGAAGGTATGACCTAGAGTGGGACTATGCAACAATCAAAAGAGCATTTGGGATGGTTCAATACTTTCTGTGGATGGAGACACTACTTATACTCCCAGATGCGGACTTTTCGAGTCTACAAAACATTCCAATCACCAACTACCCAATCAATCCAAGAGGGAGAGACTTCTCAGGGATCATTGTAAAGTAAGAAACAAGTTCAAAGGAGATGTGATGAAAGAAGCCAAAAGGGATGATACAGAACACAAAAGAAGAAAACAAAAAATAGAAAAGATCTCATTCCAGTTCTTCATAACTTGTTGATGATGAATTTCTGAGGAGAATTGGATAAGCAGACAAGTCTGAAGCATCAATCAAGACAATTTAAGGAAACTATTACTCATATCCTATCACTGAATGGGGATATGTAGAAAGAACAAAAGAATTGGTGAGGCAAAGAAATGACCCACACAAGAAAGCATTAAGCAACAGATGTTAGGACTAGATCCAATGTACAGGTTTAGATGACTTAGTTAACTCTTGTAATGAATCATTGTAAATCTCTTTTTGATTACATAATGCATGATATATAAGTTAACCCAAATTATTATTTGTGTTGATTTCATGTAATTGAAGGAAAACATCATACTTGGTCAATTTTGAAAATTGACCAAGTACAAGAACAATCTATGGATGAACAAGTTTGTTCTTTCATAGATGTTCTACGTATCATAAAAAAACAAGTGAGCATGCATCCATAGATCTCCTGCGGAAGCATAACATCTCCTGAAGAACAAGTTGATCAAGTAGCTCCTGCTACTGAAGAGCTTGCTCTTGAGGATGTTCAAGATGAAGATCAAAGGGCCAATTCATACGGAAGTCCAATTCCTATGGAAGGCCAACTCCTACGTAAGGCTTATTCCTACGAATGAATAAAATACTTGCATGATCTCCAAATCATCAAGTACAACACATGAAGTCAAGTCAAGCTGACTGAAGTGATGTCATCAAGTCAATCTACGGAAGAATGTCTATTTGTCAAAAAGGATTTATGACGTCACATCAAGAATTTCACAGCTGTAACTTTTTTACCATGATAGGAAAGTTATAGTTACCATTGTAAAAAGTAAATCCCTCTACCTATAAATATAAGGCATGGCTGCACTCATTTAGTAGGTGATTGAGAGATATCAATTCAAAAATAGAGATTCACATATTCATAGAAACGATATCAATCAATCATTTAATCAAAATAGCAACATAGCAATAACAATAACACGAAGAACATCATCCAAGCATCAATATCGATTGTAATCAATTCATTATCAATAAAAATAAATTGAAACAATCTTTTTGTTGCATTATCTTATTTTTTTTTCAATTTTTTTCATTTGTTCTTCTTCGATTTCAATTTCATAAACAATTAATTAAAAAACAAGTATTGAAAATTCCACGATCTTTATTTGCTAAATCAAACTAATAATTCCTGCTTTGATCCTTGGATTCACTTCAAATTATTTGACCCAATGGAGATAAAGATTCTTCATCCAAGCTACACATCTTATTTGCATGATAAGTATTTACCTAAGTTGAATGACAAAGTTGCTCAAGATGACATATGCTTATATGTTCACATCATACAAGTAATAGACAAGCTGCATGCCAAAGCATACAAGAGAAGAAGATTTGAGGCTGGTCAGCTCATAGGATCTAAAATCCCATCTATCACTGAGCTTAGAATGTCAAAACAAGATGAGTTGGAAGTGGTGTCACATAACAGTGTTGTTGATCAAGGTATAGAAGTTCTTGGGGAATGTCTACATTCTCATTAATGACATGAGCAAACATCTCCATTTATCCTCCTTGGTATTGCCCACTTATCTTGTTTAGCACAGACCTTCCAAGGTGAACTTGAACAAAGACTTCACCTTTTCATTCAATGTTGGGCATTGCCTTATTTATGATCAGCTGAATAAATCTGGGAAACAAATACATCTTGTCTTCTTTTTGCACCCTTATATGGTCACATAAGCATCTAAGGATGTATTTAGCATAGTTTTATGTTCTCCCTACAAACACACCGATGATCCATGATGAAATGTGCCTTGAAAACCTATCCAAACCAGACTTTCTGTTTGACATACATTTCAAGTAAGTGCGACATAGAAATCTATAAGGCTTGCACAATATCCCTTTCTTTATTTCACTATTTCTGCAGTCTCCATCATATCCTATTAAGTGAAAGATTCTTTGGATGTATTCATGATCGAACACATCTAGGTGACCCTCTTCTTGTTCCCCAAACTCTAGCACCCTCCTGATAGTTTGTTCATCCACCCTTAACTCTTCATTTCTTATTTTTGCGTAGATCACCCTTTTATCATTCTCCTCCTCAATCTTTGCTATGTTCCAAAAATCTATCATATGTGATTGATAGATGATTGGATCCGCAGATAATGCATAGAATATTCTTGATCTTCTCAAGTAGTTGAGTATATCCCTACATCCCTCGGTTACTGGATCTTCTAGATTAAGAAAGGCACAAACATTATGATCTTTTGTAAATCTATTGGCCATTTTGATAATGTTGTTTGAATAGAGGGGTGATTTTAGTGTGGATTTTTATGTGAATTGGAAAATTTGAATGTTGGTGAGGAAAGGGGTTTATGGGTTGAGAGCGTTTTTTCTAGGTCAGTAAAAGTGAAAAAGTGTCGGAAAAAGTGAATGAAAATAACAACCGCCAAGGTTATCATTTATACTCCCTCGAACAATTTAAAACTTTTTATTTAATGTTGTGGGACCCTTAACCCTCATTACCCTTTCATGGTTATCCACAAGTTAATTCTTCCGCAGAACATCTACGGAAGGCAAACTTTCCTTTTGTTTTGTTGTTTTAATTAATTCTTCCGCAGAACATCTACGGAAGTCAAAATTTTATTTTTGATGTTTAGTTAATTCTTCTACAGAATATCTATGGAAGACAAATTTCTTTTCGATTTGTTTTTAGATGTATGATCGTAACATGTTCTTAGATCATTTATTGTTGTTGGACCTTGTTGACTTTGCTTCATGGCAACTGTGCAAAAGAAATTAAAACTTCAGATATCCTGCAGCCAAGTTAGTGCTCAAGTTCCAAATTTTCTTCATTTAAAAGTGAAACACATTTGATAAATTCATTTTTCATGCTGATGACTACTCCCCCTAAATTTGTGATTAATTATGAACTTATGCATTTATCAAAAATTTATAAACAGAATAGCATGAAAAGCAATTATCTGTCCATTTTATTAGCTAAGAAAGGAACAAAAACAAATTCTTTTAATTGTTTTGATTACAAGCAAAAACTACACAACATCTTTACAAGCAATTTTAACCATAACATGGGATCATACTATGACACTAAGCAACTTCCTGATGCCTTTTGAATAATGATAGAGGACGTAGATCTAGTGCTGATTGCTAGCATACTGATCCATATAAATTCAAGCAAGAGTATATAGTCAACTTGTCATGCTGTTTATCATGTTTTGATATTGATTAAAGATTGACAGATATGGACTCCACATTCAATTCACATTAGAGTTTGTCCTCCGCTTATGAGTCAATTCATCACTTTTTCACACTTAAAACTATGTTCTGTAAATTATAAGCTCTATCTTAAGATTTCTTTGAAATCTTATTAATGCTAATATGATATTTTAAGCTCTTTGAGATAGTATACAAATGATCACATTGGATTCTTTTAGAGCTATTCTTTTTTGAAACTTTTTGATGATCAGCATCAGGACATCAGGTCTTTACTCACGTAAAACAGAGGTGCCTAAGAACCTAGGTCTTTGCTCATGCAAAACAGAGGGTCCTATGAACCCAGGTCATTGCTCATGCAAAACAGAGGGTTCATGATGCACAAAGATAGAGGTTATAAAGTGTTACAACATAGTGTGCTTGGGTGAGTAAGTTGATCACAGCAGGATAAGACTTACTTGCTTGTTCCTCAAAATGGAATTTCCAACAATTAGTCACCTTGACATTATGTTAAGCATGGACTTGTTTATTTTCCATGCAAGCTAAACCTACTCACATATCAAATCACTTCTGGTCAGTCTTTATTGATTGTTTTAAAACAGGCAAGTAAACAAAGGTATAGTGTACTATCATTTCCCAAGATATGAATTGCTTTTTCAAGAAAACATATAAATAAGACAATATTTTTGGAGCTTAATATGTTTTGTGTATGTTTTTGGCTTTTTCATATTAAGAACTATAAAGGACAGATCATGCTTTCTTTATGATGAAGACTACTCTAAGTTGATCATGCCTAAGGACTCAATTAAGAAATTAAATCTCACTAAGTCAAAGACTTTAGTAAATAAATCAGCAAGCTGATTTGTTGTATCCACTTCGATCAACTTGATTAAACCTTTTTCTGAGCAGTCTCTCAGAAAATGGTAACTGATTTTTATGTGTTTTATTTTACTATGTTGTACTGGATTAGCAGTGATGAACATAGCAGCTGAGTTATCTATGTGTATTGGTGTTCGAAGAAAATTGTAACCATAATCAAGTAGTTGTTTTTGAAACACAAAACTTGAGAGCAACCGGCTGAAGCTGCAATGTACTCAGCCTCAGCTGTGGATACTAATACATTTGTTTGCTTTTTGCACTGCCGAAAAACTAGTCTTGGTCCTATAAATTGACAGCCACCGGTTATTGATTTTCTGTTGTTATTGCAACCTCCAAAGTCGTTGTCAGAATAAGAATAGAGATTGAAATGTCCTTCTTTGGGATACCAAATAGTTGGCTTCCCTTTGAGGTATCTAAAGATCCCCTTAATTGCATTCATATGTGACTCCTTGGGGTCTGATTGGTACCTAGCACAAACACACATAGCAAACATTATGTCAGGTCTACTGGCAGTTAAGTACATCAAAGATCCTATCATAGATCTATACAATCTTTGATCAACTGACTTCCCTTTAGGATCAGGTACAATCTTATCTATTGTTGATGTTGGTGTTTTGCATGAAGAAGAGTCAGCAAGGTTGTACTTCTTAAAGATTTGGTGCACATACTTCTCTTGATTGATGAATATTCCATCTGATTTCTGATGAACTTGTAAACCAAGGAAGAATGATAATTCTCCTGTGGAACTCATTTGAAACTCACATTTCATCAAAGATTCAAAGTCTTCACACAATCTCTTGTTTGTTGACCTAAAAATGTAATGCCACGCTCCCAGGAACCCCATAGGTGGTCATTCATAACATCTTTTATATCAAAACATCATAAGATTTATTAAGTAATAAAAATATTGCAACGGAATAATTTATCAAAACCATTCATGCATTAATACATACATTTTCCAAGTAACACATCTTTGTTTAAAAGGTAACAAAAGATTACTTAGTTGTATTACAAAACAACATCATTATTATTGCATGAGATGGATGCCAGTCTTTGCTTGCCATGTAGCTTCACCCCCATGCCATCCTCAGCATCAACATTACCTGCCAACTGAAAATACATATAAAAAGTCAGCGTTACTGAGTAAGTTCTAGTTTTATAAATAAAATACTTTACTTTGAATGAAAACCTTTCCTTTACTTTCGTTCGTGATCACACGTCATACATACATCTTGATAATATCATTATTATCTTTCATCATTCTTTTCATTCATTTCGTACGTTTTGAACTTTCATTATTATTTTTTACTTTCATCTAGACCAATGTGCAATACCCCAAACATTATCCACAAAGCTGGTACTGGGCCGAGGTCTATAAATAGACCCCTAACATTGTGTACGAAGCAGACTCCAGTACCTAGGGCAAGCGACAAGGGTCCTGTTTCGTACTTATTAGTTAATCACAAAGATTGACCCCTATGTGTGTAACACCCGAACATTTGTTAAAAAGAAAGAATACAAGAAAGAAAAGTAAATGGACACAAGTGGAGGGGGGTAAAGTGTAAAAGTACAAAGTCTCATTATTTTAATGTTTAAAAGGCATGGCTGCCCATGCCACTGCCTTTTTCACCTTTGCTTTCGGCTGGAAACAAGAAGAAGGAAGAAGAACTGAAGTTCTCTCGGTTTCTAGTGAGAGAAGAAGCTAAAATTTTGAAGGTGTGTGTTTCTTCATGTAATTGGTTTGGTTTTGACCATAGAACCGATTTTTATGTGTTCTTGATGCTTGGTTGTGTGTTTTTATGATGTTTTTAGGTGTTTGAACTCTTGGCATCTTCAAGTTCGGTGGAGTTTTATTTGAAGGCTGCATAGGTGAGTTCTAGAACCCCGGTTTTACTTGTTTTTAAACTTCTTGGGGCTGAAAATGCATGTTAAAATGTTTTTAATGGTTTATTTAAGAACCCGTATGTTTGTATGCTTGAATGTTTATGTTTTATGGTTGCAAGGTTGTTTTTGATGCTTAGAATGCTAGATTTAAGTTGTAACCATGTTAGAATGCAGATTGGGCCTGAAAATGATTTAGAAATATGCATAACTGTTGGTCATGCGCCCAAATAGGGTCCATGCGCCTGAAATTTTGACTTAGAAAACCTAAGTGTAGTTCATGCGCCTAAATAGTATCCATGCGCCCAAGTGTTAGCTCATGCGCCTAAGTACTCATGTGCCCACGTGTTAGCTCATGCGCCTAGAAATTTCCCCAAATATCCTAAGTACCTGGTCATGCGCCCCAATAGTACTCATGCGCCTAAGTGTTAATGCGTCCGCATAGTGATCATGCGCCTAAGTGTTAATGCGCCCGTATAGTGATCATGCGCCTATATAGTGCTCATGCGCCAAGAACACTTAGAAAAATTTCTGAAATTCTGGGAAAATAGAACTTTTAGGGTTTGACCCTGGATTGATGTAATGGTTGTGTTTGTTTATTCCATGCTTGTTTATGGCCTGTTCTTGTGTTCCATATTATGTATTATTGTGTGGCTTTACGTGGTGTGTTTATGTTCGTATACGTAATGTATTATCATAAATAGTGGAAGATTAATGATAATGAAAAGTGGAACATAACAAATGAATGAAAGTCTTGCAAACAAATTGAATAGAGGTGCACAACCATGTTGTCGTTAGCTCAACTATGTGCGGTTTAGCTAACCCGAAGGATGCACATAGGGTCAATCTTTGAGATTGACGGGACCCTTGTGGCATGCCCTGGTACTGGGTTAGGCTTCATGCATAATGTTAGGGGTCTATTTATAGACTCCGACCCAGTACCAGCTTCGTGCACAATGTTTAGGGTATTGCACATTGGTCTGCTAGAAAGTGAAAGATAATAACAAAAGTACAAAATGAACGATGAAAGAGAATGATGAATATTATATTGTTGTACGTATGATGCGTGATCATGTACGAAAGAAGAGTTTTCATGATAAAGATGGTATTTTGAGAAAGAGATATTTTTATATATTTAAACGAGGTATTTTAAATGTTTTAAAACTAGAACTCACTTAGCAACGCTGACTTTTATGCATTTTTCAGTTGGCAGGTAAATGTTGCTGAGGGTGGCATGTGGGGAAAGCTACTCGTCAAGGAAAGACTGGCATCTATTCGTGCAAATGATTTTGTTGTGTTGTAATGCAACTAATTAACTATTTTCTAACACTAACATACAACGATGTATTATTTGGCAACAATAATTATATGCATGAATGGTTTTTGTTAACTTAATCCGCTGCTTAAGCGTATGAAATCTATAATGTTTTATATGTATGAGGCTATGATTTACCAACTGTGAGGTCTCCGGGAACGGGGCCTTACAGTGTGCATCCTCATGGGTTAGCTAAACCGCACACAATTGAGCTAACAACCCCTCAATGAGTTGTGAACCTACTTTCATTTGCTTGCAAGACTTTACATTCTTTTATTATGTTCCACTTCATTAACATTGTCTTTCACCTTCAATATATGATACTTTGCGTACATAGGCAATACACACCACGTAAGGTCACATCATATACATAACATGGAACAATCATTATCATCATTACAGCACACAGTGCAAACATATAAACAAGCATAGGCCACCATAAAACATCATTTCTTAGCACTAGAATTCTACTTTCCGAAATCTCAGAAAATCCCAAGTCCTAAAAGAAATGCGGATGAACTTAAACAAATGCTGATGAACAAACGTATATGTAGAGGAACAAATGCGGATGAACAAATCTCAGAAAATATTATGTGTCCAAAGATATGTTGGTAGAACAAATGCGGATGAGCATAAACAAATGCGGATAAACTAAGCTTAGAAAATATTCTAAGTGTCCAAAGATATGCTGGTAGAACAAATGCTGATGAGCATAAACAAATGCGGATGAACAAATCTCAGAAAATATTCTAAGTGTCCAAAGATATGCTGGTAGAACAAATGCCGATGAGCATAAACAAATGCGAATGAACAAATCTCAGAAAATATTCTAAGTAACCAAAGATATGTTGGTCGAACAAATGCGGATGAGCATAAACAAATACGGACGAACAAATCTCAAAAAATATTCTAAGTGTCCAAAGATATGCCGGTAAAACAAATGCGGATGAGCATAAACAAATACGGATGAACAAAATATACCTGCAATGCAACTTATACTATTTCCAGTTTTAAATCATCATTCTAACATATTCTTAGTACAGATCTAGCATGCTAAACACTTAGAACATATGCTAACAACTTACACCACATCAAAAAAGGCATTTAAAGCACACATCACATACACATCAGATGCAAAAAAGCAGTCAACTCATGCTTCAGTTGTAAAAACACAGGTAATATGCATTCCAGCCCCAAACAAGTTTAAAACAAGTAAAATAGGGGAATCTAGAACTCACCTTAATAGCTTACGAGTAAGACTTCTTCAGACCCATGAGCAACCTCAAGTTCTAACACCTAAGCACTCCAAAAACAAGTAGCCAAACACAAAGAAACACATGAAAATCGGTCTAGCAGATCGAACCCAACTAAAACCGAACAGAAAATGCAAGAAATGCTCACCTACAAGCAGATCTCCCTCCTCCTCTCTCTAGAAATTGGTTTTCAGCTCCTCTCTCTCTCTCTCTTGCAGCCAAAAGAAATGTCTGTAAAAGAAAAAGTATAGGCTGTCATCCTTTTTTTAAAACTCATAAAGGGGCAAGTTTGCCACTTACACAAGTATAACTCCTTGACTTGGAATATTTCACCTTTCCTTCTTTTTATTCTTCTTTTCTTTTCTTTTTAATAAATTTCTGAGTGTTACAAGTCCACCCCCCTTATATAGGTTTTGTTTCCAAAATTTGTCACTCCTCGAATAGCTGTGGGTAATGCTGTCTCATCTCTTCCTTCGTCTCCCACGTAGACTCGGATCCCTTCCTGTGCCTCCACTGTACTCGTACTAGTGGAACCACTTTATTCTGTAGCCTCTTCTCTTTTCTGTCAATGATGGCCACTGGCTGCTCCACATAATTGAGCTGCTCATCCACCTTAATGTCCTCCAGTGGCACAATCATATCTTCATCGGCTAGGCACTTTCTTAGATGAGATACATGGAATGTCGGATGGATTCTACTTTGATAGGATCAAAATAGATCAATCTGTGATTATATTGTGATACAATTCAATCAAAACAAACACGAGTAATCAATTCAATGCAAACAAATCAAAAAAACTCATAGTTTTTCATTGATAGTAAGCATAGAAAGTACAAGTGTAAGAAAACAGTTGCAAGTTGTTCAAACTGATTCTAAGGTCTTCTAAGGTCTTATCTACACAATACATACTATGCTATTTATACTATCAAAAAAAACATAAAGGAACATATATTTACACAATAAGTCCCTAAACTATAACAAAAACTATACAAAGACTAATAAAGACTAAATGTTAATCTTCGAGAGGCTTCTATAATACTCCCCCTAAGATTGACATTGTCTTGAGTCTTCAAAATCATCAATCTTCTGTCTTTGTCTTCTTTAATCTTCAATCTTTAATCTTTTTCTTATTTAATCTTCAATCTTTAATTTTCAATCTTTTGTCTTCATACATCAAAGAAATCTTCTGGTTCTTCTTTAATTTTGAAAATTGGCTTCTCTTTGTACATTTCTTGCTCTCTTAAGGCTTTAGCAATCGCAGACTTGAACTTGCTTGCTAAAATTCCTTGGTCTGGTTTTGATTCATTCGTCTTGATTTTGATTTTATTCACAAATTTCACAGATTTCAGATGACTAGGGTTCATACACCCATATAGCATAAAAACGCCCATTCAAAATTAACTATTGGTCATTGACTCAGGTAGTATGGTGTAGTTATCATTCAATGGTGGTGTAAAAGCATGAAATCCTAACCCATACTTGTTCTTTGATTCAATATGAGAATTTAAAAGTTTCTCATATTACTAAGATGATAATTGAAACTTCTGAAGTTTCACTGCAGTGGATGCATGATCAGACATTGATTTTGTTAAAGAGGTGGTCAAATGCTCAACTTGTGCTTTCAAAATATAGTTTTCAGACATGAGTTTATCCAAATCCTTTTGTAAGGAAGTGATTTTGACCTGATATAATTTGTGTTCTCTCAAATAAGATTCATTCAAAATCATGGTTTCTTTGACTTTATCAGCCAATTGTTGAGCATGGACTCAACCTCTTCAACACATCTTGATGAACATAACCTATCCCTTACCTCTCTATCCATAGGTGGAATTTTGTTCTCCCTGTTAGCCATCAATGCTTGATTATCCTCCTAAACTTCTTTCTCATACATGCCCCAATCACAAGTACCATCCTGCAAGATAATTAACCCAGTTTCTTTAGAGTTACTTGTACCTGCTGAAGAACTTGTGGCTAGGGGGGATGAGTTTGTAAGTTGAGGTTGCTTGAAGTTTCTTTGGTTTTCTTGTCTCAAGTCACTTGTTGATTGCTGATTGCATTCTCTTGATTGCTGATTGCATTCTCTTGAAAAGTGACCACACAAATTGTAATTGTAGCATCTCACTTTTGATTTATAAACACCAATCTTGGTAGTTCTCCCTGCAACAGACAATCCCTTATTTATTCTCATATACATCTTGGCTCTGTAATCAATCATGGCCATTTACCATTGTAAATCCATTTCATCCACTTCATCAGGATGAGGTTCTTCAAAGTCTTGTTGACAAATGTGAGCAGGGGTCAAAGTACTACCCAAATAAGCTTGAAAGCTTGAACTGAAGGCTGCAAAAGCTGCTTTCTGTTCTTCTGATTCTAGAACCACAGTAATTGGTTCAGATTGAGTGTTGCTTTTGTTGGTTGTGAATCCCTTTGCTGTTGTAGCATTTGAGCTTTTTGAATCATCAGTTTTACCTTTCACTTTATTGTTAGAACTACTTTGAAAGTTTGATTTAGAGGACTTTGCTGCATAGAAACCAGCTTCTTCTTCATCATCACTCTCAACACAAGAGCTTCCATCATCATTGGAAGTAAATGCACTTCTAACACCCTTTGTTCCTTTAAATGATATGGTGCTATTGGTGCTTTTATACTCTTGTTTCTTGTTTTCTCATCCAACTCTAATGCTTCCACCTTTGCTACCAAAGTATCTAGCCCAATTTCCTTTACATCAAGAGTATTCTTGAACATAGACACAGTTTGAGTCCAACTTTCAGGTAAAGTATGGAGCATCTTTTTGTTCAACTCCTCATTACTATACTTCAACTCAAAGATGTTCACTTGAGTAACAAGTTGCATGTATCTATGGTAGATTCATCCTTCATGATTCAACAAATTACCCCTAGGATTATGCTACCAAAACTCTTCTTCATCCTTCAAGCATCTTGATCAGAAGAAGCTCGTACGTATATCCTCTTCTATCTCTTGAGGGGTTGTCAAGAGGTAGATTTATCGAATACTTCATGTTATGTAGAGAGAGTCTGAATAGGTCATACTCTTTTACTTCAACTTTGCCAACATTAACATATGTCAGAGTGAAGGTGTTGGTTGAAGAACTATAACTCCAATGAGTGATTGGGTCATGAATGCTTAGAGGAGTTATATTAAGAGCTTCTTCTTCTATTTGCTCAGCCCAGACTTCAAACTTTATTTTCAAAGTAGCATCCATTGATTTGTACTTGTTTGGCATGTCTTCATTTTTTGAGGTCAGTTTGGGCATTTTCTTTAAGTCTCCAATACTCAGCTTTAGAACATCCAACCCAGATAAGATGAAGGCTTTGTCTGATTCTTTCTTTTAATGAAGAACCTCTCATTCTTGAAATCATAATCCTTATTGATTGTGCTATCATCATTTTCTGAGTCTTCCTTTGATTCTGAGAGGTTTTCATCTTCTTCAGGATGCTCCATGTGACATCCGTCACCAAAATAGGTATGTTGACTATGGCATCATTTTGGACTTTAACTTTTGACTTTGACTTTTGTCATTTGGGCTTGGTCTTGATTTATGGTTCTTTCCTGGTTGGGCCCAAATCTTGGTTTAATGGGCCTACGTTCTTAAGAAGGACCTGGAGTTTATATCATTATGTGACTATTGGGCTTGTCATTGTATGAGGTCCTATGCATTGAGCCCAATCAATGTTTTTCCTAAAAAGTAAAACACGAAA
Source organism: Flaveria sonorensis (assembly GCA_025506505.1). Lineage (NCBI taxonomy): Eukaryota > Viridiplantae > Streptophyta > Magnoliopsida > Asterales > Asteraceae > Flaveria > Flaveria sonorensis. Next base: position 34,935,394 of record CM046425.1, on the reverse strand, counting down.
CTTCACCATAACCCAATTAGCCTTACATCCATGGGCTTTGCCTAAAGCCTGTTAAAACAACTTAAATTGGTTCTAAAAATATAATTTATCAAATCCTAGGGCATGTGATAGTTCGTTGGAACCGTTATTGCGCGCGAAATCTGAAAGCGTAAAAATTAGACGATGCGTGGCTCGAGACATGACGGAATACACGAGACGGGCCAAGGGCCCGAAGGCCCTTCTTCCTCCCAAGTTTCAGCCTCAAGGTTTAAGGGGGGTATTCCCCTTTGCCTTAGCTCATTTGCACAAAATTTTAGTTTTCACTTGAAACCCTAGCCACCTTCTTCTCCAAACTCTCTCTTTTCCCCTCTAACCATCGAATTCTCTGAAAATCCTCAAGCATCCATCGACTTTTGATAATCAAAACACCCAAGAGCCTTAAACCAAGCAAGATACCTTCGTCTTGGTAGATACAGTAAGCGAAATTCGTGTTTGATGAAGTTTAATCCTTGTTTCACTCAAAATAGATGATAATCATCATCTACACTCGAAATCTTCATCTAATGATCTTTCATTTTTAGTTGTTGGTGCTAGATCGTGAGAATCTAAGCGTTACGATCGTCGGATTCGCCATTTGGTAAGAAACCCTAATTCTTGGATTTTATGGTAATCGAATCCATGATATTGAGTGGAAATCATGGATGACCCGCCCTTAATCGAGATTTTGAACCTATAAAACGTTTCGAAATAACTAAAAATTGTTCCTCAAAAGAATTGATGGGTTAAACGAAACGAAACAACGAAACTATCACCTAAAGATTGCAAACTGGGAGACTATGAAACTAACAACTGGTTGAGACTGGAAAAACAAATTACATAAATAAAGTGGTTAATTGAATTTCTTGACAAATTGGGGCTGGAATAAAATTATTTTACATAATTGGATTGTTAACGGGCGCATATTGGGACTTGTGAGGCAAGGGAACGAATCTAACAATCTGGATGGCTTACTGTCAGAAATATGGGTCATTTTTCTCGGGTGATAACTTGGTCTAAATAAGCCCAATTGGGGCGAAATATGGGTTTAAACTTAAGCTCCATGAGTCCTCTAACTAACCCAAGTGGTCTCGTGTCATTTCGACATCGTTTGGTCCTCCAAACGTAGCAAACAAAACTGAAGGTCAAAACTGACGAATCTGGGCAGCAGATTGGTCTTTATTCTTCGTGTCATAACTTCCTCATATTTTGTCAAATGAACCTGATTCTTTTTCTGGAGTTTAATTTAAAGTCTCTTCTTTCAAACGACACTTTTTACTCAATGATTCGTTATCGTTTCGATCTCCAAACAGCCTATACAAGACTGATGCGCAATCAGATATGTATGCTGAATTATCTTGTTAAAACTTAAAAGTAAGGATTGGAACTAAATAATCTAAATTAAGACAAGTTTTGCATATAATATTGATTAAAACTCTTTACAAAAGAATTAATTTAATTAGTGGGACGATGGAAAACCTTGATTAGTGTTAAGGGCTGGACTAAAAGGATTACACCCATATTAGCCATCTATATTTGGTGATATATTAATCCTTTTGTGTATTATATACTTTTAGTGCTTACTCTGCATGTTGTGGGATTTGAACTGTGACTTTTCAAGATGAGTTTCATGGCCCCTTTTTTTAATATATTTTACTTGGGGGGAAAGCATGCTCATGGTTTTGGACTATGCCATGTTTGATTTTCTTTTGAAATATTGTATGTGGTTTGGGTCATGGTATGAGTCTTGATATTCAATCATGAGTGTGTACTTGTGCTTGTGCTTGTGCTTCAACTTGTGTACTTGGACGTTATGTAGAGATATTGTTAGTACTAACGGGTTGACACCCCCACCCACTTTGTCGTTATACTAGTCGAGACCGACTTGGCCGGGGCTTGCCCTTGGGTGAATATAATCCGGTTGTGTGCAATTTTGGAATGTCTTGGACTTGGGTTACTTTCGAACTTATGTTGATATCTTGACTGCTATGTATCTCTTTCACATACAATTTTCTATACATGTTATACATGGCAAAATAATTGTACTTATAAACCTGTGAACTCATCAACGTATGTTGACCTTTATAGAGCATGTCTTTTCAGGTAATAAAGTCTAGGTGTATGGCTGTGGACTTAGACGAGACCGCTCCACTAGGAGCATTAGACATTCAAGAAACCTTTGGGACATGTTGTGGATTGTTGGGTTTTATGGATTGTAATTTTGAGGATTTTGAGATTTTTATTGTTTGACAATTGTGTTGATTTGTTTCTGTATGGAGCTTTGGTATGATTATGCATTTTGGTATGACATTCTGGTAGTGACTATCCTTGACATGTGTTCCTATGTGTCGGGCGACGTCATGACCCATGTACGGAGAATACCTTTAGATATTCTCTTGAACCCCCAATGTGTTATGACGATCCCATCCGTCGCATCCTCGTGTTTCCGCTTTAGCGAGGGTGTGACACTCCAACCCATGTCTAATTCTTTCAGCAACATCAGTGATGATCACTGCATCTGCTGACTCTTCAAATTGGCTTTAGGTAGGGGATTTGGCAATGTCAGTGGCTTGTTGGACTTATGGAGAATCCTGCTCAGTGGTTTGAGCAGGTGGCAAAGTATGAGGAGGTGAAGTTGGTTGGTTGTTGTGTTCTGCAGATAAAATGGTTTCAGCAGCTTCAGATTCTATTTTCTTCTTTATGTGCTCTAAAGCCTACTTTGATATTTCAAGATGGGAGTTATAGATCTTCATCAAAACCTTTTCCACTTCTCTTGCCTTAGAGTCATTACTTGGGTTCCATAGTCTCAACCTGGTTAAGTTAGCTATCTCAAACCGGTTGAAGCAAGCTAGTTGGTTTCTTGAGTAAGCTACTCTTCCAGCTGCTAATCTGGTGATGAAGTAAGTGTTCCTTTTCTGATCGTATTCCCACTCTACCATAGGATCACGTGCTGATAGTGGAGTTTTAAGAACTTCTTCACCAGCATCAGGTTTGACTAAGGTGAGTACTTTATGCAACAACATTTTTGACTTGTCATTCCTACATCCAAAAAAGATAAAGTACTCAGCAATTTGCACTAAGATGTCAAGGGGTAGATCCACTACTTCATTTTCATGATCATAGTAGATGATTTCTCCATTTGCCCTCTTGACAGCAAATTTCTTCAACCTAGTAACATACCAGCTGCCAACACTTTAGTTCCTTGGAGTATCTTCTCCTTAACTTCTGGATCAACAATCCTTGCTTTTGTTACTTTCTTTGGATCTTTTGTCTTCTTAGCAAGGACTAAAGAGATGGGCTTCTCACCATTAGTGACAGTTGATAAAGAGTCAGGGATGATGGAGGCCTGGTTAGCAAATAGGTGGACTTTTGAGTGATTTTCTTTGACTTGGCCTGTTGTCTCTCACATTTGCTCCCTGGCTAGTTCAAGCTTTAGGAGATCTCCAGCAGTAACTTTCTTTTTGAATCCCCTGATACTCAGATCAAGAGTTGACATACTCATTGGTCCTACTTGTCTACCAGAGACACCATAGTATCTCAGAAATTGCATCATCTGCTGCTTATCCCTGAACTCTTGCTAAACTCTTTCTTTTTTCTTCTTCTCTAATTCAGCCCTTATCCTTTTAGCCGACCCAGCTGCTTTCTCCATCTCATCATGAGTTGTCTCTATCATCTTTGATTTAATCTCAAAAGTACTCCACTCCATGATCTCATCGAAATTGTATCCTTTCAACTCAAGTTGAGCTGCTAGGAGACATTTCTCTACATCTTTCTACTCCTTCTTTATAGAAGAGATCATACGTTTGAGTTCAACAGTTGTAGTTGTTAAAGCCTCCTGAGTTGTTGTTCTCTTGGAGCTTTCAGTAGATGGCCTAGATGACTTAGATAGCACCCTCTTGACTTCTTTGTTTATAGTTTAGTTGGAGCATTGGTTATGCTGGGTTTATCACTGATGAAGTCTCTAGTTGTAGTTCTCGTAACTCTTGAGACCTTTACACTCTTGATTAGTGCAATGGTATTCATCTTTACCTAGGCCTCTTGAGTTCTACTGATTTTTAGAATTACAACTTCTTCTTCGGGCTTATGTGGGAACGGCTCCACCTTCTTGGTAATCAGAAATCTGACCTTTTATTTTTGTGCTTCAAATTCTATCTCCTCTTCAGTAATCATAGGTCTTTTACCTTTGTCAGAGGTAGATACTTCAGTAAGTCTGGCTACGAAATACCTAAGAGTTACACCTGATGCCTCACCAGCTGACTTTGGATCATCGGCAGTTGTCCGAGCTCTCTCAGCCTCATTAGTGACTTCTGGGCCATCAATCTCCACGTTCACCTTAGAGTTAACTTAGGTGCATCCTTATGAAGTCTGGTAGGTTTAGCCTTAATAGTAACTCCATGCCTTTCAATATCATCATCCATGGTCTGAGTGCCTCTTTTGTAAGCCAACATCTTTTCTGAGGGCTTATCTGCCAAATAAGTCTCTTGTATAGTACTCTCGGCAATTGTATCAGCACCTAATTTGTTTAGTGCTTCAACAGCTTTTGAGAGCATGTTCAGAAGTGTTGCCTCTTTTTCAGTAGATGGCGTGGGAGAGGCTTTGAGTCCTAGCACTATCTCTCTTTTTGATGATTCCTCATTAGTTCTTTTTCTTTTTAGAGAGAGTAAAGAAGAAGTGCTAGATCTCTTTATCATGGCCATCTTCCTCTTCCTAAGTTAAACCTTTTTGTTCATCCTCCTCATTATCCTGCTAGCCTCTATTTCTTTTTCGTCCTCACTATCATAGCCATACCTATCAATAAGCTTATTCAAGTTGACTTCAGCTTCAAATAGAGGCTTATACTGATCAGTCCATTATGAAGAGAAGGATATTGGTTGTGTTGCTTGAATGACTTGAGTAGCCAATCTCTAAAGAATGTCTTCAGCTTCTTTGGGCTCATCTTCCCCCTTTTTACTAGCATCATCTGAGATTCCAGATGACACTAAGGTGATAGGAGAAGGCACATACAAAGGTTCTTATGGTGCTAAATATTGAAGGCTTAGGATGATGGATTTTTGAAGGTTAATGGTCTCCTAAAGATGTTCAACTTTGTTCTCAAGGTCCATTGTCTTTGCAGCAACTTGCTAAAGAGTTGTGAGTTGTTCTTCAAAGGTGACAACTCTTGCTTCTTGTTGCTGTAGAGTTCTAAGTTGAGTTTCCAACTCAAATACTCTATCTTGTGAAGACTTCAGAAGCGGTTCTCAAATTCAAAAACTCTTGCTTCTTCAGCATAAACCCTCAATCTTGCATTTTCTTCTTGTAGGAATGTCAATTTTTGTGCAAAATCAAGGTTATGGGACATCAATTTATCAATCTGTTTCATACTTCCCTCATCCACAGTTGTTGAATCCTTGGCAGATGAGGTACTTGGCCTAGCCTCTGCACTGTCACCACTAGATATGGTTTCTTGGCGCCCTGGAGTCCTATACTCAAGGAATGACTCCAAAGAGGCATTCTCAAGGTGAGTTGTCATGGTTGAGGTCTTATTGATGTTGTCTTTGTCCTGAAGATCAATTAATGGATCAGTAGTAGAGATAGCCATGTCCATATTGATCCTTTCCTCCCTAGGATCAATCTCTTAGGATAAAGGATGTGGGTTAGATGTTGTTGTAAACATAATAGTCTTCACTGTCTTTGGTATATTGGAAAGGGGAGACAGTGGTTCATGCTGATATGACACAGGAACATCATCATCTTGGGTAGTAGACATGTTTTTGGAGAGAATGGAGCTGTGTCTATTGGCCTGGGATGTGAACCGGATCCTAATAAGACTTCCTCCTCAGAAGTTGCCTTAGTTAAGTGGGTATCCCTTTTGGTTTTCTTAATGGAATGTTTTGGTTTTCTTAATGGAATGTTGGGACTCTAATTAAGGGCTTGCAGATTCTGTTTGGGTCTACTTAGAAGAAGGAGGAGAAACCTTCTTCTTTAAGCCTTGCTTAGGTGTGGCTGACACCTTTGACTTGACTGGGACCCTGATTTCCAGTCTTGCCTTTTTAAGAGAGGGTGATTTAGGGGCCTACATCTTCTTAATAGAAGAGGCAGGGGTTCACTTACGTTTGAGTGATTTTGGCTGTGAAGTGGAGGTTGTGGGATCAGCAATGCTAGGTGTAACTATGCTGTAACCCTTAGCCTTAGTGACCTCAAGCATATGTTCAAAAAGGGGAGTCACTTTCCTTGAAAAAGATTTAGGAGTTGCTCTGAACTTTAAAAATATTACTTTCTTTAAGTTCCTAGAACATGAATAACTCCCTTCATTTTAAATTTATCCCCTAGTTCTTCTTGTAAAATCAGTTGTAAGAACCTAGGGTACATGAAAAACTTGAATTTTGCAGGAGCATTTACATTTTTGCATAAATGTTGAAAAGCGAAGTTTGAAAAATCGTAATGTTGTTGTTTGACCTGACCATGGATAGCTCCTGCTACATCTAACGGTACTTTGTTCCATCCTCCCGACTTATTGGACAGACAGTGTAGGAAGATATGAAGGATAATTCTCCAATTGTGATATACAAGTGGAACTCGCCACATTTAGAGGAGGAAGATACATATCTTCATCGTTCAACTTCAAATGTTGATTAATTTTGGCATAGGATACGGTGACCTTCATCCCTTTTACTGTCACCGTGATGACCTTGACTTCATTCTCTCGTTGTATGGAGCAGGTTTTCAAGAATTCCATTATGTTGGACTCAAAAATCACAGTTCCAACAATGATAGCAAAGGAGTAATTGCTATTCTTTAAGAATTTGAATACAGGATCATAAACGTCATCACCTATGGTTTCAAGTGACGCTCTAATGTCGTGGTTGGTTGGAATTTTAGGTTTGAGCGGCTACTGAAAGTTGGTTGATTTTTCTAGATTTTGAGAGATTGAAGGTTTAAGAGTTTGCTTTGTTAGGAAGAATGAAGATGAAAATGGTGGGAAACCTCTGATTTTAACAATTATGGATAATATAAAAAATGTGAATTTTAAAATATTTACCACCGTGACAGTTGAAATCGACAGTGTAAGATGATGAAACAGTCTTTTCAAGTAACTAATCCAGCACCACTACCTATCGCAAGTGATAGGGGATGTACCAGATCTTTTTCTAAAGCATGTGCTAAATTCATCCTCTCTGCCGATTCTTCCCATTGGGTAGATACCCGTTTTGACTTTATCTTCTGAACTATAGAATTGGGCAGATAGCCTAATATCTGCTGAAATTCGACCAATACTTATTTATTTGTTGATTGCAAATTTCGGAAGATATGCAATTTTTCCTATTTTATCAAGAAAAGCATTTCTTTACAATATTTCAAATATCATTTTGTGAATAAATCTACATATTGTTCATTTCTATGAACTTTAATTAATTTAATGATTTTCTTTTCTACACAATCTTTGATAAAATGATACATGACATCAATATGTTTTTGTATGAGATGCTGAATAAGATTGTTGGTTATTAAGATGACACAATTTTTGTCTATGTAAATTGGAGTGTTCATGAAAGTTACTCCATAATCTCTAAGTTGAGTTTGAATCCATAGCACATGTGCACAACAACTTGATACAACAATTTATTCTACTTTAGCAGTTGATCTAGAGACACAAGTTTGCTTCTAGCATTACCATGAAACCAATCTTCCGCATAGAAATTGACATCCTCCAGAGGTGGACTTTTTGTTGATGTTTCATCCCCTATAGTCACTATATGTATATCTATTGAGATTGAAGTCAACACTCATAGGGGTACCATAATCCCAACTTTGGTTCCCCTTTGAGATACTTCATAATTCTCTTAGTAGCCATTAGATGTGACACCTTCGGAGCAGCTTGGAATCTTGAACATAAGCATGTGGCAAACATGGTATCTAGTTTGCTTCCTGTGAGATAAACGAGAGATCCAATGATGCTTTGTACTGTTGCTGATCAACTTCTTCGCCCTCAAGATCAAGAGATATTGAACATGCCTTCGAAATTACAGTTTTAGTAGTCTTAGCATCAGTATCTTGATATCTTACTAAAATGTCCTGAAAATACTTAGATTGATTTATAAAGATGCCATTAAAGGTTTGTTTTACTTGTTGCCTAGAAAGAAAGTGAGTTCAACTCATCTCGAACATTGACTTCATAAGACTTTCAATGGCTTTGCATAAGCTCTCATTTGTAGAACCAAAGATGATATCATCAACATACACTTATACCAAGATAATATCCAAATGAACCTTCTTGATGAAGAGAGTTTTGTCTATGGATACCCTACGGTATCCATTTTTCAGGAGAAAGGTAAACAGTGTCTCATACCATTTTTTGGTGCTTGATGAATACCATTAAGTGCTTTTATCAGTTTGCATACATAATCTGGATACTGGGATCTTTAAATCCTGTATGTTGGCAGACATAGACTTCTTCATTCAATCTCACCATAGAGGAATGCACTCTTGACATCAATCTGAAACACTTTGAAGTCTTTGGAGCCAGCAAATGCTAGAAAAATTCGTATTGCTTCAAGCCTGGCCCAATGAGCAAGAAAGACTTCATCGTAATCCTTCCCTTCTTCTTATGTACCCCTGTACCCCAAGTTTGGCTTTGTTCTTGATAAGAATGCCCCTGTCATCTTTCTTGTTTCTGAAAACTCATCTTGTCTCTATTGCTGCCTTTCCATTTGGAAGTGCACAGAGTTTCTAGACCTTCTGCCGAGCAAATTGGAGAAGCTCTTCTTGCATTGCTTCTACCCAGCTATTATCTCTTAAAGCCTCATTAACTTTCTTTGGCTCCAGTTAAGAAAAGAAGAATGAGAACAAACAAATGTTTGCTTTATTCACTAAGTTTCTTGTCTTGATACCCACTTCTACATTGCCAATGACATTCTCAACCGAATCCACTTTATGAATTCTTAGTCTTGGGATTTCTTGGAGTTGTTGAGAAATATCCAAATTGGATAAGTGTTTTAGGAGTTTAGCCATGGATTTCCTGGTTCATCTGCCGAAATGACCTATCTTCAGCACTTTTCATACTTGGATCATTTTCAAAGGATTGTCTAGTACTAAAATGATCATGAGACTCTTCATCTGAGGAGTCATAATGAGCATGTGATGGATGACCCATATTGGTTATTGTGACTCAAAGGATCGAATCAGGAATTATCAGTTTGATTGTAACAAATAAAGATCACGGAATTATCAAGATTTGATTATTTAATTTAGTTGTTTGTGCAATTGAAATCGATCAACAAAATATAAACAAATTGAAAACAAAATAATATAATGCAACACAAGACTTCTTTCGATTGTTTTTCAATAAAAACACAATCGATTACAATTACTATGATGCTATAGTGATCTCGTGATCTTCAATGATGTTCTTGATGTTTTTACTGTTTTGTTGTTTTGCTGTTTTGCTATTTTGCTATTATGATTGATTTATTGATCTTTTTAATTGATTCTACGAATATACCTATTTATAGGTGTATCGATATCTCCAAACAACCTAACTAACTCTCTAAAAAGAGTGGATCCATGCCCTATTTATCGGCAGAGGGATTTAACAATGGAAATTATATCTTTCCTATTGTGATAAGTCACAGCTGTAACATTCTAATGTGACATCCTAAGTTGCCTGACATCAGGTCAGTCTTCCGTAGATGTTGACTTGATGACAACATTCAGTAGCTTGAATTGTTGATAATTTGTTCTTCCGCAGGAGTTGTTCTTCCGTAGGAAGTTGGTCTTCCGTAGGAGTTGGTCTTCCGTAGGAATCTCTGATCTTGACTTCATCCTTAGCAAACTTTCAGCAGCAGTTGATCTCTGGACTTGTTTTAGTTGTTGTGCTTCCGCAGGAGATCTTCGGATGCACATGTTCAGATGTGCTCCTGAGAACATCTACAGAAGAACAATTTGTTCATCAGCAGTTGTTCTTGTACTTGGTCAATTTTTCCAAATTGACTCAAGTATGATGTTTCTTTGTAATCACATAATCAACACACCTAATAATATGGGTTAACTTATAATTCTTGCATTACATTATGGAAAAGAAATTTACAATGTTTGATTATGAGATATGATCATCAGCTATAAACCTATACAAAAGATCTAGACCTAACAATACTCCCTTATGTTTAGATTCTTGTAGTCAGGTTCAGCTCTTTCAACTCTTGCACTCTGACAAAAATCTTGGTGTTGAAGTATCCAACAGCTTCCTTCTAGTCTTGGAATGGATACTTTATCTTAATTTTTCCCATCTTCTTTAGAGTTTTGTAACATAACCCAAGAATGTCCTCTTCTGTAGTCAGTGTTGCCACTATACTGTTATGAGCAACCACTTCCAGTTCATCCTTCATTAGACATTCTGAGCTCCAGTAATTGTTGGAATTTCAGAACCCATTAGCTGACCAGCCTCAAATTTTCTTCTCCTGTAGGCTTTAGCATTCAGCTTGTCTATGACTTGAATGATATGAACATATAAGCATGTCATTTTGAGCATCCTTATCAGTCAAATTTGGAAAGTACTTGTCATGCAGATATGAAGTGTAACTTAGATGACAAAGCTTGATTTCCATTGGATCAAAAAGACTTATGCTAGGAGCTTTCTTCTATGGATCATTCCTTTGTAGCACAAGTTCTTTGGTTCTCTCCACATATCCCTATTCTGTGAAAGGGAATAAGTATTGATTCCCTTCAATGCTTATTATACTTGTTGAAGCTTTATCTTCATAACCAACTCTTCTTAAAAATTCATCATCTACTAATTAAGATGAGCAATCAAACCTTTTCTGCTTTTGACTTGTTTGTTTGTGCTCAACATCCTCTCTTCTTACTTCCTTTAACACAACACCTTTAAACTTGTGTCTGAGTTTTGCAATCACCACAGAAAAGTCTCTTCCCCTTGGACTGATTGGGTAGTTGGTGATAGGGATGTTTTACGAAGAAGATAAATCTGCATCTGGGAGGGATAGGATTGACTCCATCCAATGAAATTATTGCACCATCTCAAATGCTCTTTTAATCACAGAACAATCCCATTCAGGGTCAAACTTCCATGCCACTATTTGTTTTCTTTTGCTGAGCTTGGGGTGGTCATGTTATCAAACAGTTGTATCTAAGAAGATTTTTGTTCTATGATTTCTCTTACAGCTGTTCCCAAAGGCCATATTTTGTTTTGGGATTACATCCCTTGGTTCTCTGATCAGTGATGAAATTAGCTTAAACTCATGATGAACATGAAACTATTTAACATGAATAAAGGTTGAGGTTGATTCCCCTAATCTTTTCAATATCTCTCAAACTTCAACACACTAGAATCATGGTGCGGAAACCCATGATAATAGAGTATGAAATCAGTGTTTGTCTGTGTGTGGTGTGGGTGCTAGAGCACAATCAAAATAAACTGCTTGTTTGTATTGAATTCGTTCAAATGCTTACAAAGGATTAGGGTAGTATGCTATTTATAACCTATACATATAGCTATATACAATTACTAAACTACCCTTACGTAAATGAAAATTACATAAAAACAATCCTAAGTCTATAAGACATCGGCTGTGGACATCAGTCATCCGCTGTGGATGTTAACTCTTCCGCTGTGGAGAAGACTTGTCATCCGCTGTGCATGGTTGTATGTTCATCCGCTATGGAATGTTCATCCGCTGTGGATGAACATCCGCTGTGAGATGGTCTTCATCCGCTGTGGGCTTTGTTCATCCGCTGCACATACTTGAACAATTTTTCATCCGCTACTGATGGTCTTCATCCATTGTGGATTCTTCTCATCCGCTGCAGACACTTGTCCAAATTCCCTTTTATCTACAAATCTGAAAAAGAAATTTAAACAAATATTAGTGTTTATAATGAATGTTAATGATACTAATGTGTTAGTAAATGATTGTTTTAGATGTTAGAACACATTATGTTTGATATGTTTGATATGGCAAGCATCATACTTTTATGCATTAATTCTTAATGCAATTGTTGAGTCCAACAATACTACCCCTAAGTATGATGTTGCCAACTGTTTATATTTGCTTGTTGCTATTTTTGTTTGTTAGTAATGTGTGTGTGTGTGAGTGTTTTGTTATGAATGATTGTGTTGTTTGTTTGTTTGACGTGTATTGATTATATGTTGTGATTGTATGTTATGTATGATTGATTGTTTGATTATTTTACTTGTATGATTGAATGTTAATATGTATATTTGATTAATTACATCTGTAGCACATGCTTGAATGATTGATTGATTGTTTGTAAGATTACCCATGTGTAATCTCACTTGTATGAGTGTTTCAATGAATGTTACTTGACTTATTGAATGTTTACATGTATGATTGATTGATTTTCTATGTGTTACACTGATTACATAAGTGTAATCAGATTGATTTGTTTGTCTATATGTTTGTTTGTGTATATGTTTGCATGTGTTTACACAAGAACACATTGTTTATATGTTTGTATGATTGCATGATTCCATGTGTTTACAATAACACATGTATGTATGTTTGTGTGTTTCCATGTGTTTTCATAACAACACATGTATGAATGTTTGTATGTTGCATGTATTTATCTTCTAAACATGTATGAATGATTGTATGAATGCTTGATAAAAGGATATGTTTTGTTTGTTTGTTATGCCTACTTGTGTGTTTAGAAACCTTAGGAGTGTGATGGTCCAGCTTCTTCAGTCTTCTTCTTAGCTTCTTCTATAACCTTTAATATGTCTTCTATATCTTGATCAATGGCTTGGTCAGCATCAACTTCCTTCACCTGGTCCTTAAGTGCAGTGATCTTGAAAGCATTTCTACAACTGACTATGTGTTCAACAAAGTAATCAACTATGCTTTTCTAATCATCATACTTTCTCTCTATAGTCAGGTGAACTAGCTGCTCTAGAGTGGACTGGTCAAGGCTTTGGACATCAATGTTGCTCACCAAGGTGGTGACAAGATGCTTTCCTTTGAGAATCTCCAGGTTGTGCTAAAAAATCCTCATTCCAGTGATTCCTTACATGTGGGTGAGTGGCTGTTGTTTTGTCTCTAATATCTGCTTCAAAGTTGCATTCATATATACTGTTCCCAGTATCCTTAACATATGAATAAAGTAACATATGGAAATGATTTAGTCATTAGAATGAGACATAAGATGGGTGAAGAAGTTTAATCTCAACTGGACCAAACAATCTTATGTCCTCAGCCACTTTTCCTTCCAACTTCCTCTCCAACCACTTCAAAATGGTTTTCATCATAATACCACCGGGTGATTGGATGAGTGTACTAATTTCCTTCAATCTTCTTCATTATCACCTTAAGATCTGAAGGTCTGAGAGATATCCTACCCTTTTTAGCAGCTCAGTGTCTAGTTGCTCTGTCTGTTCTGTCTGTTGTTGTTTACCCTTTCCTGCTGCTCTTTGTTCTCTTCTCAGCTTCTTAACATGAAGTTTGTCTTCTTTGGCCTTTAGCTCATAGTGCTGTTTGTGCATGTAAGTTCTTAGAATGTTGAAGTAATCAGCTCCTCTTGAATTATTAGTGTGATTGACCATTCTCAGTTGGAGAAGGTCAAGTCTGTCTTCATATAATAAAGAGCCTAAGTGGGATATATAAGATAAGTATTGGACTAATCCAGATACTCTTTTTACTAAAACCGCATCCCATACTTTTTCATCTTTCCAGGCCATTATTTTGTGCTCATTGGCCCCAGCTGTTAGAGAGATTCTATCATACAACTTTACAAAGTTGGTCTTTTCATTTATCATCTCTCTAACCTCGTTTCCTTCAAGCCATAGCTTATGGGGCATGAAATCTCAAGGTTTTTCAATTGGATGAAGCTCGGGAGGAGCTTGATGATATGTTGAGAGTGAGGCTGCAGGGTGAGGTCTAAACACTTGTGGCTTAAGGGCATTTGAGAGCATGTTTTTGTAGATTTCCCTAGCCATATCTTTCATTTGTGATAAAGACCTCCCGGCATATGATCTATAAGGAATCCTTATGTGACTTAACCAACTCTTCACTTGCTGATAGGTCATCTTTTCAATTTGAGGATCCTTTGGTAGGTTTTTTTGCAACTCCTGCAGATCTTTAATCTCTTTGTACCTTCTGTAGGTTTGCTCACTTTCATTTTTCATCACTTCCTGATAGTCTTTGAGCAGATCTTTTACTTTTGACAGATTCAGTTGCATGAATGAATTATAAGGAAAGCCTCTGGTGACTAACTCTATTCCCATAAGTGTTTCTGGATCATCTGGGAATATATCTTGTATGTTTGGGATTGGATCCTCAGCTTCAACCTCTTCTTGTTCATCTTCAGAGTCTGTTAGTATGATGATTTTCTGTTGTTTAGAACTCTAATCAATCTCACCCTCTTCTAGTTGTATTATTTCAGCATACTCTATTGGTTCCTGCTTAACTTTGAGTAGCTTGAAAGGAGGGGATTTTGGTGCTTCAGATTCTTGAGCTGGTTTCTTATCTTTTGACAGAGAGCTCAAATACATTCTCTTCCTTTTTCTCTCATAAGTTTTGCATTCTGGTTCTGATGATGAAGCTTTAGTACCTGCTTGTTCAGTTTGAACAGAGGCAGTCTCTGCATACTGTTTTATGAGCTCTATTTGTTTGAATGTTACAAGGTTGTATGGTACAATGCTTGTTTCTTCAGAGATGGGATCTGAAGTATGGAAGTGTTGCCTCAGGATTGGTGAGTAGTGGATGTTTTCAAATGGGTTAGCATCACTAAACAACTGATCCATTTTCTATGATTCTTCTGGTATGATCAGTGCTAGTTCTGCTTTATCTGTTTGGTTTTGGTTTGTTTTTTCTTCATCACTCATGTTTTCAGAATCACTCAGGTCTTGATCTAGACCTTCTGAATGTTCTTCCTCATTCAGTCGAGTGTCTGCAAGTTCAAGCTCTCTGTTTAATCTCTTTATCTTGTCATTTTGAGCTTCTATTATCTTTTTTAATTCATCCACTTCATTTGATCTGGATTCTAATTGTTTAGCTAAGTATTCAATCTCAGCTTTGGCAATGTTCAACTCATTATCTTTAGCTTTTAATTCAGCTTTTGTCTGTTCAAGCTGTTTTTCAACAAACTTAACTATCAGCTTTTGAGCATTATTATCTGACTCTAATTTCTCTATTTCCTTGTCTTTCCCTTTAATCTTTTCTTTTAATCTTCTTGCTCTATTGTTTGATCTTTCAATGAGCTTATTGTATTTGGTGAAGAGAAAGACTTTAGAATGCTCAATGTCATCTTCAGTGATGTTCTCACTGCTAGTTTCAACTTCATTAATAGCAGTGGATGTCTGTTCATGTACAGGCTCATAAGAAGAGGTGCTCACATCCTCATGTTCATCTGTATGTTTCTCAAGAGCTGTATCTATATCTCTCAAAGGAGATGAAAGTGTTTGTTGGTCAGACAAATTTGGGCTTTGAGGTGGTGAAGGGATAATTGGTTTAGGTAAGATTGGTTTTTCATGTTAGATGTTTTGAGCTTGTATGAATGGTGGTGGCTCAATGATTAGTTCTGGTATAATTGGTTGTTCAGGGATGATTGGGTCATGCTGTATGATTAGGGCTTGGATGATTGGTGCTGGCTGTATGATAGGGGCTTGGTGTATGGCATGTTGGAATAGCATGAATGGTTCATCTTCACCTGGTATCCTTAAAAATACATCAGGTACTGGTAGATTGTGATCAATCATGTGTGGTGGAACTGGCACCTCATCACCATGGTAAAGACTTGACTTTATCCTGTTGAAAACATGTTCATTGAAATGAACACGATGGAGGATGGCTCCTTCTCTTGGAATGTTGGGCAACAGATCATCAATCATCATTTGCAAGAATCTTGGAAACATCGGAAACTTGTTCCTCACCTCTGTAATGTTGTAAACTAGCCCATTAAGTACTTGTGCAGCAAAATTAAATGGCCTTCTGGCAATGATGCTTGCAATAGCACAAGATGCTCTCAAAGATGTAGCATCCCAACCAGTCTTTCTGTTTGTCATTGTTTCTGGTATGTATGCATTAGGAATCTAAACTGTTTTCTCTCTATGGTGCCTGTATATCCAATCTGCCTGAACACATGTAAAACATAGTGTTCATCAAACTCAACAGGACCTTCTACATCAACTTCTTCCAGTTGTAACCCTTCTGATAACTTCCTCAGAAATGATGATCTGTTGGTCATACACAGTAGATATAACTACTTGTTGGTCATCTATTTCTCCCAATGTGCATTTGTTTAGAATGGACAATATGATCCTCATGTATGTCTGGCCTTGCTATCATAGCATGCACCGGTCTTGTTTGTCTAATGGCTTGAATCATATCTCTATAGTTTTCTGCCTTGGGAGAGTTAGAGTTGATGAATGCAAATATGTTATGATCTCTGACAAAGACTAAGTTTGCCATATCTGCAAAGAAGAAGATAAGTGTTAATATCATGTATGATATATGTATGACGTTTAAAATGATGAAATGTTGATCAAGTGTTCATTTTTATGTTTGTGTAATGATGATTTATGTATGTTTAACACTTGTTGTTTGATTAAAATGCATGTTTGATGTATTTAAACAACAATGGCAGTTTGACCTTTTCAAAGTCAACTGTTGATTGATTTTGCTTGTTTGAAAAGTTGTTTAATATACCATTTTATGATTCAAACATGATTTCTAATGAATTTTTTTATGTTAGCAAAGGTTATTCATTCCATAAACATACACCAATTACACATTATATCAGTTTAATCTTCAATTTCAGTTTGACTTATTGAAGTCAAAATACCATTTAATGCATATTCAATGCATATTCATTTAATGTTTGTTTGAGATGTTTATGCCAAATTAACTATTTTTGTATGTTTGTTAGAGTCTTTTGAAGATGTTTACCAAGTTTTAACACTTATTAATAACTTTTCAACATTTTTAAAGATCAAACAATACTTTTGAAAAATTTTGGCATGAACATCTTGTCTGTTCAAGTTCATCATGAACACTTAGTCAAAATTCACCAAATCAATAGTCTAAATACATTCGACTAATGTCTAATAACATAGTTTCAATGTTTAATTTGGTTATAAACATCAACTGATTCATTGTTGATTGGTTGTTCAAAGTTTGACTGAGTCGAACAATGTATCAATCAAAAATAGTTTGGATGATGTTTAATGTATGATTTAGTGTTTAAATCATGTTGTTATATCTTTTTGATTATCAAACAGATGTTGAATCGATATGTGTTTGAGTGTTTGATCGAACAGCGTAACTAGGGTTTAAAGGGTTTTATGAAACGGTTGAAAATTTTTTTGAATGATTTTCTCTCTCTGTCTCTCGTGATAAAACAGAAAAGAAATGTGCAAGTGTGGTTTATATACACAGCGGATAAAAGTCTATCCACTGTTAGTACAGTGTCCGCTGTACAATTTACATTGTACGCTGTGGACCCTTCTATGTTGTACTGTTCACACAGTGGATGAACAAAAGGCTATCAGCTGTGGGTACAGTGTTCATGCGCTGTGTACAATAACTAATACACTACGTCTGACAACTGTTGTCGCAGCGGATGAATAATTTGTTCATGCGCTGTCAACCCTTAACTTGTTAGTTCACAGCGGATGAACAATGTTCATGCGCTGTCGACCCTTAGATCATTTGTTTGATTTGTTCACAGAGGATGAACAATGTTCATGCGTTGTGGATCCTTGGATCATTTGTTTGATTTCTTCACAGCGGATGAACAATGTTCATGCGTTGTGAACACTTTGAATGTTTTGTTTGTTAGTTCACAGCGGATGAACAGTGTTCATGCGGTGTGGACACTTGAAATGATTAGTGTGTAATTTCACAGCGGATGAATATTGTTCATGCGCTGTGGATACTTGATTTGTTTTAATGATTGTTCACAGCGGATGAATACTGTTCATGCACTATGGACACTTGTTTATTTTGCATGTTTTATGATCTTGTAACTACAGCGGATGTGATATTTGTTCATCCGTTATATGAACAGTTGTCTAAGTTAAAAATTTTAAATTTTTGTATGTTTTGAAATGTTTTCTTCTGAAGCAAATATTTTGCTTCCAAAGGAAATTTTGTTTTCTACTAAAACAAATTTGTTTGTTTTTCTTCCAAAAGAAGATTTTGTTTGTTAATTTTGTTTAAATCAAAAATATTTGTTTAAAAAATTTATTTAAAAATGTATGTTAAAATATTGAATTTTAACATATTTAATATATGGATGATAAGATATCACTCACAAGCAATATTGTGCAATAAAATAAACTAATGTATGTGTGTCAACCTGCTGTTGTTAGTGTTGACTTGACTTTGGCTTTGTTTATTACTCAAAATTTGAAAATTTTAAGTTTTGAAATGTGTGACAGTGCACAATTTTGCTGCCTTTGATAATTCCATGTTCAAATTCTCCCCTTAAATTTTTACATATTTATAAAACCTTTTATAAAATGACAAAAATTTATATGTTTTAATATGGAAATTATCAAAGTCCAATTTGCTTGTTTGTTAATCATTTAGCAAGAGAAGATATTATCTTACTAAAAATGAATGTTTATCATGTTTTACACATGAATCTTTTGCACATACCTTGAGATCATACTAGTCTACATATCTCACTAAGTTGTTTGTATGGTTTTGAGAATAGACATAGACAAGTACAATGTTGATTGCAGATATATTGATCCACTTAAACTCAAGCATGGTATTAATGGTTGATTTAAACAGTGAGTGATTATCATGTTTTGAGTTGATTGACGTGAGTTGTATGTACCCCACATCTGATTGTATGATTGGTACAACCCTCCTCAAAATATGCTAGAAAGCACTTTCAATACTTAAAACCTAGCTACTTAGGAGTATAAATACTCAATTTGATCCATGTTGGTTGATCCTCATTGGGATTTTTTTTTTTTTTTTTCACTTCACTTTGGAAGTTTTATCCTCTTTGGGATTCTTTTGATTCATTCACAAGGAATGTAGTCTAAAAACTTTATGATTTTTCATCCAAACTGGATGTGTTCCTCTTTGAGAATCTTTTGGATCATGATGTAGGTCATTTAGGTTTGTGCTTAGCATAATAGAGAATGCCTAGGTGTACTCCAGGTCTATGATTATCATAACAGAGGAGACACTTGTATGATTGAGCAATTTATAAACTGTTTCACTTGGTGTATTGTAGTTACTTTAAAAGCAACCTATATTGGATAGATTAATACTCACCATAAATCAAGATGTGTTGTTGACCACACAAGCATGAGAATTTAGTTCTTCACTGTTATATGTGATGTTAGATGTCCCATGCTGAGCCTATCCATATATCAAACAAATTATTATCAGTCTTTATTAGTGGAAAAAGACTCAAGTGAAGAATTAAGCTAGTTTACTATCATTTCTCATGAGATATATATATGATTCAATATTAAAAATGAATGATTTGTATGATTTCTTGATTTTGAAAAAGGTAAGTTTGGTGTGAATCTTGGACTTTGACAAAATCAAGCATGTTTGATTTTAATGTTTTGAAAAACATTAATTAGGTGATTCATAGTTGATCATACCAAGTGACTGAACCAAAAATTCAAATCATGTTGAGTCAAATGGTTTTGTAAAGAGGTCAACTAATTAATTGTCTGTATGGACCTTAATCAACTTGATCAGACCCTTTTCTGAGCAATCTCTCAAAAAATGATATCTGATTTCTATATGTTTAGTTTTGAATGTTGAATAGGATTGTCTGTTATAAACATAGCTACAGAATTGTCAATGTGTATGGGTGTTTTAAGAAAATTAAAGCCATAGTCAAGCATTTGGTTTCGAATCCATAACCCTTGAGAACAACATGCAGAAGTAGCTATATATTCTGCTTCGGCTGTTGACACATAACATTGGTTTGTTTCTTGCACTGCCAGGAGATCAATCTTGATCCAAGAAATTGACAGCCTCCACTGGTGGATTTCCTGTTGCTGTTTCATCCCCCATAATCACTGTTTGTGTATGCATATAAAGAGAAATCTTCATCTTTGGGATACTACAAACCAAGTGCTGGTTTGCCTTTCAAGTATCTAAAGATTCTTTTCACTGCATTAATGTGTGATTCTTTGGGATCTGTTTGATATCTTGCACACATGCAAACAGCATACATGATATCAGGTCTGCTTGCTGAAGGTACATCAGTGAACCTATCATAGATCTGTAAAGTTTCTGGTCAACTGACATTCTTTCCGGATCTGGTCCAAACTTCAATCCAGTTACGAATGGTGTTTTACTTGATGTGCAATCAGACATATTATACTTTTTCATGATTTGATTCACATATTTGCTTTGATTGATGAAAATTCCATCTACTGATTATTGAACTTGAAGTCCTAGGAAGAATGTAAGTTCTCCCATAGAACTTATCTGGAATTTAGATTGCATAAGAGTTTCAAACTCTTTGCAAAGCTGTGTGTTTGTGGAGCCAAATATTATGTCATCCACATAGACTTGCACTACTAACAAGTCTTGTTCTTTTCTCTTTAAGAACAATGTTTAGTCGGTTTTTCCAAGGGTGTATCCATGCTATAGTAGAAACTTTGATAAAGTTTCATACCATTTCCTGGGTGCTTGATGAAGACCATACAGAGCTTTATCAAACTTGTAGACTCTGTGAGGAAAATCTATGTCTTCAAACCCTCGTGGTTGAGCAACATATACCTCTTCATCTATCTTACCATAGAGGAATGCACATTTGACATCCATTTGGTAGATAGTGAAATTTTGAGAAGAGGCATAAGCAAGGAATACTCGGATGGCTTCTAGCCTTGCTACAGGAGCAAAGACATCATCATAGTCAATGCCTTCCTCTTGAGTATAACCTTAGGCTATTAGCCTTGCTTTGTTTCTTATGACAATCCCTCTATCATCTGCTTTGTTTTGGAAGAGCCACCTGTGCCAATAGCGTATTGACCTTCAAGTAGATCTACCAGCTTCCAAACTTCTTACTTCTTGAATTGCTATAGTTCCTCTTGCATAGCTTCTATCCAACTGCTATCTTTGAGTGCTTTAGTAATGTTCTTAGGTACAGTCAGGGACAAGAAACAGGAATATAGACACATGTTTGCTAGATCAGATTGACTTCGAGTTAATTTGGTATTGAGTTAACCTACGATGTTTTCTATCGGATGATCTTTATGAACTCTTGTTGTGGTGATCTGATCAACAGGAATTGTTGAATCAAGATTGGTGATTGTCTGATCAAGTGATGATTGTTGAGCAAGAGTATTGGGTAATATGTGATTGTCCTGTTGATGGATCTCAGTGAATGTTTGAGGAGTATCATGAAAGAAATCTAAGATTTCATCTTCATGATGTGTGTCTGGTAGTGAATGGTAATCATCATCTTCTTCAGCATTGGTTGGATGTTGTGGCTTTGATTGGTTGTGTGGTTGTGATTGGGTGGCCACTAGAGTTGATGAGGAAGATGGTGTGTTTTATGATGTTCCTTTTTAAGTGTTTGTTTATTCTGGTGGAGTTGTAACTGTTGAAATTGAAGGAGTGTTTGTTTTCCTTGGAGGATCAGCAGTTAAAGGAACATCTATTGTTGTTGGTGGAACCATTGGATACTCATTGTTATCCTTGGTACCTGAAACATCAAAATAAGATGTGTCAAATGATTTTGTTAAAGCATCAATATCAAACAGCCAGTTTGATCCAATGACATTCTGAGTGAAAGAATGTTCATTGAATACAACATCAGTTGTTTCTTCCATTATATTTAGCCTTGGATTGTATACTCTTTAAGCTTTTGAGCTTCTAGAATATCAAACAAAGAATCCATCATCTGCTTTTGGAGCTCTGGTGTTTAATATTGATACAGAACATCCAAATGCCTTAAGAAATCCTATAAAAGGTTTTCTTTTAAATATTAATTCATAAGGCGTTTTGGAATGTTCTTTGATGATTAATGTTCTATTTTGTATGTAGCAAGCTATGTTTATGGCTTCAGCCCAAAAGGATATGGGCAATAGAGAGTCAGCTAGCATGGTTCTAGCTGCTTCTATTAATGTTTTGTTTCTCTGTTCAGCTACTCCATTCTGTTGCGGAGTTCTTGCTACGCTGAATTGATGACTTATTCCTTTTTCTGCACAAAAAGAAGAAATGTAGTCATTTTTAAATTCAGTGCCATTATCACTTCTTAAATATTTAACTTTAAGGTGAAGTTGATTCTCAATCTTTGTGATAAAGGATGTAATGATTTGTGCTCTTTCTGTCTGGTGTAGTAGAAAGAAAACCCATGTAAATCTGGAATAATCATCTACTACGACAAGACAGTATTGCTTCTTTCCTATACTTAGGATGTTTGTTGGGCCAAAAAGGTCCACATGATGCAATTTGAGTGGTGTATTATTAGAGTTTATCAATTTTGATTTATGGGAAACTTTATGTTGTTTGCCTTTCAGACATGCTATGCAGTGGTCTGTACAGAAAAATTCCTTTTGTGGTAGTCCTATGACTAGATCACCTTTAACAAGTTTGTTCATTCTGTTAAAATTAGAGTGACCTAGTCGTCTATGCCACAATTGTGAGACATCTTCTGTTGCTTTTGATAATAAACAAGTTTCAGGGGTTGATGCTGAAACATTGTTCATCAACAATGTATGCATTGTTTAGACGGGGAGTTTTCAAAAGGATATGTTCTTTTGACATGCTATGCAGTGGTCTGTACAGAAAAATTCCTTTTGTGGTAGTCCTATGACTAGATCCCCTTTAACAAGTTTGTTCATTCTGTTAAATTAGAGTGACCTAGTCGTCTATGCCACAATTGTGAGACATCTTCTGTTGCTTTTGATAATAAACAAGTTTCAGGGGGTTGATGCTGAAACATTGTTCATCAACAATGTATGCATTGTTTAGACGGGGAGTTTTCAAAAGGATATGTTCTTTTGGAATCTGAAAAGCCATCTTAAGGATTTAGCAGTTGTTGGAGTCGAATAAAGTGGCATATCCCTTGTCATAGATTTGAGATACGCTCAGAAGATTGAACTGAAGATTGGAGCAGTAGTTAACATTCTCAAAGCTAATCAACCCATTTGTTACTATTCCTTCACCAGCTATCTTTCCACCTGTTTTATCTCCTCCAAAGGCTACATTGCCTCCATGTTTGTTCTTAAAATCCCAAAGGAGGGAACAATTGCCGGTCATATGACGGGAGCATCCACTGTCAACATACTAGATGTTGTCAGGCTTTCTAAGATGTACCTGTAAAACAGAAGTAATCAGTTAGTTGGAGCAACCCAAGCCAAGATGGTCTTGGGTTTTCCGTCTTTTCCAACAACGCAAATTTCTTCCAAAACGGCATTGTCTGCTGGTTTTGGAACACTAGAAACACTAGATTTCCTTTAGTTTGTTTTAGCTCTATTGGGAGAAGTGCTTTGTGCTGTTCTCTTTTGTGAGCTAGTATCAGTGTTTTGTCTGTTCTGAGACTTATGTCTCCTTGATGTGTGTTGAAAATTGTCATAAAAAGTTTTATCATTATCTAAAACAATTTTTTGATGAGTTGTTTGTTTAGGAACTCCCATTCAGCTCTTATTTTGAACAACTGATTGTTTCTCAGTCTTTTTCTCAACCTGAGCTTGTTTATTTTGTTTCTTGTTTTTCTTGTTGAAGAAACAATTTGCAGTGCTATGGTTAATTCTTTCACAAATTGAGCAGTAATTATGAAAATGATATGATTCTATACTGTGATTATTCATTTTACAGTACTTGCAGTATTTACCATACCTGCATTTGTCAGTAGTGTGTGTGAATTGATCATACCACTCGCAATATGGTAATCCTGCTTTTGATTGTTTATTAATAACTTTTGATTTCAAATTTGATTTTGATGGAATTTCAAAAGTTACTGATTGTTGTTTTGGCTGAAAGGTTGCTTTACCTTTTCCTTTATTTTCCTGTTTGGGAGAGGCAATGGAAGATACAGCCTTCCTTCCACCGGAACAGATATCAAATCCTTGACTCTGTTTCGTTTGATTGTTTGATGTATCATTCACACTTGAAACCTTTTGAGTTTCAGTATTTGGCTGATCAGGCTCATCATCTAATAAATCATCCTCATCATTATATGTTGTCTGTTCATCAAATTCATTGTTTTCTCCTTGATAAAAGTTAGTTGATTTGATTGGTTGAAGTGTTGAACTTTTAACAAACTTTATCAAAGGTGATTTGGATGTTAAAGGTGATTTTGATGACGATGATGATGATTGTTTGAAGTCATCAGTCTTTTCATGAGTATCAGGAGATTCATCTTGTTTGTTGGTCATTGAGTCAGGTAAAGGAATATAATTATCATTATAAGGTGGGCTGACCTTGTTATATCCTAAACCTGACGGGTCTTTAAAGGCCCTTTGTTGTGCAAGAAGTTCTTCGAACTTCTTGTTACTAACCTGAACTTCTAAAGTTTCACTTCAGTTTTAGCTTATAATGATTTTGATTCAGTTAATGAGATAGAGAGTTACTCAACCTGAGATGCTAGTGATAGTTTTTCTGATAACAATTTGTCTAAGTCATTTTGTAATGAAAGTATTTTAGTTGCATATTGTTTCTGTTCAGATTTTAAACTTTCATTTAAACTGTTTGTTTCTATAACTTTCTTTGAAAGTTTATCAGCATGCTCTCTATATCTATTAACTTCATCAATGCATGCTTCACTACAAAAGTTTTCTTTTACCTCTTTCGGGATGTCTGCTAGTTTGTCTTCAAGATCTGCCATAAGAGCATGATCTGAAGGTGATTGGATTTTAGCCTCATAAAGGCTCCAGTCACATTCTCCATCCTTTTTTATGATCATAGCTAAGATTTTGGTTGTTGTGTTGGACTGAATTGTGTGATTTGAGGTTGAGTTGGTGCATTTGGAATGCTGATTGGCGGTGGCACTTGTCTATTTGATTGATATCTACTGGATGGTTGTGCCT
The DNA here is from genome assembly GCA_025506505.1 of Flaveria sonorensis. Lineage (NCBI taxonomy): Eukaryota > Viridiplantae > Streptophyta > Magnoliopsida > Asterales > Asteraceae > Flaveria > Flaveria sonorensis. The sequence goes on along the minus strand of CM046425.1, from coordinate 34,910,412 downwards.
GATGTGTATTTCTGTCAACTCTTAGTTGTTGACATTCTCTTGAAAAGTGCCCATAAAGCTGACAGTTGTAGCACCTAACTTTAGTTTTATCAAAACCAATTCTTGTCCTTTTGTCCATGTTTAACCCCTGATTTCTTTGTAGAAACCTTTTGGACCTGTATGCTATCATGGCTATAGACCATTGCAGATCCTTCTCTTCTACCATATCAGGTGGGTTCATCCAAATCCTGTTAGATGATCTGTGAAGGAGTCAGACTTGCTCCTAGGAGTGCTTCAAAACTAGTTGAAAAGGCTGCATAAGATGCCTTTTGCTCTTCACTTTGTAAAATGATAGTAAGAGCATCCATTGGTTTTTCAAGTCTGTGTATGTTTGATGTTTGAGGTTTTGGCTGTTTGTTTGAGTTAGAGTTATGAGTATGATGCTTGCTTTGGGATGTGGCTTCATGAGAAGCATGTACACCAATCTTCTTAGACTTGTGCTTGTTACTGGATGATTCTGGTGCCAAAAAGAATGATGTATCACTAGAATCCAAAAATTCTTCATCATCTTCTTCTCAAGTGCTTGTTAGAAAAGCAATGTCTGTTTGCTGGGTTTCCTTGAACTTATAAGCCTCTATGTGTCTGATTTGGTTATTGTTCTTGGATTTTTCATCCATTTCCAATGCTTCAACCTTGGCTACTAGTGAGTCAAGGGATAGGGCTTCTAAGTCCAACGTTGCCTTCATTAAGAATACTTACTGAGTCCATATCTCAGGCAGAGTGTGCAACATTTTCTTGTTGATTTCAACAGTTTCATATTTTAGTCCATATACTATAATTTCATTGACCAATTGAACGTATCTATGTAACTGTTGAGGTATGGATTCTCCATGTATGTGATGGAAGGTCTCATATTGGGTCCTCAGTTTTTCATTTTTGTTTTCCCTAATCTCCTCACTTCCTTCACACATGGTGTGAAGAACCTTCCACAGCTCATGTGTTGTTTTGAAATTTTCAACACGAGTTAAAATTTCAAAAGGCAAAGTCATTGCAAGAATGCTATATGCCTTCATGTCTGTTATGACCCATTTCAGGTCATCACCAGCTATACTCTTCAGACTAACTGGCTTTTGGATGTTGTAATCTGGTCCTAATGTCAAGGGAATAAAAGGACCTTCGGTGATAGATGTCCATAGATCAGGATCTTGAAAAATAATCCAATTCCTGAACATTATCTTCCATTGCTTAAAATCTGACTTGTTCTTCAACCTGGGAGGTTTTAATCCACTATTAGAACCAGTTATATCGTCAGCCATGTTTGTTTAAATATTTAAGTTAATACAATTTCTAAGTTAAATTTGTTTTTTTAAATTTTAGTCCGATGCAAAAATTTGATAAATCCTAATTGTCTCTAGGATTTGTTTGATATTTGTTAAACCTTTTAAATTATTTACCAAATAAAGGAAATTAATTAATTAATTGTCCTATGTAATGTTGCTTTCAAATATGGTGTCAAGAAAGAATATTCTCAAAAAGGAATATTTGCTCTTTAATTAATGTGGTCAACTTAAAAGGTCAAAACCCTAAAAAAACAGAATGTTTGTTTTTTGTGAATTACTTTTTTGATCAAAGAGTAACTTTTTGAAAAAGTTAAAAAGAAGATTACGGATCTTCTTTATGTATGTTTTTGCAGATAAAAAACCTAGGGTTTTTTCTAGGGTTTTTGGTTTTGCGATTTCAACTGTTCTTCAAAACTTCAACAATCGGTTTGTTGAATGCAGAACAACAAGGTGATTCTAGTGAGATTGTCACTAGTTTGTGATGATTAAGAACAATCTGACCGGTTCAAAATGTTCAAATGCTGTATGTTTTGAAGAAAAACTGATGAAACAGTGTTCAACAGTATTCGAAAATGTATACAAAAACCCTTTAAAACTGATGAAATTTAAAGGTTTTGATGATGATTTTGTTGTTGAAAACCTTCTGTTGAATGATGTTAATACTAGATAAACAATACCTGTGTATTCTTTTATCAATTAAATCAACAGAAAACTTTTGTATGTTTGATGTTTCAAGCTAGAAAACCAAAAACACTTATTCAAAATGCACAAACCGATTCTAAAATCATGTTTATTTGCATTCAATGAATGTTATGAGTAGAAGATGATGAGTTTGATGATTTTTCAGCTTGTGAACGTTTGTTCTGAAGCTAATGAACCACTGATTTCATGTTTGTTGAATGAGTGGATCGAAATCTATGAATGATTGAGCCAAGATTCTGATACCACCTGATGAAATCAGCTTAAACTCATGATGAACATGAACATATTCAACATGAATAAAAGGTTGATTCCCTTAATGATCTTTTCAAAATCTCTCAAACTTCAACACACTAGAATCATGGTGTGGAAACCCATGATAATAGACTATGAAATCACTGTGTGTGAGTGTTTGTGTGTGTGTGGTGTGGGTGCAAGAGCACAATTAAAATAAACTGCTTATTTGTAATGAATTCGTTCAAAAGCTTACAAAGGATTAGGGTAGTATACTATTTATAGCCTATACACATAGCTATATACAATTACTAAACTACCCTTATGTAAATGAAAATTACATAAAAATAATCCTAAGTCTACAAGTCATCCACTATGGAGATCAGTCATCCGCTGTGGAGAAGACTTGTCATCCGCTGTGCATGGTTGTATGTTCATCCCCTGTGGAATGTTCATCCGCTGCACATACTTGAACAATTCTTCATCCACTACTGATGGTCTTCATCCGCTGCTGATGGTCTTCATCCGCTGTGGATTCTTCTCATCCGCTGCAGACACTTGTCGAAATTCCCTTTTATTTATAAATCTGAAAAAGAAATTTAAACAAATATTAGTGTTTATAATGAATGTTAATGACACTAATGTGTTAGTAAATGATTGTTTTGGATGTTAGAACACATTATGTTTGATATGTTTGATATGGCAAGCATCATACTTTTATGCATTAATTCTTAATGCAATTGTTGAGTCCAACATCAGTTTCTCTTTTCCTCTATACATATCTTTTCTTTCCACAACTATTGGCTCAGCAGTAGGTTGTTTAGCTTGTTTGTATGCTGGATTGGGAGCTCTGGTTCTGAATCTAACACCAGTCTCCAGTTAAACCTTCATGACATACTCCATCATAGCTCTGAGTTCACCAATAGTTCTTCCTTTAAGCTCATGTGACCGATAATTATGACTTTGCAACCAACAAGTCATGTTATACTTTCTAAGCTTCTTTGTATCACAGTGACCCAAATCTTTTCTTATCTGATCAATTGCATTGAATTTTGAAAATATTTCATAGTTGCATACAGGGAACATCATCCTAGCCACATCAATCTCTTTCAATACTTGAATCATTTCACCCATGTTCATCTTATCAACAATATCATAAGGGAATCCTTTGTTTATCAAATCCATGAACATTAAAGATTAGGCTCTTTCCTCAAGGATATCTTTAGTTGATAGCAGGACATCTTGTTCCCTGGCTTCTTTAGCATCCTTTTAAGCTTAATCTTTTGTTAAGTCTATCCATTCAGCATCACTTTCTTATTCAGCAGGTTCAGATGGCTTGAGTGTAGAAAGATTAACTGATGGAGTGTACTCAGGAGAGTGGTTTTTGCTTTCTTTAGGGTATCTTCAAGTTGAATGGATTCTTCTTGGCTTTTTCCCAAATATTTTATTTTCCTGCTGTATATGATTGTTGGTTCCTTTGATTTCAACAATGAAACATCAGCAGTTTCTTTAAGTTGTTATTTATGACCACCAACCTCTTGATCAGCCACTTTCTTCTTTAATCTCTCTATCTCATCATCTTTGGCTTTCAGTAGCATTGACTGACTAGAGATGGTTTTCAATGACTTGTTCAGCACAGTTATGACCTTGTCTTTTTCTAGTTTCTCTTTCTCAACAGTCTCAACAGCGTCAGTTACAAGCTCATCCATCCAGTCAATTACTTCATGGTTAAGACTTCATCATAGTCTATCCCTTTGGTAACATAGACTTCTTCATCAATTTTACCATATAAGAATGCACATTTTACATCTATTTGGTAAACTGTGAACTTCTTATGTGATGCATAGGCTAGAAAAACTCTAATGGCTTCAATCCTTACAACTGGGGCAAAGACTTCATCATAGTCTATTCCTTCTTCTTGAGTATAACCTTGTGCTATAAGCCTTGTGTTATTTCTCACAATAATACCTCTGTCATCTAGTTTGTTCTTGAAAAGCCTACCAATTGGATATTGGCCTTCAGGAAGATCAACTAGATTCCAAACTTTCTACTTTTTGAATTGCTGAAGCTCTTCATGTATTGCTTCAATCTAGCTGTTGTCTTTTAATGCTGCAGTTATGTTGGTTGGAACCATTTGTGAAAGAAAATAGTAGAACAGAAAGATATTGGCAACTCCCCTTGACTTTTTGTGGTTCTTGCATGAAAATCACCAATAATGTTTTCTAGTGTATAATTATTATGGATTCTTATTGTTGGTATTGATTTAACTGGAATGGATGATTCCAAGTTGGTGATGTTGGTTGATGGAGATGGATCCAGCTAAGATAGGGAATTAACAAATATATCAAAATTCGCATTATTTTGGCTTTCTGATGCTGAATGAACTCCATCATGATTTTGTGTTTCCACAGATGTAGTTACAACTTCCGCAGCAGCTACAGGAATAACTACAGATGTTGTAGTTTGTTGATCTGCAGACTTGAATGTTGTTGGAATGTTTTCTTATGAGTTTGGAGCTTCAGTTTAAGGTAGTGAAGCATCTCCAAAAGAAGATGGAACATCTACGGATGTATAAGGAACTTCTATGGATGCATTGTTGACTTCTACTAAAGTTGAAATTCCATGTCCATCAGTGTTTTCATTGCTTGTTTGGGATGAAGGGCCTAGATCAGTAGTAGTTGAAGTATGTGTCTGGGGTAATCTTGGAGGATCAGCTGACAATGACACTTCACCCAAACTTGGAGGTACATACGGATAACATGAATCCACGGGACCTGTAACATTCAAATAACCAGAGTTAAATGAATTTGTTAATGCATCTATATCAAACAACCAATATGATCCTTTTACAGATTTTGGAAACAAGGATTCATCAAAAGATACATTAGGTGTTTCCACCATAATGTTTTGATGTGGAATGTATACTCTATATGATTTAGATGTTGATGAGTAACCAACAAAGAAACCATCATAAGCTATTTCATCAAACTTTCCTAATTGATCTTTAGTGTTTAATATAGACACATGACACCCAAAAGCTCTAATATTACCTATAAAAGGTTTTCTTTTAAACAAAACTTCATAAGGTGTTTTATTGTGTTGTTTAACAATTAATGTCCTGTTCTAAACATTGCATGTAGTGTTCACTGCTTTAACCCAAAATGTGATAAGCAACTATGAATCAGCTAGCATTATTCTTGCTGCTTCAATTAGAGTACTCCATTAGTTACCATTCCTTCACCAACAATTTTACCTTCCTTCTTATCCCCACCAAATGCTACATATGAAGCATTTTTATGTTTGAAGTCATGGAGGAGAGAATAGTTTCCTGTCATATGCCTGGAACAACCACTGTCAACATACCACTTGTTGTCAGTCCTCCAAGAATGTTCCTGCAAAATAATGAAATTAATTAGAAAGTGGAGCCCAAGCCTTAATGGTCTTGGGCTTCCCATTGTTATCTAGAATAGTTACTCTATCATGAATGAGCCTAGATGTCTCAAGATTGTTCTTAGTCTCAATTGATTCATTATGTTCTATTTGGGGTGAGGATGATTCTGTTGAAGATGAACTTGAAGCACTTTGATCTTGATTCATAGTCACTTCCTCTTTCACTTCTTATTTGAGTACCTTTTTCTTCAAACTTGATGATGATTCTTTGTTAGAAAAAGTTTTAGCATCTTTTGTTTTTGACTGAGGTACATGATTACCCTTTTCAAAGTGATCAAAGAAGGCTTCATCTTCCTGCAAAACTACCTTCTTGTAAGGAGTCTTGCTTTTATATTGTTGCTTCAACTTCTTCTTCTTTGCTTGATCATCAACAGATGTTTGCTTCTTTACCTTTGGAACCTTTTGTTTAGGTTGTTACTTCTTTTGTTTTTGCACCTTTGATTGTTCATCCTCAGAAAATTGTGAGTCTGATTCATCATTTACAGATTGTGGTTTCTTTTGCACTTTAGATTTGTTCTTTTTGTTGAACTAGCATTCTTGAGTAGAGTGGTTCTTTTTGTTACAAATAGCACAGTGCTTGTTGAAGTAACAATCAGTTTTCATATGATTGTTCATGTTGCATATGGAGCAGTAACTACTGAAATAACAATCTTCCGTATTGTGGTTGTACATATCACACCACTTGCAGTACATATCTTCAGCCTCACTATCAGACTCTACTTTCTTTTTCTGATTCTTTCTAAATTCTTTTTCAATCTTTGCAGCTGACAGATCTTCTTTTTGTTGCTGAGGAATCACCATTCTCTGTTGTTTCTTCACTTTGTTGTCACTGAGTGATTCCGCAGATGACTTCTTCTTTTGTAGATCTTCTACGGATGACTGTTTTGTTTCATATGATTTCTTCTTCCGCAGTTCTTCTACGGATGACTGTTTTGACTTCTTTCGCATATCTTCTACGGATGTTTTTGAATCAGATGAATGATTCTTCCGTAGATCTTCTATGGAAGTCGACTTTGGAACATTTTTCCTTTGCTTTTCTACGGATGTGTGAGAACCTATCTTCTTCTCTCGCAGGTGTTATGTTGAAGTGTTTTTCTGTTCTTCCTCCATAGTTCTTGTTGCTGATTGATTGTTGTGCTTTTTGTTGAGCTCCTGAATCCCTTCATTAAACTGACCAATTCTTGTATAGATGGTCTTCAACAAATTTCTTTGTTTTAGGGGATAAGGTAGCATGATTTCATCAAGGACTTTGGGGATTATTGGTTCAATTATTACATTTTTACCCTTACCCAAACCAGTACTTTCTTGTTCATTAGGCTTATCAACCACATCCAAATCATCACAGTCATCAAAGTCAACTTCTGATTCATTTTGTTTTGAATTTTCTAATTCAGATGAATCAGTTTCACTGATTTCTGTATCTTCACCGCTTATCTCTTTATTATTTTCAACTTCTGATTCAGTTTTGGTGCTTGACACAAAATGATTTGATAAACTGTTGGTCATAGACTTAGGTAGGGTGTTATAGTTATCATTAACTAGTGGTGCAACAGCATGAAAACACAACCCAGGCCTGTTCTTTGATTCAATATGAGAATTCAAAAGTTTCTCATATTGTTGTGATGATAGTTGGAACTTCTGAAGTTTCACTTCAGTAGATGCATGATCAGACATCGACTTTGTTAAGGAGGTGGTCAAATGCTTAACTTGTGTTTTCAGATTATAATTTTCAGACAAAAGTTTATTTAAATCCATTTACAAGGAAGTGATTTTGAACTGATATAGTTTATGTTCTCTTACATAAGATTCATTTAAAATCATTGTTTCTTTGACTTTATGAGCCAATTGTTGAGCATGAACCCTGTATCTTTCTACCTCTTCAACACATGTTGGTGAACATAACCTGTCCCTTACCTCTTTGGCCATGGGTGGAACTTTGTTCTCCAGGTTTGCCATCAATGCTTAATTTTCCTCCTGAACTTCCTTCTCATACATGCTTCAATCATAAGTTCCATCTTGCAAAATAATCAAACCAGTTTCTTTAGAATTACTAGTACATGTTGAAGAACTTATGGCTGGTGGGGATGAGTTAGTTAGCTGAGGTTGCTTGAAGCTCCTCTGATTTGCTTCTTTTGTGTCTAGTGTTGATTGCTAATTGTTGTTACATCCCCTTGAGAAGTATCCATACAAATTACATTTGTAACACCTCACCTTTGATTTGTCAACACCAATTTTTGTTGTTCTTCCAGCAACAGATAGTCCCTTGTTCCTTCTCATGTACATCTTGGCCCTATATGCAATTATGGCCATTTTCTATTCTAGATCCATCTCTTCCACTTCATTAGGATGAAGTTCTTCCAGGTCTTGTTGGCAAAAGTGAGCAAGAGTCAAAGTACTACCCAAGTAAGCTTGAAAGCTTGAACTGAATGCTGCAAATGCTGCTTTTGTTACTAGAACCACAATGATTGGTTCAGATTTGTTATTGCTTTTGTTGTTTGATGATCCCTTTGCTGCTGAACTTTTAGAATCATTAGCTTTCCCTTTTGCTTTCTTGCTTGAACTGCTTTGAAAGCTAGATTTAGAAGACTTTACAGCATAGAAACCAGCTTCTTCTTCATCATCACTCTCCACACAAGAGCTTCCATCATCCTTATTGGAAATAAAAGCACTTCCAACACCCTTAGATTCTTTGAATTGGTATGGTGCTATTGATTCTTTAACACTCTTGTTCCTGGTTTTCTTATTCAACTCCAATGCTTCTACCTTGGCTACAAAAGTATCTAGTCCAATTGCCTATAGATCAATGGTATTTTTGAACATAGACATAGTTTGTGTCAAACTTTAAGACAAGGTATGTAGCATCTTTTTGTTCAGTTCTTCATTACTGTATTTCAATTCAAGAATATTCATCTCAGTAACTAATTGCATAAATCTATTAAGTTGTTGAGGGACGGATTCACCCTGAATATGATGGAATGTTTCATATTGTGAACGCAGGGTGTCCTTCCTGATGCTTCTAATCTCATCACTTCCTTCAAACAAAGTGAGAAGAATTTTCCATAATGAGTTAGCTGTTTTGTATGCTTCACACCTGATCAATAGATCTTCAGGTAAAGCCATAGTAAGCATACTATAGGCCTTAATGTCGACTTTGACTTTCTTGGCATCATTAGGTGACCGATTTTTCAGACTTATGGGCTGATTATTGTCTTTATAATCAGGTCCTAAAGTAGGTGGAATGTAAGGACCTTCAGTGATAGACACCTATAAATCAGAATCTGTGTAATTAACATAATTCCTGAATCTGATTTTCCATGTTTTGAAATCAGATTTGTTCTCCAACTTCGGAGGTTGATAAGCTCCAACCACTGAATTGCTCATTTTGTTATTATGTGTTAAATATCAAAATTATCAATTAATCTAATATCCTATGAAAGTGTAAAGACAATGCAACCACACTAACATGGTAATAACAAATGACTAATAAGATTGATATCAAATCAACGAAGACAAAAATTCCTTTGGAATGAATAACACACTCTTAATTAAATAAGAGGTCGTGGTCAAAATCAATCAAATCGCTCAATATGTTATCAAATAATTTGAAATTATAATGTTAGATGATGATGGTTTTGTTCAAAATAGCCTTGAGAAATCGAACAATAACACAAATTCACGAATCAAAAGCGATTCTAGTGCAAATCGAAATTAATCGAGCAATTGAAGAATGAATAATGATCGATATAACAAGATTTTGATGATTTTAATGATAAAACAAACAACCAATTCAAATAATCAAACTCATAGATCAATTGATCAAGATCAATGAGCACTTGGCTCTGATACCACCTGTGAATCCAAGGATGGAATAAAAAATTATCAGTTTGATTGTAACAAATAAAGATCATGGAATTATCAAGATTTGATTTTTTAATTAATTTTTTGTGCAACTGAAATCAATCAACAAAATATAAACAAATTGAAAACAGGTTAATCTAATGCAACACAGGAGTTGTTTTAATTGTTTTTCAATAAAAACACAATCGATTACAATTACTATGATGCTTTGGTGATCTCGTGTTCTCCAATGATGTTCTTGTTGTTTTGCTGTTTTGCTATTGTGATTGACTTGTTGATCTTTTTAATTGATTCTACGAATATACCTATTTATAGGTGTCTCGATATCTCTCAACAACCTAACTAACTCTCCTAAAGAGTGGATCCATGCCTTATTTATCGGCAGAGGGATTTAAAAACAGAAATTATATCTTTCCTATTGTGATAAGTCATATCCTTAACATTCTAATATGACATCCTAAGTTCTCTGACATAAGGTCAGTCTTCCGTAGATGTTTACTTGATGACATCACTTCAGGCACTTTACTTGTTGATCATTTGTTCTTCCGTAGGAGTTTGTTCTTCCGTAGAAAGTTGGTCTTCCGTAGGAGTTGGTCTTCCGTAGGAATTTCTAATCTTGACTTCATCCTTAGCAAGCTCATCAGCAGTAGCTTGATCTCTAGACTTGTTCTTCAGTTGTTGTTGTGCTTCCGTAGGATATCTGCAGATGCACATGTTCAGATGTGCTTCGGAGAACATCTACGGAAGAACTATTTGTTCATCCGCAGTTGTTCTTGTACTTGGTCAATTTTTCGAAATTGACTCAAGTATGATGTTTCCTGCAATTACACATAAATCAACACACATAATAATATGGGTTAACTTATAATTCTTTCAATACATTATGGAAAAGAAATTTACAATGATTGATTACAAGATATGATTCATCATCTAAACCTATACAAAAGATCTAGACCTAACAATACTCCCCCTTAGGTTTAGATTCTTGTACATCGGTTCAGCTCTTTCAACTCTTGCAATCTGGCCAAAATCTTGTTGTTGAAGTATCCAACAGCTTCCTTCTGGTCTTGGAATCGATACTTTATCTTCATTTTTCCCATATTCTTTAGAGTTTTGTCACTCAACCCAAGAATGTCCTCTTCTGTGGTCAGTGTTGCCACTACACTGTTATGAGCAACCACTTCCAGTTCATCTTCATTAGACATTCTGAGCTCAGTAATTGTTGGGATTTCAGAACCCATTAGCTGACCAACCTCAAATTTTCTTCTCTTGTAGGATTTGGCATTCAGGTTGTCTATGACTTGAATGATATGAACATATAAGCATATGTCATTTTGAGCATCCTTATCAGTCAAATTTGGAAAGTACTTGTTATGCAGATATGAAGTGTAACTTGGATGAAGGAGCTTGATTTCTATTGGATCAAAAAGTCTTATGCTAGGAGCTTTCTTCTGTGGGTCATTTCTTTGTAGCACATCTTTGGTTCTCTCCACATATCACCATTCTGTGATAGGGTATGAGTATTGATTCCCTTCAATGCTCTTTATACTTGCTGAAGCTTTGTCTTCATAACTAACTCTTCTTAAAAATTCACCATCTACTAATTGAGATGAGCTGGAATGAGACCTTTTCTGCTTTTGACTTCTTTGTTTGTGCTCAGCATCCTCTCTTCTTGCTTCCTTTAACACATCACCTTTAAACTTGTGTCTGAGTTTTGCAATAAGCACAGAAAAGTCTCTTCCCCTTAGACTGATTGGGTAGCTGGTGATAGGGATGTTTTGCAAAGAAGATAGATCTGCATCTAGGAGGGATAGGATTGACTCCGTCCAATGAAAGTATTGCACCATCCCAGATGCTCTTTTAATCACAGCACAATCCCATTCAGGGTCAAACTTCCAAGCCACTATTCTGTTTTCTTCTGTTGAGCTTGGGTTTGATGTGAAAAATAATAAGAATAAGACCCTCTATATATCATTGAAAAATTAGGGTTTTAGGTCTTAATTATGATAGGCTTTCATAATAATTTATTAAAAAAATTCATAAATTTTAGGAGATATATAAGGGTGAACAAAATTTATAGGTATTTTAAGATTAAGATTAGTTTAGTTTGTTAGTTGTTTATTTAGGATAATTACTAGTTAATTATTTCTTAAATTCTTATAAATCTATCACTTAACTGATTAAAATAAACAATAACAAATATATATAATTTTATAATTATCCATGTATATATTTAAGATTTTATTATGTTTAGATAATCATAAAATTTAATTTAATTTATTAAATCTTTATCCTTTTAATAAAATTACATATGTAAACCCTAAGTTACACATATATAAATTTTCACCCTTATAGTTATATGTATTTCATTTATGCACTAATTTAGCATTGTTTTAGACTTTTATTAATTTTAGGGCATTTCTAAGTAACTGTTTATAGCAAGATATAGTGTTTACAAGCGTGTTATCATAGAGTCACATTAGCATGTAATAGTATCATAATGAATCACAATGTATAGATTATGAGATAGTTTCTACATATAGGTTCTTGAATTCAATAAATGGTTAGACATAGAAATACTATAATCATTTAAAGGGCTTGACAAGTAGGTTAAGCTTGAAAATCAAGGATGTTACATCTCACATGAAGTCTCCTATGATGCAATGGGGGCAAGCTGTTAAGGCAGGATGTGACCTTGCCTTTCGCCGTGCTACCGCTGTTCTTAGTTCTTCTGTCTAAACGATGTTAAGACTAAAGTTTTAGAACTGAAGTTTGCTTGATAATATTGGTTAAAAAATAAAGGAAAAGAATGTTATTATGTTGGTTGTATATGGTCTTTGTGAGGAATACAACAAACTCAAGTCCTCCTTCTTTACTCACCCTCCTATGGGTTGCTTGCTGATCATGATTATATGTTAATAAAGGCATTGCCTGAAGTCATCTCAGCTTGCTTTGGCTCTTTCCCGATAGTACATTTATGCTCCAAAATCACTGAGTTCAAACTCTCTACCTGTAAGAATTATCTTAGAGGCTGATGCTAACCAAAGATCTCTCAGCATGCATTTCGAAGTAGAAGGAAGTTACTTCGAAAGATTTGACATTGCACAAAGAAATTCACTGAGTGTCAAAACTTCCGAATCAAAAGATCAAATTCTTTCGAAGCCAAAAGTGAAGTTTTTCGAAGCTTCAAGACAAAGTCTTCTCATGCCTCAAGACTGATTCCAAGGACAGAGAATACATGCTTTCTCTGACTTATTTTTGATAATAGATAAACCATTTTTCGTTGCCATCTCTAAAGACTGACCACTTATACAAGTCGGTGATTATCTACATACTTTATTCAACTTTACATCATGGTCTTTGAGTCTCTAACTTTCCACTCTTGTACTTTTATCCTTTTTGTAATAGATTAGGGTGTGAGCTATGGCATGTCATAGTCACTTGTCAAAAAGCAATCTTCCTTTTAATTTATATTGAACTTGTTGTCTAGATTAGTGTTCCAGTTGGCCTTTAAAGTATGGCTGGCTATAGGATGTAGTATAAAGTGTCTCATGTAACCAGTCCTTAGGACTAAGCCTTGTAACAATTGTAAAACACTTGAGAGCAATATACATAATCCTTGAAAACCAGTACTTGTTAGGACTAGATCCAATGTATAGGTTTAGATGACTTAGTCAACTCTTGTAATGAATCATTGTAAATCTCTTTTTGATTATGTAATGCAAGATATATAAGTTAACCCAATTTATTATTTGTGTTGATTTCATGTAATTGCAGGAAAACATCATACTTGGTCAATTTGGAAAATTGACCAAGTACAAGAACAATCTACGGATGAACAAGTTTTTTCTTCAGTAGACGTTCTCCGGATCAAAAAAGAAACAAGTCAACATGCATCCGTAGATCTCTTGCGAAAGCACAACATCTCCTAAAGAATAAGTTGATCAAGTAGCTGCTGCTATTGAAGAGCTTGCTCCTCAGGATGTTCAAGTTGAAGATCAAAGGGCCAATTCCTACGAAAGTCCAATTCCTATGGAAGGCTAACACCTATGGAAGGCTTATTCCTACGGATGAACAAAATACTTGCATGATCTCCAAATCATCAAGTACAACACATGAAGTCAAGTCAAGCTGACTGAAGTGATGTCATCAAGTCAACATCTACGGAAGAATGTCAATGTGTCAGAAAGGATTTATGACGTCACATCAAGAATTTCACAGATGTAACTTTCTTACCACGATAGAAAAGTTACAGTTACCATTGTAAAAAGTTAATCCCTCTGCCTATAAATATAAGGCATGGGTGCACTCATTTAGTAGGTGATTGAGAGGTATCTATACAAAAATAGCGATTCACATATTCATAGAAACGATATCAATCAATCATTCAATAAAAATAGCAACATAGCAATAACAAGAACACGAAGAACATCATCCAAGCATCAATATCAATTGTAATCGATTCATTATCAATAAAAATAAATTGAAACAATATTTTTGTTGCGTTATCTTTTTCTATTTTCAATTTGTTTCATCTGTTCTTCGTCGATTTCAATTTCATAAATAATTAATTAGAAAAACAAGTAATGATAATTCCGCGATCTTTATTTGCTAAATCAAACTGATAATTCCGGCTTCGATCCTTGGATTCACAGGTGGTATCAGAGCCACGTTCTCATTGATCTAGATCAATTGATATATCAGTTTAATTATTTTTAATTGGTGGTTTGTTTCATTAAATCATCAAAACCTTATAATATCAATCATTAGTCACTGTTCAATTGCTCGATTAATTTCGATTTGCATCAAAATCGCTTGTCATTCGAGATTTTTGTTAGTGTGCGATATCCCAAGCTTGTTCAACCAAGTTTGAACAAAACCCATCGTCATCTAACATCTTAATTTTAAATTAACTGAGAATATATTGAGCGATTTGACTAATTTTGACCACAACTTCTTATTTAGTTAAGAGTGTGTTATTAATCAGTCCATTCATAACAGAAATCATTAATTCAAAGGAATTTTTGTCTTAGTTGATTTGATATCTATATTATCAGTGATTTGTTATTGCTGTATTAGTGTGTTTGCATTGTCTATACATATTCATAGGATATTAGATTAATTGATAATTTTGATAATTAACAAAGTTAATTAAAATGAGCAATTCGGTGGTTGGAGCTTATCAACCTCAAAAGTTGGAGAACAAATCTGATTTTAAAACATGAAAAATCAGATTTAGGAACCATGTTAACTATACAGATTCTGACTCATGGGTGTCTGTTACTGAAGGTCCTTACATTCCACCTGCTTTAGGATGTAATTATAATGACAACAATCAGCCCATAATTTGAAAAATCTATCTCCTGATGATGCCAAGAAAGTCAAAATCGACATTAAGACATATAGTATGCTTACTATGGATTTACCTGAAGACCTCTTGATTAGATGTAAAGCATACACAATAACCAACTCATTATGGAAAAGTCTTCACACTTTGTGTGAATTAAGTGATGAGATCAGAAGATTCAGGAAGGATACTCATTGTTCATAGTATGAGACTTTTCATTATATTGTGGGTGAATCTATTCCTCAACAACTCCATAGATCTATGCAACTTGTTACTGAGAAGAACATTCTTGTGTTGAAGTACAGTAATAAGGAACTGAACAAAAAAGATGCTCCATACTTTGCTAGAGAGTTGGACTCAAACTGTGTCTATGTTCAAGAATACTCTTGATCTAAGGGCAATTGGGTTAGACACTTTGGTTGCAAGGGTGGAAGCTTTGGAGTTAGATGAGAAAACCAGAAACAAGAGTGCAAAAGCACCTATTGCACCATATCAATTCAAAGAAGCTAAGAGTGTTGGACGTGCTTTTATTTTCAATGGTGTTGATGGAAGCTCTTGTGCTGAGAGTGATGTTGAAGAAGAAGCTGCTTTCTGTGCAGCAAAGTCTTCTAAATCAAACTTTCAAAGCAGTTCTAACAAGAAAACAAAAGGGAAATCCGATGATTTGGAAAGTTCAGCAGCAAAAGGATCATCAACCAACAAAAGCAACAACCAATGTGAACCAATCACCGTGGTTCTAGAATCAGATGAACAGAAAGCAGCTTTTGCAGCCTTCAGTTCAAGCTTTCAAGCTTACTTGGGTAGTACTTTGACACTTGCTCATATTTGTCAACAAGAACTTGAAGAACTTCATCCTGATGAAGTAGAGGAAATGGATCTGCAATGGCAAATGGCCATGATTGCTTACAGAGCCAAGATTTACATGAGAAGGAACAAAGGACTATCTGTTGCAGGAAGAACAACAAAGATTGGTGTTCACAAATCAAAAGTGAGGTGCTACAAGTGTAACTTGTATGGTCACTTTTCAAGGGAATGCGATAGCAATCAACAATCAACAACAGACACAAGACAAGCAAATCAGAAAAGCTTCAAGCAACCACAACTAACAAACTCATCCCCACCATCAACAAGCACTTCAGCAGGTACCAGAAACTCTAAGGAAATTGGGTTAATTATTTTGTAGGATGGTACTTATGACTGGAGCATGTATGAGAAGGAAGTTTAGGAGGAAAATCAAGCACTAATGGCAAACCTGGAGAACAAAATTCCACCCATGGCCAGAAAGGTAAGGGATAGGTTATGTTCACCAACATGTGTTCAAGAAGTAGAAAGATACAGGGTCCATGCTCAATAATTGGCTGATAAAGTCAAATAAACAATGATTTTGAATAAATCATAGGTAAGAGAACATAAATTATATCAGGTCAAAATCACTTCTTTACAAAAGGATTTGGATAAACTTGTTTCAGAAAATTATAATTTGAAAGCACAAGTTGAGCATTTGACCACCTCTTTAACAAAATCAATGTCTGATCATGCATCCACTGAAGTGAAACTTCAGAAGTTTCAATTATCATCACAGGAATATGAGAAACTTTTAAATTCTCATATTGAATCAAAGAACATGTATGGGTTGGGATTTAATACTATTGCACCACCAGTGAATGATAACTACACCACCCTACCTGAGTCCATGACCAACAGTCTGTCAAATCATTTTGTAACTAGCACCAAAATTGAATAAAAAGTTGAAAATAATGAATTGGTAAATGGTGAAGATACTGAAGTCAGTGAAACTGATTCATCTGAATCAGATTTTCTAAAACAAAATGAATCAGAATTTGACTTTGATGACTGTGATGACCTAGATGAGGTTGATGAGTCTAATGAACAAGAATGTGTTGATTTGGGTAAGGGTAAAAATGTAGTAATTGAACCAATAATTCCCAAAGTCGTTGAGGAGATCAAGCTACCTTATCCTCCCAAACAAAGAAATTTTTGAAGACCATCTACGCAAGAACTAGTTAGCTGAATGACGGGATTCAAGAGCTCAACAAAAGGCAAAAACATCAATCATCAACAAGAACTACGAAGGAAGAAGAGAAAATCACTTCAGCAGAACACCTGCGGAAGAAGAAGATTGGTTCTCACACATCCGTAGAAAAGCAAAGGAAAAATGTTGATCTTCCAAAGTCAACATCCGTAGAAGATCCACGGAAGAAGCATTCATCTGATACAAAGTCAACATCCGTAGAAGATTTGAGAAAGAATAAATCATCTAAATTGTAGAAGGTCTACGAAAGAGAAAATCATCTGCTGAATCACAAACTGTTATCAAGAAAGTCAAGAAACAATAGAAAGTTATGAATCCTCAACAACAAGAAAAAGATCCTTCAGCTGCAAAGATTGAGAGAGAATTGAAGAAGAAGCAGAAGAAGACAGTGGAGTCTGATGGTGAAGCTGAAGAAAAATATTGCAAATGGTGTGATATGTAAAATCACAACACTCTTGATTGTTATTTTAGCAGCGATTGCTCCATATGCAACATGAATAATCATATAACAGCTGATTGTTACTTCAACAAGCACTGTGCTATTTGCAACAAGAAGAACCATTCTACTCAAGAATGCTACTTCAACATAAAGAACAAAACTAAAGTGCCAAAGAAGCAACAATCTGAGACTGTTGAATCAGACTCACAATCTTCTGAGAATGAAAAATCAAAAGCCCCAAAGCATCAGAAGCAGCAACCTATACAAAAGGTGCCAAAGGTCAAGAAGCTAACATGTGCTGATGATCAAGCAAAGAAGAAGAAGGAGAAGCAACATCCTCAAAGCAAAACACATCACGAAAAGATTGTTTTGCAGCAAGATGAATCATTCTATGATCACTTTGAAAAGGATAATCATGTACCTCAATCAAAGAAAAAAGATTCAGAAACCTTTTCAAGTCAAGTATCAGGATCAAGTTTAAAGAAAAAGACACTGAAAGAAGAGGTGACAGAGGAAGTAACTGTGGAACAAAAACAAAGTGCTTCCAGTTCATCTTACAAAATTATCCTCACCACAAACAGAATATAATGAATCAATTGAGTGTAAAAACAATCTTGAGACATCTAGGCTCATTCATGATAGAGTAACAATCCTAGATAACAATGGCAAGCCTAAGACCATCAAGGCTTGGGCTCCACTTTCTAATTGATTTCATTATTTGTGGAGGAACATCCATGGAGGATTGACAATAAGTGGTATGTTGACAGTGGTTGTTCTAGGCATATGACAGGAAACTGTTCTCTCCTCCATGATTTCAAACATAAAAATGCCTCATATGTGGCATTTGGTGGAGATAAGAAGGGAGGTAAAATTATTGGTGAAGGAATGGTAACAAATGATGTGCTCAAATTTGAGAAAGTAAATTTTTGTGAAAATTTACAATACAACTTACTCAGTGTATCTTAAATATGTGATTAAAATTATACCACTGTATTTGATAAAACTTTATGTTACATTCTTAAGCCAGGTTTTCAAATTCTAGTAGATTGGATCCTTCTTAAAGCACCAAGAAAAGAAAACACATATATTTTGGATATGAACAACACCTCTGTGACAAGCAATGAAACCTGCTTGATATCTAAGTCATCAGAAGATAAAGCTTAACTGTGGCATAGAAGAATGGTTCTTTCAAACATGAAGAACATGAATAAGTTGGTCAAACATGACTTAGTCATTGGCCTTCCCAGGAAAGAATTTTACTATTCTAATCATTATTCATCATGTTATAAAGGAAAACAACATAGGGTTTCACACAAGTCCAAAACAATCAACACAAACACAACACCACTCAAAATGCTACACATGGATCTTTTTGGTCCAACCAATGTGTTGAGCATTAGTAAAAGGCAATATTGTTTGGTGATTGTTGATGATTTCACTAGATTCACGTGGGTCTTTTTCTTAAAACATAAAAGTGAAACATTAGAAATAGTAATTGAGTTTATCACTAAGATTGAAAATAACCTTGATTTAAAGATCAAAATCATATGAAGTGATAATGGATCTTAATTTGTTAATCATGTTTTAGATTCCTTTTGCAGGAAGAAAGGCATAGCGAGACAATTCATTGCACCAAGAACTCCATAACAAAATGGAGTTGCTAAAAGAAGAAATAGGACTCTAATTAAAGCAGCAAGAACAATGCTAGCTGATTCACAGTTGCCTATCATATTTTGGGCAGAAGCAGTGAACACAGCATGCAAACTTCAGAACAGAACTTTAATTTTCAAAGAACATAATAAAACACCTTAAGAACTTTTGTTTAAACGAATACCTTTTATAGGTTATCTTAGAGCTTTTTGGTGTCATGTGTCTATTTTAAACATCAAAGATCAATTGGGAAAGTTTGATGAAAAAGCTTATAATGGTTTCTTTGTTGGTTACTCATCAACATTTAAATCATATAGAGTCTACATTCGACATCAAAACATTGTGGTTAAAACTCCTAATGTATCCTTTGATGAATCCTTATTTCCAAAATCTGTAAAAGGATCATCTTGGTTATTTGATATAGATGCATTAACAAATTCATTTAACTCTGGTTATTTGAATGTTGCAGGTCCTATGGATACATGTTATCCTTATGTACCTCCAAGCATCAGTGAAGTGTCATTGACAGCTGATCCTCCAAGATTACCCCAAACACATACTTCAAATGTTGTTGATCATGGCCCTTCATCTCAAACAAGCAATTACAATTCTGATGGAAATGGAAATTCAACTTCAACAAAAGTTAACAATGTTTCCGCAGAAGTTCCTTCTACATCCGCAAAAGTTCCTTCTACATCAGCAGAAGTTCCTTCTACATCCGTAGATGTTCCTACTTCCGGAGATGATTCTTTTCCTTCATCTGAAGTTCCCAATCCATCTGAAAACATTCCAACATTCACATTTGTAGATCAACAACTACTACATCCATAGTTGTTCCTGTAACTGCTGTGGAAGTTGTACCTACATCTGCGGAAACACAAAATCATCAAGATGGAGTTCATACAGCATGAGAAGACCAATATGATGAGGATCTGAATCACTTTGTTAATTCCCCATCTCAGTTGGATCCAACTCCATTAACCAACATCACCAACTTGGAATCATTCATTCCAGTTGAATCAATACCAACAATAAGAATTCATAAGTATCATCCAATAGAAAACATTATTGGTGACCTTAATGAAATAACCATAAGAAGTTAAGGGGGAGCTTCCAATATTTGTCTGTTGTCCTGTTTTCTTTCACAAGTGGTTCCATCCAACATAACTGCAGTATTTAAAGACAACAATTGGAAAGAAGGGATAGATTATGATGAAGTCTTTGCCCTAGTTGCAA
This sequence comes from Flaveria sonorensis, assembly GCA_025506505.1. Lineage (NCBI taxonomy): Eukaryota > Viridiplantae > Streptophyta > Magnoliopsida > Asterales > Asteraceae > Flaveria > Flaveria sonorensis. Next base: position 34,890,127 of record CM046425.1, on the reverse strand, counting down.
GGATTGTAGATATTAGAGTCTTTCTAGCTTATGCTTCACATAAGAAGTTCACAGTTTACCAAATGGATGTAAAATGTACCTTCTTATATGGTAAAATTGATGAAGAAGTCTATGTGGCCCAACCACCAGGCTTTGAAGATCCTGATTACCCACACAGGGTATACAAGCTTGACAAAGCTTTGTATGGTCTTCATCAGGCACCAAGAAAATGGTATGAAACATTGTCATCCTTCTTGCTCAAGCATGGTTATAAAAGGGTCATAATTGATCAGACTGTCTTCCTTAAACATGATCATCAAGATCTCTTAGTTGTCCAAATCAATATTGATGACATCATATTTAGATCAACAAACAAGAGATTGTGTGAAGAACTTTAATATTTGATGAAATCTGAGTTTAAAATGAGCTCCATGGGAGAATTAACATTCTTTCTTGGTTTGCAAGTTCATCAGAAATCAGATGGCATTTTCATCAATCAAGAAAAGTATATGAATCAAATCTTGAAGAAGTACAACCTTGCTGAGTCATTTTCATGCAAAACACCAGCATCAACAATAGATAAGATTGTACCGGATCCTAAAGGGAAGTCAGTTGATCAAAGATTATATAGATCTATGATAGGATCTTTAATGTACATAACTGCCAATAGACCTGACAGAATGTTTGCTGTGTGTGTTTGTGCTAGGTACCAATCAGACCCCAAGGAGTCAAATTTGAATACAGTTAAGAGGATATTAAGATACCTTAAAAGGAAGCCAGCTCTAGGGCTTTGGTATCCCACAGATGCAGATTTTAACCTCTAGTCATATCCTGATAGTGACTTTGGAGAGTGCGACAACAATAGAAAATCCACAACTGGTGGTTGCCAATTTTTAAGACCAAGACTTGTTTCATGGTAGTGAAAAAAGCAAACAAATGTATCAGTATCCACAGCTGAGGCTAAGTACATTCCTGCTCTCAAGTTTTATGGTTGCAAAACCAATTACTTGATTATGGTTACAATTTTCTTCATACACCAATACACATAGATAACTCAGCTGCTGTGTTCATCACTGCTAATCCAATGCAACATAGTAAAACAAAACACATAGAAATTAGATACCATTTTCTGAGAGATTGCTCAGAAAAAGGTTAATCAAGTTAATCAAAGGGGATACAACAAATCAGCTTGCTAATTTATTCACTAAAGCCTTTGATTTAGTGAGATTTAATTTCTTAATTAAGTTATTAGGCATGATCAACTTAGATTAAGTCATAAACACAAAGAAAAGCATGATCTGTCCTTCAAATTGGTTAATATGATAAAGCCAAAAAACATTCATAAAACATATAAAATTCCAAAAATATTGTCTTATTTACATGTTTTCTTGAACAAGTAGTTCATATTATAGGAAATGATAGTAAACTTTACCTTTGTTTACTTTCTTGATTTTTTTTAAAACAATGAATAAAGACTGATCAGGTGTGATGTGATATGTAAGTAGGTTCAGCTTGAGTGGAAAATAAACAAGTTCATGCTTAACATAATGTCAAGGTGACAAATTTTGGCCAATTCCATTTTGAGGAGCAAGCAAGTAAGTCTTATCCTGCTGTGATCAACTTACTTACCTACACACACTATGTTGTAACACTTTATAACCTCTATCTTTGTGTATCATAGGACTCTTCGTTTTGCATAATCAAAGACCTGAGTTCTTAGTCACCTCTCTGTTACGTGAGTAAAGACCTGGTGACCTGATGTTGATTATCAAGAAGTTCCAAAACGGAACAACACTAAAAGAATCCAATGTGATCAATTGTATATTATCTCAAAGAGCTTACAAATCATATCAGCATTAATAAGATTTCAAAGAAATCTTAAGATAGAGCTTATAATTTACAGAACATAGTTTTAAGTGTGAAAAAATGATAAATTGACTCATAAACGGAGGACAAACTCTAATGTGAACTGAATGTGGAGTCCATATGTGTCTATCTTTAACCAGTATCAAAACATGATAAACAGCATGACAAGTTGAATATATACTCTTGCTTGAATTTATGTGGATCATAATACTTGCAATCAACACTAGATCTATGTCTACTATCATCAAACAAAAATGTCTTAGGAAGTTACTTAGTGTCATAGTATGATCCAATTTTATGATGTAAATGCTTGTAAATATATTTAAGTTTCTACTTATAAACCAAAAAAAATACAATAAGATTTTGTTTTTGTTCTTTTCTTTCCTAATAAGTTGGAGAGATAATTGTTTTTTAATAAGTTGGACAGATAATTGTTTTTTATGCTATTCTCTTTATAAATTTCTGATAAATGCATAATTTCATGATTAATCACAAATTTAGGGGGAGTAGTCATCAGCATGAAAACCCTGAGTTTAACACTTTTTAAAGAAAAAAATTGGAACTTGAGCACTAACTTGGCTGCAGGATATCTAAAGTTTTTAACTAAGTTAATTTTGCACATTTGCGATGAAGCAGAGTCCTCAAGGTGCAACAGCAAACCACAAATGATCTAACAACATGATGTTAAGATCATACAAAAAAAGAGCAAAAATTAACTATCCGTAGATTGGTACCCTACGGGTAAAACAACAAAAACATAACAAATTTTGTCTTCCGTAGATGTTCTACGGAAAAATTAATTTGTTAAGGATAAAACAGCAAAAAACAAAAGTTTTGTCTTCTGTAGATATTCTGCGGAAGAATTAACTAAACAATAAAAATAAAATTTTGTCTTCCGTAGATGTTCTGCGGAAGAATAAATTAAAACAACAAACAAAAGGAAAGTTTTGCCTTCCGTAGATGTTCTGCGAAAGAATAAACTTATGGATAACCACGGAAGGGTAATTAGGGTTTAGGGTCCCACAACATTAGATAAAAGGTTTTAAAGTGTCTGAGGAAGTATAAATCATACCCTTGGCAATTGTCATTTTCATTCACTTTTTCAGACCTTTTATGACCTAGAAGAACTCACTCAACCCAAAACCCCTTTCTTCGCCAACATTCAAATTTTCATTCTTCAAAACAATCCACACTAAAATCACTCCTCTTTCAAAACAACATTAGCAAAATGGCCAATCATTTTGCAAAAGATCATAATATGTGTGCGATTCTTAATCCAGAAGATCCAGTAGCCGATGGATGCAGGGATATCATCAACTACCTGAGAAGATTGAGGATATTCTATGCTTTATCTACGGATCCTGTCATCTATCAATCACACATAATAGATTTTTGGAACTCAGCAAGGATTGAGGAAGAAAATGATGAACGGGTGATTTATGCAACAATCAAAAATGAAGAATTCAGGGTGGATGAACAAACCATTAGGAGGGTGCTGGAGTTTGGAGACGAAGAAGAAGGTCACCCTGATGTATTCGATCATGAATACATTGAAAAAGTATTTCACTTAATGGGTTATGATGGATACTACAGGAACGATGAGATAAAGAAGGGGAGACTATGCAAGCCATACAGATTTATGTGCACACCTACCTGAAATGCAGGTCAAACAGAAAGTCTAGATTGGATAGGTTTTTGAGGCACATCTCATCAGGAATCATTGGTAAATTTGAAGGGAGGAAATACAATTATTCTAAATACATTCTTGGATGCTTGTGTGAGCATATAAGGGTGGAGAAAGAAAACAAGATGTACATGTTTCTCAGGTTTATTCAGCTGATCGTCAATGAAGCAATGCCCAACATTGAAAGAGAAGGTTATGTATTTGTTCAAGCTCACCTTGGAAGATCTATGCTTAACAAGATAAGTGGGCAGTATCAAGGAGAAGAAATGGAAACTTTTACTCATGTTTTAGATGACAATGGTCATATTCCCTAAGAGCTTCTATACCTTGATCATCAACAACAACAAACATCATCAGCTGAGTCTTCTAAACAACAACAACAACAAACACTACAAGCTATGTCCCCTGAACCACAAAATCAAGAACCCCAACTTTTATCACCACTTGTCCATCCCATATCTCCACCAAGTGAACACACCCAACCTCTATCTCCTGCACATTCCCAAACATTTGTGAATACTACTTCAACTGAAGTAGTCTCTTATAATCAAATCCCTCAACCATCACCACAACCATCACCACAACAATTATCACCACAACCATCACCACAACAATCACCACCACAACCATAGAACCATACTTCCCATCACCAAACCCTTTAATAGACTTAACAGAATCTCCACAAGCTCAACTGAATTCACCATCCAGTGAGCATACTCAGCCTTTCTCAGCTTCCCAATCTCAATCATCTCTAAACACAGCTGCCACAGAACCTATCTCTCCCAATCTCAATCAAACACCATCTTACCCAACAACACAACCAACTTCCTCACCCACACCTACTGAACCAACCTCACCCATTGAAAGCCCAACGTACACTGAAAAAGTCAATTTTGATGAGTAAGAGCCTGATGTAGTGAAGGATGGTGCTACAGAAGAGTTGTGTCTAGAAGTTGAAGGGGAGCATGTACAAGAAGTTGAACAAGAAGCTGAGAGTTATAGTCACTTTGTTGACATCACTGCCTATGATGAGAATGATCTGAGAGAAGAAGAAATAACTATGAGCAAAAGCATTCTGGTTGCAAAATACAATAATCTCATCATCAAAAGTAACAAAAAATTGGAGAAGCTAAGGCAATTGAGAAGGGAGATGAAAGAAAAAGATGAAAGAATTTCTGCACTAGAAGGAACAATCAAAAAGTTAAAAGAAGAGATTGAAACAAGCAATGCAGTGATTGATACAATGGATCAGTTTGTAACTGAGTTATGTGAATCTGCTGAGAAAGAGAAACAAGAGAAAGAAAAAGTCTTGGCTGAGCTAAACAATGCATTGAAAAATCATCTTTGAACAATCAGTGCTTTTGAAAGTTAAAGATGATGAGATAGAGGAATTAAAGAAGAAAGTGGTTAAAGAAGAAGGAGTTAGTCAGCAAGAGCTAATCAAAGAAACTAATGTCTTTTCCATGATCAAATCAAAAGAACCAACAATCAAATGCAACAAGAAAAGAAAAAATTTGGGAAGAACAAAAGATGAACCTATTGAAATTAGAGACACCCCAAAGAGAACAAAAACCATGTCTCTAGAACACACTCCATCAGCTGATCTATCAGCTCTCAAACCAAGTCAAACTATTGAAGTAGAGAGTGATGCTGGATAGGAGGAGTTAACTAAAGAAGAGCTTATCAAAAATGCTAAAGAAGCAAAGTCTGGTGAACTACTATCCACTAAAGATGTTTTTTAGGAAAGAGCACAATCATCCATGTTCATGGATTTAATCAATAATGGGTTTCCATATGACATGGTTGAAAAGATGAGCATGTCTGAGATGATACAAGTACTGAAGGAGTTTGATGCTGCTAGATTAAGGCTTCAAGTATGCAACTATGAAACCTTTACCAAGTACAAAGCAATTGAGAAGATAAGGAAAGATTTGGGTCACTGTGACACCAAGAAGCTCACAGAGTGTAACATGACTTGTTAGTTGCAAAGTCATAACTATGGGTCACATGAGCTGAAAGCAAGAATAGTTGGAGAGCTTAGTGCAATGATGGAGTATGTGATGAAAGTTGAATTAGAAACTGGTGTAAGATTCAGAACCAGAGCACCAAATCCAGCCTACAAACAATCAAAATCATCATCTCCTGAGCCAATAGTTGTTGAAAGCAAAGATATGCACAGTGGGCAAAGAAAAACTGATTAAAGAGCCAAGGGATGTAATCCCCAACAAAATTTGGCCCCTGGAAACAGCAGTGAGAGAGATAACAAAACAAAAATCTTCTCTAATCCAAATTTTTGACCACATGACAACTCTAAGATCAGGAGAACATAACAGAATAATAGCTTGGAGATATGACCTTGAGTGGGACTGTGCTTCCATTAAAAGAGCATCTGGGATGGTACAACACTTTCCATGGATGGAGTCTCTTATTACACTCCCAGATGTAGACATTCACTGTCTTCAAAACATCCCTATCACCAACTATCCAATCAACCCAAGAGGGAGAGACTTCTCAGGAATAATTGCAAAATTGAGACATAAATTCAAAGGAGATGTCATAAAAGAAGCAAAAAGAGATGATGTAGAGCACAAAAGAAGAAGACAAAGACTCAAAAGGTCTTATTCAAGTTCTTTTCAAGCTGTTGATGATGAATTTTTAAGGAGAATTGGATATGAAGACAAGGCTGAAGCATCAATTAAAACAATTGGAGGAAATCAGTACTCATTCCCTATCACTGAATGGGGATATGTAGAGAAAACAAAAGAACTTGTGCTATAAAGGAGTGATCCTGAAAAGAAAGCATCAAGATCCAATGGAGATTAAACTACTACATCTAAGCTACACATCTTATTTGCATGTTTAGTATTTTCCAAAGTTGAATGATAAAGTTGATCAAAGTGATATATGCTTGTATGTGCACATCATCCAAGTGATTGACAAGCTGCATGCTAACGCTTACAAGAGAAGAAGATTTGAAGCAAAATAGCTCATGGGATCTGAAATCCCATCAATCACTGAGCTCAGAATGTTAGAACAAAATGAATTGGAAGTGGTTTCTGAAAACAGTGTAGTGGCAACACTGACCACTGAAGAAGACATTCTTGGGCTAAGTTACAAAACATTGAAGAAAAAGGCAAAATGCAGATAAAGTATCCATATTAAGATCAAAAGGATGCTGTTGGATACTCCAACTCAATGATTTTGGCCAGAGTTCAAGAACTGAGAGATTTGAATAGATGATTACAAGAGGCTAAGCCAAATGGGGAGTATTGTTAGGAATAGATCCAATGTATAGGTTTAGATGACTTAGTCAACTCTTGTAATGAATCATTGTAAACTCTCTTTGATTATGTAATGGATGATATATAAGTTACCCCAAATAATTATTTTTGTTTATTTCACGTAATTACTGGAAACCATCATGCTTGGTGAGTTTGGAAAATTAACCAAGTACAAGAACAATCTGCGGATGAACAAGTTTGTTCTTCCAAAGATGTTCTGCGGATCATAAAAGAAAAAAGTGAAAATGCATCCTTAGATCTCTTACGGAAGCACAACATCTCCTGAAGAACAAGTTGATCTAGTAGTTGTTGCTTCTAAAAAGCTTGCTCCTGAGGATGTTCAAGTTGAAGATCAAAGGGCCAATTCCTACGGATGTCCAATTCCTATGGAAGGCCAAATCCTACGAAAGGCTTATTCCTACGGATGAACAAAATACTTGCATGATCTCCAAATCATCAAGTACAACACATGAAGGCAAGTCAAGCTGACTGAAGTGATCTCATCAAGTCGACATCTACGAAAGAATGTCTCTCTGTCAGAAAGGATTTATGATGTCACATCAAGAATTTCCTAGATGTAACTTTCTTACCATGATAGAAAAGTTACAGTTACCTTTGTAAAAAGTTAATCCCTCTGCCTATAAATATAAGGCATGGGTGCCCTCTTTTAGTAGGTGATTGAGAGATATCGATACAAAACTAGAGATTCACATATTCATAGAAACAATATTGATCAATCATTCAATCAAAATATCGATTGTAATCGATTCATTATCAATAAAAATAAATTCAAACAATCTTTTTGTTGCATTATCTTATTCTGTTTTCAATTTGTTTCATCTGTTCTTCGTCGATTTCAATTCATAAACAATTAATTAAAAAAAGTATTGATAATTCCATGATCTTATTTGCTAAATCAAACTGAGAATTCCTGCTTCGATCCTTGGATTCACGATACTTATTTGTTCTTGTGTGTTCTTACCTTTGTTTTTTCTTTCTTGTTCCTGGTTTCTTGTTGCATTAACCATAACCGGCTCTTGATTGTAAGATCTTACCACCTTAAATCTCTCCAGTTTCATAAAACACTCACTAGCTCAAATGGCAGCTCTCATAAAGGCTGATATGGAAACCGACACCATGACTAAATCTCCACTGATTACTCCTGATGACTTTGATACCTAGTGTACGAGGATGGAAGGGTTCATCAACTCATATGAAAGAAGGATTTGGAGATCTATAGTCTTAGGACCTCACTTCCCAAGCACTAATTCAGCAACTGCTGGTGGTGGGATGATACCAAAAGACGTGTCTGACTATTCTAATAAAGATTGGAAGAAGATTGATATAGATCAAAAGGTCATGATTGCTTTTCAAACTGATATACCTAACTCTATCGATAGAGGTTTTGAAAAGTGCAAGACTGCTAAAGAACTGTGGGATGCAGTGAAGCTGATGTATGAGGGGTCTGGTGTAGCCAAGGAAAACAAGAAGGATCTTATGAAGCAACAGTTTGAGAGCTTTACCTTCAAAATAAGTGAAACTATGGCTCAACAATACTTTAGGTATGTTGAGATTATAGATACTCTGATGGATGTTGGAGCTAAACTTGAGAATAGGGACATTGAGAGGAAGTTCATGTTCTCTCATCCCATAAAATGGACACACTATTGTGTGGCCATTAAGATAACTGAAAACCTATCCACTCTTACTCTCACATAGCTATATGGTATCCTAAGCAGTTACCAGATGGAGATGAACATGCAAAATCCATCCAGCAGCTTTTCCATCAATCAACAGAGTTCAGCCCTTCATGTGGTTGAAAGGGATAGTAGAGAACCATAGCTTCATCTCATCTGCTACCCTGACAACTCACAAAACCCCGAAGACACCAAGGGAGAGCGACACTCAAACAAGCCTATTCCAAGCACCTAGATCATCTTAAGCCTTTGTGTCTTCAGATAAAAGTTGTAGCCACTTTCTGTTCAGTCTTGAAGACTTGGACTGCATCTATTTAGATGATCTGGAGTATATGGTGATAGTCCAGTAGATAGCTCTTCTCACTTATAGAGCCAAGAAGTTCAACAAGCGACCAGGAAGAAAGTTCCCAAGCAATGTAGCCAATGTAACCAAGGAAAAATGGTGGACAAACACAATCCAGACCAAACTACACTAATACAACTCCTTGAACCAAGAAGCCAAGCCAACCAAAACAACAAGCTGCTATTGTTGTTAAAGAGGGAGGCTTTGACTGCAACTTTCAGGTAGAGGATATCTCTCCAAATCAAGCACTAATGGCTAACGATGATGAAGCCAAGGTATTGAAACATTTCTATACTCCTGTATGCATTGCTAAAGTAAACATGTATAAGTCCTATAACTTGGAAGTGAGATCTGATCTTGAGTTTTTAAATATTTTAAAACCTGATTTCAAAAGAGCAGAAAATGACTATAAACTTAAGATAGCAGATTTTGTTGGTCCTGTTGATCGATTCAACAGTGCACTTGATGCTTGACAATGATTTTCCATCGAATACACACTTACAAACTCAATAACATCATGAATTAGATTGAATCTAAATAATAATAAACAATAACAAAGGCTCAATGATGTTGAAAATGAACTTCCAGCCAAACACACAATTGCAACAATAATATTCTATATTAGGGTTTTGCAAAAGGTTGTTTACAAAGATAGAAAAATTACAATATATAAGCAACCTTAGATTTGCTGGTAGTTTCGCTGACTAGCTAAACTACCTGCCTAACAACTAGATTCACCCGGCAGCAAACTACAGATTCACAGGGTGATCAGAAGTAGCTGACTCCGGGCCAAACTATAGCCCGTAGTTTAGCTGAAATACAAAAATACATAAGAAATACAAATTACAAGAACAAACTAAAATTTAGCCTATGACATAACAAAGTAAACCTATCAACTATAGTCAGCCCAACCTATGTAAGATTATCAATTCTCCCCCTATGTTGGACCTCACTCTTGGTCTTTTGCTCTTCTCTTGCTCCCTCTTCAGCTTTATCAGATGTTTCTTGTTCTGTTCCTGCTGCACTCTCCTCTTCAGCCCTTGCACTTGCCCTTGCGAACTGTCATGTAAGATCCTGCATGTCCAACCTTAACTCGTCAGCCTTGGATACTTTCTCAGCTAGCTCCCTGACCTCTACCCTTACTCCACGAGCTTTATCCACCACGTTCATAAACAAACTGGCTTCTTTCCTCGTTTCAGCTCCAGCTCCCGCTTTGATGTGATTTTCACATAGAATCACTAAGTCTTCATCATAAAAAGAGAACACCTCCATTGGATCAAAAAGTTTAATCTCAGCTTCATCTTTCACTCCAATTACTGCTTCCCCATTATTGTTATCATAGAACCATTTCTCGAACTTTTATAGTCTAGGGGGAAGTGGATTGGGCACTCTTATCCTGTTCACAGTTTTAGCTGGCTTTAGCTTTAAAACAATCTTTCCTTTGCCAGTAGCCCAATCCAAGTCTTTCTTCGACCTTCTTCTTTCTGTCCTCATAAACCCAAAAGCTTCAAAATTATCATTCATGCATGCCTTGATTTCCTTCTCTAGCATCATGGCATGTTCACTCAAATTGGCATACAACAGTGGAATTTCAGCTAATCTCCTCAAGTCCCACCTAGGCAAGGTCTTGAACCCCTTCCTTTTATGCATGTATGATATTTCCCCGCCCCTTTGTTTAATCATAAACATTTTCATTTCTGAATTATATTTCCAACTCACAATTTTCTTATCAGATTTCTTCTTGCTTGGTTCACTGGTGTTTCGAAACAGTGGTGTTAATTGTTCTCGTTCTTTCTCTTTCACGAACCAGTCTTCTTTGCTTAATTCAATTACATCTCCTTCTTCAGAACCCCTTTGTTCCACATAAGTCATTGGACACTCCTCCACTTCATAATATTCGAGTTCTGAGTCATAGTCAACCAGCTGTTCCTCATATTCTTCCTCTTCATCAATAAGGCTCTTCCTTGTATCCTTCTTGTTACCTTCAGTAGTTTTTTCTCTAAACACCTCAGCCCCTGTCAAGTATGTTTCTATATCTAATCCCAGATCAACAAATTCAGCCTCAACAATCACAGGCTCCTCTCTCACATCACCTCCTTCAGTAACTCTCTTCGCAGCTTCTATCTCAACAACCTTTGGACCTCCATCACCACTGCCACTTGCACCGCCTCCAGCTATACTTGCTTCTCCCCCTATCCCAAATGACTTTCCTACTTTCAAGAATGAATACTTAGATGTGTCGGTCAGATCATCTAGCTCCTCTTGTATTAGTTGGTTTGGCAGACCAACTTTGCTCTTGAGCTCATTCACCTTCTTCAATAGTCTTTTGATTAATTCCTGCTGGTCAATCATCATTACTTTCATACTCTTTATTTTCTCATCTTTCTCTTTTTCTCTCAACTCTTGATTAACCAACTTAGTTTTTATCATGCTTAGTTCATTGGCCAACGAAACATTCACATTTCTGATAACATCTTGGTCTAATTCAGATCGGGAATCCCTCCTTTCTTCAAATACTAGCTGTTTATGCTTGGTTATCCTTTCAGCTTCATGAGTCGGTTCCCCTTGATCAGACTTCCTTTTGGACATTCTCTCTCTTTGAGCCCGTTGCTCCTCTTCAACCTCATCAATCTCGGCTTCTAAATCGTATTCCTTCTCCTTTGCATACCTCTTTCTCTTCTTTATTGCTTCAGCTTGTTTATCTCGATTTTCTTTAGCATTCTTGTTTTCATTTTCAATCAGTCCTTTAATGTAGTTCCATCTTTCAGCTGGGTACATGTTTTCCAGTAAATAAGTTATTTTACCACTAAAGTCGTGTCTAACTGCTGAGCAATCTACAAATAATTTTGTATTCATCTGCATCAGCCTCTTAACTTCCCCATGTCTTGGCAAATTGGGTTTCTCATTATTGATGATCATCTGGATAAACCTTAGATATAACAACCATTTGTCCTTCTTTAGAGCCATAACATTCTCAGTCATACAGTCAAATATTAATCTAGCAATGTTGGCCCTTTGTCCTTTATAGAATACAATCATGGCCTTAGCCTATTGTGCATTTAACCCATCTGATCCTCCCTTTCAGTGATCCAAACACATAATAAACACGTGAACAATGTATCTCCATTCCTTGGACAAGAATGACTTTTTGATTTCCTTATTGGAACCAAAAGATGGTCCTTCATACCCAATGCTACGATAAGCATTAAGAACTTTAGCATCAGTCATAGCAACCTCATCTCCACAGTCTTCTTCTAACCTCAACACCCTCGCAATCATCTCATCACTAATAACTATATTCTCCCCAAGAACTCTGGAAGTAATTCTGTATGGAGTAGATCCCAAATCACATTTTGCATTTACCCAGAAATCTCTTTTGTGAATGTCATAGATCGTGGGTAAATGAGATATGGCATAGAGAATGGGAGACTACTTCAGCCATCTAAGTCAATCTCGGAATCCAATAGTCTTTGGATTACTGTCATCTAATAATGCCACTACATTTGTCTTCTCATCGAACTTTAAGTTTGCCATGAACTGCAAAATATAGACATAGGTAAGTTAGATAACACATAAAGACAATTAAACAAACAAAAAACATAAAAACAAAAAAAGTAGTTTCGCTGTCATGGAGAAACTGTAGTTTCGCCATGCACAGCAAGACAGCTTCGCTGAGGATTGAAATTAAGTTCAACAGTTTTGCTGACAGGCGAAACTATAATTTCACCAGGCACAACTTAATAGATTCACTGTTGATTGAACCTAAGTTTTGATTAATCAAAAGTGTACATTCGCTGTAATTCAACCCTAGACCATGAGTTTAAGCGATTCTATACTTTCGCTGAGGACAAACTTATGATTCATACGACAGCGAAGTTGTAAGTTTGCTGAGCCCAACAAGACAGATTAAGTGTTTAGTGAAAGTATAGTTTCGTTGGAATTGCACTAGCGAAACTTTCAAATATGTTTGGATAGCATAACAAGATAGATTCGCCCTCAATCAACGAACTTTCGTTTAGTTTCACTGGTTAGTTTGGTAGATTCGCTGAACGAGTCAGGTGAACTTCCGAACCAACGAATCAATACAAAACCACTGAATAAGCATTAAAACCATGATTGAACCAGAGAAGTAGGGTCGCAATGCCTACCTGATAGATCAGAATCGAACAAACTCAACGGAAATCACACAAACGAGATCAAGTAGGTTCGGACACAGAGAAACTAGGTATTAGTTTCGCACAGAATTGTGTGAAACGAATTTCACACTATGCAATATATAGGTCGTAGTTTCGCTCGGTATCATAAAAGAATTCAGGTGTACAGAGAACAACGATACTGCCGAGTGAATCTATAGATTCGCTTTGCGAAACTACTAGCGAAACTGTAGTTTCGCTGCAACCAAAAAAATAAATTTTTGTATTTATAAACCCTTTATGAAAAACATTCTCCATCCCACAACATCAGCACACAACAAAAATAAAACAAATAAGAAAGAAAAGTAAAAGGATATAGAGACTTCTTTTTCAAGAAAATGATTTAGAGAGTTGAAGATTTGTGGGATTCCTGATATGTTTATCCTTTTAAACCCATGCCTTCCTCTTTTCAACAAGTAATCTGCAGCTATTTTATCATGTTTTGGATTCATTTGATAAACTCAGATGACTTGGATCCCGTAGATATTCAGCAAAGTACTAATCCTATTCTTCATGGTTTATTGAGCAATATAATTCACTTTGCTTGAAATCTTAAATATTTCAACAATGATTCTTAATTTTTAAGAATCGTTGTGTCTTTATTTTGGGGACAGATGATAAGAGCTCCAGGTCTATACTTACGTATAACAGAGGAGATGATCTTTTTATCTCGCTGATGAGAGCTTCAGGTCTATACTTAGGTATAACAGAGAAGATCATCAGAATATGCTGATGAGAGCTCCAGGTCTATTCTCACGTATAACAAAGGAGATCATCACTCCAGGTCAATGTTCACACATGGCAGAGGAGGTATGCACGAGATATGTCACCCATTTTATTTTAATATTTTTTGCATCAAAGAAAAGATTTGAAACTCTCAACCCATTTTAGACAAGGCCTTATAGCTTTGTGCAGGCTGAGATATCATGAGGATAAACCTTGTCGTCTAGTTCTTAGACTTTAATTAAGCTACACCATCACTGTTTACTTTGATATCGGGCTGAGCCTACCAAGCATATCCCAAACAATGCTATTGATTCTCCTTCAAACTTCTTTTCCAAGAAGTTCCCAAAAAAACAAAATAACCTTAGACAAAAAGTAAATTTTTATTCTCCCCCAAAATTTCTTTTTAGCAGAAACGAAACAAAAAGAAATTTTCTTCTCCCTTTTTTATGTTTTTAATGTAAGTTGAAACAAACAAAATAAAGATTTGAAGACATATGGGACCCAGAAGTTTATCAGTAAAAGTTTATAAACAAAAAGAAAAGTTATTTACAGAACAATACACATTATGATAAGAAAAGAGGTTTTGAAAAGATATTAGACCCAAAATTGAGATCAATTCATAAAAACGCGGTTTATCAAATGTTTTTGTGAAAAGATCCGCTCGTTGATTTTTTTGTGTCAAACGGAATAATATCTATAAAACCTTTTTCCTGAGCGTCTCGGATGGCATAAATTCTCGTTTCAATGTGCTTGGTACGAGTATGATGAATTGGATTTTTGGCAATCCCAATGGCAGCTTCATTATCATAGAAAAGTGGTGTATGAAGAAAATATATCCCATAATCCATCATTTGATGTTGTATCCACAGCACTTAGCAACAACAATTAGAGGCAGCAACATATTCAGGTTCTCCTATAGACAAAGATACTGTAGTTTTCTTCTTACTTTGCCAAGAAACGAGACAATCTCCCAGATATTGACATTGGGTACAAAAGGCCCAAACGGGAGGAACCCTTTAAGTAACGAAAAATTCTTTTAACAGCTTTTTTATGAGATTCTTTTGGGTTGGCCTAAACATGAGCACAATAGCACACAGCGAATGTAATATCAGGACCACTGGCCATAAGATACATGAGGGATCCGTCATAGAATGATACCGATGAGCATCCACAGTTTTCCCATTATCATCTGGAGTTAAGTAAGTTTGAGCAGTGAATGGAGTAAGTTCTGGAGAAGAATCATCCATTTTGAACTTTTTGAGAATCTCGAGAATGTATTTTTCTTGATGAATCACAATACCAGACTACATTTGTTCAACTTGTAATCCCAAGAAAAAGCATAACTCCCCCATCATGCTTATTTCGAAACGATCCTTCATGACCTCTTCAAATTCTCTGTATAGTTTCTCACTTGTTGACCCGAAAATGATGTCATCAACGTATACTTGAACAATCAACATTTCACCATCAACTTCTTTCTTGAACAGAGTCATGTCTATCGAACCACGAGAGAAACCTTTACTTGGCATATACTGTGTCAAAGTTTCATACCAGATCCGTGGGGCTTGATGCAATCCATATAAGGATTTGTCAAGTTTATACACTTTGTCTGGAAAATTTGGATCCTCGAAACCTGGAGGTTGACAAACATAAATCTCCTCATCGATGTTCTCGTAGAGAAATTTCAAGTCCATCTGAAAACCTTTAAAGTTTTTGTGAGCCGCATGAGCAAGAAAGATTTTGATGGCTTCAATGCGAGCAACTGGAGCAAACACTTCAGTATAGTCAATTCATTCCTCCTGAGCAAAACCCTGAACAACCAACCTGGATTTGTTTTGAATTATTACTCCTCGATCATCTGGTTTGTTCTGGAATACCCATTTAGTACCAATAGGAAACTTGTTTGGAGGAAGATCAACTAATTGCCAAACTTTTAGTTTCCTGAACTGCTGAAGCTCCATTTGTATAGATTCAACCCAACTTGGGTCTTAAAGTGCTGCTGAGACGTTTTTGGGAATAGTTTAAGACAAGAAACAAGCATAGAGACATTCATTTATCAATCCAGATTGACTCAGTGTCCTCACTCCATCAGTAATGGAACCAATGATGTAATCGTGTGGGTGGTCTTTTAAGGTTTTAAAATTAGTGTTAAGGGTTAATGGATTTGATGAAGATAAGGAGGTGGTTGGTGACGGTTGTGAAGGCTATGATGAGGAAGTGGGTTGTGAAGGCTGTGATAGGGAAGTGGGTGGTTGTGAAGGAGAAGGTGGTTGTAGTGGAGGTGTAGGTGGTACATCAAATGGAGGTTGAGGGTGATGGTCTATTGGTGGTTGTGGATGAGGTGCAGGTGGAAGAGGTTCTGTTGGAGGCATGATTTCAACATTGGTTTGAGGAACAACATCATCTCAAAAACTAAAGATTGAAAGATTTGAAGACGGTATTTGAGTCATAGAACCATGCAGGATCAGATCCCATGTTAGTAGAATTTGACTCTTGCCAATCAACATAGAATGATTCCTGCACAATACGCGTTCTTTTGTTGTAGACCCGATATGCTTTTTGTGAGGAAGAATAGCCAACGAAGAAACATTCATCAGAAACTGCACCAAACTTTGACTTCTGAGCTTGAGTGTTTAGCAAGGTACATGAGCAACAAAATGGGCGAAAGAAGTTAATCAAGGGTTTCCGTTTATGAAGAAGCTCATAGGGAGTCTTCATTTTGTCTTTCACAATGAGAACCCTGTTAAGTACATAAGAAGCACAGTTGACAGCTTCAACCCAGAAAATTATTAGAAGCTTTGACTCAATCAACATAGTTCTTGCTGCTTCGATGAGTGTCCTATCCTTTCGCTCAGCAACACCGTTTTGTTGAGATGTCCTAGCAGTACGGAACTGTTTGAAAATCCCTTTGCTTGCACAGAATGAGTCAAGATATGATTCCTGAATTCAGTAGTATTATCGCTTCGGATGGCTATAACATTCCTTTTGTTGACGGTCTCAATAGAAAGGATCAGCTTTTGAAGCTCTTCGGCAGTATCTCCCTTGCTTGCTAGAAATCTCACCCAAGAATATCTGGAATAATCATATGTAACAACCAAGCAATAAGATTTCTTAGCAATTGATTTAACACTGATAGGACCAAATAAATCAGTACGTAACAATTCGAGGGGTTTTGAAATTATATTTTCAAGCTTAAGCTTGTGTGGCTTTTTGTGCTATTTGCCTTGAGCACAAGCCATGCATTTTTCTACCACTGAAAAATGTTTAAGTGGTAGTCCCCTCACAAGATTGTTCTTAACTAATTTATTTATATTTTTAAAATTAACATGTCCTAATCGTCTTTGCCACAAGAAGGATTCGGAAGAAGAGGCTTTGGACAGAAGACATGTCACAGTGGATGTAGATTCTTGTGATCCCATATCAAGAAGATAAGTATCATTCTTTCTTGGAGCACGCATGATCACTAAATCTTCTGGAATAATGAACTTTGGTTTAAGAAACAAGCATTCATTTTACATAAACAGCACAGGTATATCTTTATCACAAATTTTTGAGACGCTTAGTAGATTGAATGCTAATTCGGGAACATAGTTTACTTTCTCCATAGTTAAGGAACCGTTTGAGGCTTCTCCTTGACCAATCATTGTCCACCCTTCTTATCTCCAGCAAAAGCGACATATCCTCCATTAATTATTTGATAATTTGTGAGTAAGTCCTTCAATCCGGTCATATGCCTTGAACATCCACTGTCAACATGCCAAAAACTATTGATAGCTCTTCTCGAATGTTCCTGGCAAAAAAAAATTTGTTAAGACTTGGAAATTAGGACCCAAGTCTTGACAGACTTAGGTCTTGAAACAGAAGACTTTTTACAAAAGAAATTATTTACAAAATGATTTAATCTACTTCCTAAGGAACTATTATTTATATTTCTATTAACAAAAGCAGGACAAGTTTTAATAATATGATCATCCTTTCTACATCTAAAACATCGAGACTTTAAACCTTTCTTATTACATTTTGAAATAGATGCTTGATCAGTTAAGATTTCTTCCTCATATTCAGACGTGTGAGAATCTGAATTGCTACACGAGTCATATGATTTTTTAATATTTCCTTTGTGTCCTTTATTTTAGCAAATCCTGATTCATTTTTGTTAATATTGTTAACGTTTGAGGAAGTTGTTTCAATATCTTTAGGGTTAGAAATCTGACTTGGTGTAAAAGATGTGATAGGATGAGAAAGAAATTTTTCAAAATAATTTGGGTGAGAATGTCTGTTTGAACCTTTACTTAAACAATTTTCATTACCATTAACAAGAGAACTTAAAACATCATAGTTTGATTCATCAACATCTGAGGATAAACAAGATGAACTAGAACTAGAACTACATAAACTACTTTTTGTAACAGACGTTTGGGAAACAAATCTACTTAAACTATTGTCTATGGAAGACTTTTTGAAATCTGAAATGTTAAAACTAGAGCTGCCCAGACCACTACTTGCACCATAATCATATTCCTCTCGAATCTCCTTATGATTAACTCCTTCTAAACCTGCATACAAACTGTCAGTATCTTTTTGAATTAATTCATTAGTTGGATGAGGTGTAGGCATAGGAGAATAATAATAAGTGCTAGGTGGAGGATAAACATGAGTTGTTTCTTTGCTTCCCAAACCAGTCTTAATTCTAGCCCCCTTTGATTCTTGCAAAGCTCCTCAAGTTTCATCCCAGAGATTGCCATTTTTCAAGTTTAGTTTTAAATTTGCTTGTTTCAAATTCAGCAAGTGCAACGCGTTTAGTTAAAGCATTTATTTCAACGTTTCTTTCCAAAATATTTCTTTTTAAATGCTCATTTTCTTTTAATGCTTCATTTAACTTAACAAAATATTTAGACTCATTTGTTTTATGTTCCTTATTAATTTGTTTCAATTCCTTTTCATTATCTAATAACAGTCTGTTTCCCTTATAAACCCCAAATAAACGAATTTTGCAAGGAGGAGAGCACATGTCTTGAATTACCTTATAAGGGAGACCCATAACTACCTTTTCAGCAGCCAGGGCCTTGTCACACTGACAAACCGGAGTATTCTTCTTGTCTTCTTCATCCTCCATTGCTTTCGTGCTATTCTTCTCATCCTCACTATCCTCTTTCAATTCTTCTTTTGACTCACTTGTCTTCTTTTCATAATCTTCACCAATAGTCACCTTCTTTTCAACTTCAACACCAGCTTTCTCATATCCACCCTCTTCAATTTCAGCTTTCTCAACCTTTTTCTCTTCCACCTGAACCCTTCGTTCATTTCTTTCACCAATGACCTCTTGAGTCTCACTCTTGAACTCTCTAAAAGGATCAATGTCGTCAATAGAATCCACATTACTATTCACTAACTCAGCCACTAGTGCATGATTGATTTCTTCTTTAGTTTCCTTAATCTCAGGGCTCCAATCAAAGTTTGAGATGAGAGTTGTTTCCTTCTTTGAGTTGACTTCTTCCTTGTCAGTGATTGGGATAACTTTAGATGTTCCAGAAGTTCCTAGTTCAATAATGATAAGATTTGGACATCACTTTTAAAGTGCCCCAGCTGTTTGCAACTGAAGCATCTTAATTTCGACTTATCAAAACCAAGCTTAGAATTCTGATTCTGATTTCCGAAGCTCCTTCTACCAGTTCGTTTCATGAATCTTCTTGCACGTAGTGTGAACATGGCCATTTGGAATTGGATGTCTGTTTCTTCTAAGTCATCTGGATCGACTTGATACATGTCTTTAAGGGTCATTCCTTTTCCATTTAACTCCCCAGCAACTAGAGCCTCATAACTATGCACAAACATCCCAAATAATGCCATAGTATCTTATGGAATCTGAGCAGTGACAGATGGCTTTGAGCTTGAACCAACACCTATAGGCCCCCCACTGGACATATTTGAAGCACCAAATCCTGTAGAACCACTATAAGCTGAACCATACATAGATGAGTTTGCAGTGGATGACATTAATGCAGCATTTTGTGGATATATAGTGGCTGGCATCATGGATTGATTGTATTCTCTCCTCTTTAAATCCAAATCAAAAGATTTCAATTTGTTGATTACATCCATAAGTTTGTAATTAGCAAAGTTTCTTTCCTGCTTCAACATCCTAACTTGCAGGCTCCATTGAGGTGGGAGTCAGTCCAAGAGTTTAGAGACTTGTTCATGATTTCCCAACTGCTCATCATATTTCTTTAAGGTGCTTGAGATGGACAAAAATCGATTTGTTATGTCAGTAAGGCTTTCATTATTGTGTCCTACAAATGAATTAAACTCCTTTTCAGCTTGAGCTTTCCTGTCTTTCCTCAAATCCTCATTTCCATCATAGAATTCACACAAGGAGTCATACAAAGATTTTGCATTCTTGTGTTCAGCAAAGCGGTTATAGATATCTTGAGATAAGCAAACAGTTAAAGCTCCAAAAGCTTTCTGATCATGATCAATTAGCTTGAGAGATCTTTCAGTGAAGATAGATGGATCGGTGTTTGGTGAAGTAACTTGACCAACAGTGACAGTTGGAGTGTGAGGACCATTTATAATTGATTCCCATTGATTATGATCAGTGTAGTAGAAGAAGGCTTTTAAACATCTTTTCCAATCCTCAAAGTTATCACCTTTTATAAGCCTCAGTGGCCTATTAGGAGCAACACTCTCCAAGTCAGATATGGTGATATTGGCGGATGTCATTTGTTAAAGTGATAGTTTCGCTGATAACACGCTGTTTCGCTTCTAACTTCGCTGACAGATTCGCTTGTAGAATCGCTAGAAACTTCACTAGAAAATTCGCTCCTAGATTCCCTGGCAAACAAGCAGCAGTTTCGCTCAAACCAATGATAAAAAACTCTAGTTTCGGCGATAGATTCGCTGAGACTAGCAGAACTTTCGTTCTAAAATGAATTCGCCAGCACTTTCGCTTGTAATGACTAGCAGGAAGTTGAACTTTCGTTCAAAAATGGGCTAATTTCGCTGACAATAACACATGAGTAGAAAATCACCAAATCCTTAGATTTGTTGGTACATTTGCTCGACAAATTGTAAATTCACCCAATGAAACTGAAAAACCTTTTCAAAATAGAATCAATCCAATCTCATCCAAAACACAACGAATTTGAAATCTGATGATTACAGTAGCTTTGCACATCCAAAAAGTACAATCCTCAATCAATTTCCATAACAAAAACATCCAAATCAGTAAGCAAAATCGATGGAACAGTAACTAGTATTCGAAAAATCCCAAAAACCAACTAATCAAGAGCACAATGGCTCTGATACCATATTGTTGGTCCTGTTGATCGATTCAACATTGCACTTGATGCTTGACAATGATTTCCCACCGAATACACACTTACAACTCAATAACATCATGAATTAGATTGAATCTAAACAATAATAAACAATAACAAAGGCTCAATGATGTTGAAAATGAACTTCCAGCCAAACAAACAATTGCAACAACAATATTCTGTATTAGGGTTTTGCAAAAGGTTGCTTACGAAGATAGAAAAATTACAATATTTAAGCAACCTTAGATTCGCTGAAAGTGCCTGTCTAACTACTAGATTCACCAGGCAGTGAACTACAGATTCGCCGGGTGATCAGAAGCAGCTGACTCCGGGCGAAACTATAGTTTCTCTGAAATACAAAAATACATAAGAAATACAAATTACAAGATAAAACTAACATTTAGCCTATTACATAACAAAGTAAACCTATCAACTATAGTGAGTCCAACCTATGTAAGATTATCAGATTTTAAGAAAACAATTTCTACTCTTAAGCATGAGCACAAAAATTACAGGACTTAGATCAAAGATCTTAGTACCAAGTTAACTGAATGCCAGGCTGAGCTTGTGATCAGCAAAGCCAGGGTAGAAAAATATGTTCTTGAAAAGGAAACCTTCAAGAACATCATATCTTCATCCTTGCATGCAAAGATTTGTTATCAAAATAGGCAGGGACTGGGATCAAGTGAGATAGCTCCTCCACACACATTATTATATGTAAGATCTCCAAGGTGTGAAACTAGTGAAGATAAGCTGCCCCTCATTGACCCTATCCAAGAAGATAATGAAGATGAAGAGGATATAGTGAAGGATGAACCAGTAGTGAGTGTGGAGGTTCATCCTAAGAAGGGTCACTATACTCCTGGAGAAAAGAAGGAACCAAGGATGGCTAAGTCAGCTAGAAAGAATTTTACCAAGGCTACCAAAAGAAAATCAAAGAAAGCCCAAGAGATCAAGCCCACCATCAACCCCAAGCAAAACAAGTCTCTATCTCTATTGGGTTTGAAGTGTTGAAGACCAAAACTTAACTATTGACTCTACTACTAGGAGTCCTAGTTCAAGTTCAAACCATCCTGGTCAAGAGAAGAAGGTTGAACAAATGTGAACCACTGCTGCACAGTCTGAACCATCCAACTCCAAGAGTAAGTTTTATCCTCAGAAGCTTATTTTATCATCTAAGAAGGTGAAGAAGGAACTGGAAAGAGATCAAGCTCAACCTTCTTGTCAGAAAAAACCCTCAGAAGTATGCCTGCGGAATGCATCATGTGTGGTGGTACTTGTCACACCCTCAAAATCCGCGAGCGGGGTTTTACCGCGAGGCGCGTGACATACCAGGATCTCAGTCATTAGTTACCAAGAACGACTCTATATGATAAATGAACAAAACCAGAGTTAACGTTTAAAATACTGCGGAAGCGTTTAAAATACTGCGGAAGCGTTTTTAAAACAGAAAAACCCAAAACAAGTAATATGTAAAGAGAATGCGCAAAACAAACGCGCCCCAAACACAAATGTTTAATAGGAAAAATAAACCCAAATGTGTAAACAAACAATGTAGACAACTCAACGATGCTGGTGTGCGTGCTCCTAGGCAACTGGCAACCTTAACCTGAGAATAGCATACTAAACAAGTCAACACATGGTTGGTGAGTTCAAGAGTTTGCGTGAAAATATAAACCAATCAATAGTTTTCAGAGCATAAGTAGTGTATTGCAATAGATAGCTAGTCTATTAGCATAAAAATATTAATCATAGTGATCTCGCGATTGAAGCTGACTGTGATACGTTTATTGCCTCCCGTCACGACTTACCAGGTCGTGACGAATATGTGATAGGACAAAATTGCACCCGTTTGACCTCGAGTCGCACAGGTGGGGCTCGTCAGACCCAGTAGTACTACCCAAAATTTCCCCGCTAGTCAATATTAACAATCCGAAAGTGTGAGGACTTTCCATGGTAAACAACACTATATCAATATTATACACACTCATAAATAAAAGCGTTTGTAAACAGTATGCCATCTCCCCCAAAAGAGATTTATGTAAAAAGAGTGGGGCAAGAACTCACCTGGTATGCGCAAGAATTAACTTAGAGTTTAACTTGAAAGAAAGAAGGAAAGACAACCTTCAAAGGTCACCTAGAATACAAGAGTACATAAGTACGTGTGCACAAAAACAACACGAAACCCAAAGTGCTCTACAAACCAAGGAACTCAAGGTTTAAGAATACAAGACACATTTGACCCAGTTGACCCGTTGGACCCGTTGGTGACATTATAGGTGATAATTCATTAACTAACACAACAGCATATCATACATGATCAACATACCACTTGATTACATATAGCACATCACCACCACATGTACTACCTAGATCATCATATAACTAGATATCATACAAATCATGCAAATCACAACAGGCCAAAACAGATAACAACCCAAATCAACATTCATACAACATAAACAACACATTTAGTCACCTTAGAACCCATCCATGAACACACTAGCATGATCCTAATATCCCAAACATGCTCAAATCATCCAATTCAAGGATTTGCACAATTAAAGTTTCCCTTTTGGGAAAGTTCATCACAAATTCATCAAACTCACACAATATTCATGAATTCATCAATTATATACCATTTCAAGTCCATGACAACATCTAAACATGATCAACAACACCTAATCATCATGATTCATCAACTTTCATACCCAAAAGTTACTATCTTTAGTAAGGTATGAACTACAACATGCATTCTTGAATTCCTAACATTCATATCAACCATCTAGCATCTAATCATCATCACAAACACATCCATAACATTCACACATCATCCAATCACCAATTCATGCAAAATAAAGTTACTATTATTAGTAACCTATGAACAATGCACCCAAATCATGGCTTTCTTGTAAAATCGACGTTAACTAATATATATACAATACAACTAACATAATCACAACATCAAACAACCATTATTCAACATCCAATTTGATCCAAAATTGCCTCAAACTCACGGCCAAGATAACCCTATGAACAAACAACCAAAATCCAAACTTTCTTGCATAATCAACGTTAACTAGCATCAACACAACCTAACTAACATCATAACATCACCAAACGAACAAGAATTAACATCCAATTGCAGATTTTCGAACTAGGGTTTGGCCACCATGAAAAACCATCAAAAACATGCAAAAATCTAACCTTTAAACGTGTAATGACTTGCAATTGATGATTCTAACTTGTTGTATGACTTGAAATCGATCAAATTCGAATGTGATTGCTTGTTCTTGGGCTGAAATCGCAGGTTTGTGGGTGTGGGGAGGTCGATCGCGGCCGAGGGTGGGATTAGGGTTGGAGTTTTTTTTTGTTTTATTAATTCAATTTGCATAAATACCCTTTAACCCTTGCATTTTGTATTTTATAAAAATTAAGCTTTTTGAATAGATTTTAAATAGTTTTTAACTACTAAACACAATTATTATTAATCACAAATAACAATCATGCATAATTCCCATTTATCACAAAACACCGAATAAATATGCACGTTTTCACGTTACGCGATAACATTACAGTTAACATTCAAATCACATAAGCATAACTTAATAATCACATTGTTAACCTAATTATCATCAATTTAACATTACTGATTATTGTTAAGTCACCAACGTTCAACGACAACCAGTGTGTGCTCCCAACACGTGTATGCAAGACTTAACGGAAACTAACGGAGTTTGGTAACGGAAAATTACCGGACGTCACATTATCCCCATGTTGAAAGAATTTTCGTCCCGAAAATTGCGTTACATGGTGAGTGTTCCATTACTGGTCTACTGCATTGGCACAAGGAAATCGAAATCGTGTGAGTTTTGGATGAGTTGTCACATGATCCCCATGTTGAAAGAAATTTCGTCCCGAAATTTAATCAATACCTTCGCCGGCTGGCATCATCCTTTCGAATAGCTGAGGATACTTAAGCTTCATTTGGTCTTCACGTTCCCACGTGAATTCTGGTCCACGTGTCGAGTTCCAACGAACTTTGACAATGGGTATCTTGCTTTGCTTAAGCGTTTTCACCTCACGATCCATCACTTCGACAGGTTCCTCAATGAAACGTAATTGTTCGTCTACTTGAACTTCTTCCAGCGGTACGACCATCGTTTCATCCGTTAAACATTTCTTTAGATTTGAAACATGGAATACATCATGGATTCCACTCAATGAATCAGGTAAGGCTAGTCGATAAGCCACTGGACCAATTCTTTCCACTATCTCAAATGGTCCAACGTATCTCGGATTTAGCTTTCCTCGCTTACCAAACCGAACTACGCCTTTCCATGGTGAGACTTTCAATAAAACTTTGTCACCAACTTGAAATTCCAAGGGTTTTGTCGCTTGTCAGCATAGCTTTTCTGTCTGTCTCGCGCTGCTGCCATGCGGTTTCTTATCTGAACAATCTTCTCAGTTGTCTCGTGTACTAACTCAGGACCCGTTAATTGACTATCACCAATTTCAGCCCAGCAAACTGGTGATCTACACTTTCTCCCATACAAAGCTTCAAAAGGTGCTGCCTTTATACTAGTGTGATAACTGTTGTTGTAAGAAAATTCCACCAACGTAGGTGAACTTCCCAGTTATTCCCGAAATCAATCACACAAGCACGTAACATGTCCTCCAAAGTCTGTATAGTACGCTCGCTTTGACCATCAGTCTGTGGATGATAAGCAGTACTCATATCCAATCGTGTACCTAAAGCTTTCTGCAACGACTGCCAGAAGTGTGATGTGAAACGAGAATCGCGATCAGAAATAATTGAGATTGGTACTCCATGCCTCGAAACGATCTCCTTCAGATAAAGTCGGGTTAACTTCTCCATCTTATCTGTTTCCTTTATCGCTAGGAAATGAGCAGATTTTGTCAATCGATCCACGATAACCCATATTGTATCGCAACCCGTAGAAGTACGAGGTAACTTAGTAATAAAATCCATTGATATTTGATCCCACTTCCACATAGGGATCTCGGGTTGTTGTAGTAGACCAGATGGTTTCTGATACTCCACTTTAACCTTTGAGCAGGTCAGACACTTGCTCACATAAGTAGCTACATCTGCTTTCATGTTAGGCCACCAATAGTGCGCCTTCAAATCGTGGTACATCTTGTCAGATCCAGGATGTATAGAATACTTGGACTTGTGAGCCTCACTCATCACCAAGTCTCTCAGGTCTCCGTGGAGAGGTACCCATAGTCTATCCATGAAATAACGAATCCCATCCGGCTTTACTTCTAATTGCTTTTCCATTCCTCGTAACCCTTCTAAACTCATATTTCTACTTTCAGAGCTTCAGTTTGAGCATCACGGATTTGTTCGGGTAATTGCGTACTAATCGTTAGTTGCAGAGCTCGCACTCGTCGAGGCTTAGCAGTCTCTTTTCTACTCAGCGCATCAGCAACTACATTTGCCTTCCCCGGGTGGTATTTAATAGCACAATCATAGTCGTTTAACAATTCCACCCAGCGTCTTTGCCTCATATTCAACTCCTTTTGCTCAAAGATATGCTGAAGACTCTTGTGATCGGTGTAAATGGTGCATTTGGTACCGTACAAGTAATGTCTCCAGATCTTCAAGGCAAACACTACCGCACCCAGTTCCAAATCATGGGTGGTATAGTTCTTCTCATGAATCTTCAACTGTCTAGAGGCGTATGCTATCACTTTATCCCGCTGCATCAGGACGCATCCAAGTCCTTGAATAGAAGCGTCACAATAGACTACGAAATCATCACTACCATCCGGTAACGCTAATATTGGTGCGCTACACAATTTATGTTTCAGCAACTGAAAAGCAGATTCCTGATTCTCACCCCATTTGTACGTCGTTCCTTTGTGAGTCAAAGCTGTGAGAGGTTGTGCAATCTTAGAGAATCCTTCAATGAATCGTCGATAATATCCCGCTAATCCAAGGAATTGTCGTATCTCACTCGGTGTCTTAGGAACAGACCAATTCTTTATCGCTTCAATCTTAGCAGGATCAACATGTATTCCCTTCTCGTTGACAATATGACCCAAGAATTGTACCTCACGTATCCAGAAATCACACTTAGAAAACTTTGCGTACAGTTTTTCCTTTCTAAGTAATTCCAAGATTAAACGTAAGTGCTCTCCATGTTCTTCCTCAGTCCTTGAGTATATCAGTATGTCATCAATAAAGACGATAACAAACTGATCAAGATAGGGTTTGCACACGCGATTCATGAGGTCCATGAATACTGCTGGTGCATTCGTCAACCCAAATGGCATGACCAAAAATTCATAGTGACCATATCGTGTACGGAAAGCAGTCTTCGAGATGTCCTCTTCTCGAACTCTCAGCTGATGATACCCAGACCTCAGATCAATCTTAGAGTAATAGCTTGATCCTTGCAGTTGATCAAACAAATCATCGATACGAGGTAAGGGATATCTATTCTTGATAGTAACCTTGTTCAGTTCCCTATAGTCGATACACATTCTAAATGTACCATCCTTCTTCTTCACAAATAGAACTGGCGCTCCCCAGGGCGACGAACTCGGTCGGATGAACCCTTTATCCAACAACTCTTGTAGTTGGGCGGATAATTCCTGCAGTTCGTTCGGAGCTAACCGATATGGTGCTCTCGCAATTGGAGCGGCTCCTGGAGTCAACTCAATCTGGAATTCAACTTGACGATGAGGTGGTAATCCAGGAAGGTCTTCCGGAAACACCTCGAGAAACTCACGAACTACGGGGATATCCTTATCTTCTTTTCCTCAGTCTGTTTATCTGTGACGAGTGCTAATATGGCTAGTCGACCCTTTCGTAACAACTTTTGTGCCTTCATAAACGAATGATGCCTATCACCGCACCACTCCTATCACCTCTGACCGTAAGGACTTCTTTACCAAGGGGAATCCGTATGATCTTCTCGTGGCATATGACTTCCGCTTGTTTATCGGAAAGCCAATCCATGCCTACTACCACATCGAAACTTCCTAGTGTAACAGGCATGAGATCTATAGTGAATGTATGACCAGCAAGCTCTATCTTGCAGTCTCTAAGAATATGCGTTACGTGAATCTGTGTGCCGTTAGCTAACTCCACGGTGTATTTAGATTCTAAGGCTGAGGGCATATCACTTAAAAGACTACAGAACCTAGTGGACACGAAACTTCTATCGGCTCCGGTATCGAATAATACAGTAGCAAAACAACCATTAACCGAAAATTTACCAGTTACTGTTGTAGGATCGTTTAGAGCCTCACCTGAGCCAATGACGAAGGCTCTTCCTTTGGCTCCATTGTTGTTTCCACCATTGTTGTTGCCATTACCATTGTTGTTGTTATTGTTGTTGCCATTGTTATTGTTGCTGTTGTTCCCATTGTTGTTGTTGCCATTACCATTCCTCTTAAGCTGGGGACAGTTGCGTTTGTAATGGCCTTCTTTCCACACTCAAAACAACCTTTCGGAGTTTCTTGTGATTGTTGAGGCTTTTTCATCAGTTCACCCCACAGTCTTTGGCTGCATGACCAATCTTCCCACAACGTTGACACTTGAAGTTATCACACGACCCACATGGTGGTAGTTACACCGGTTGCACTTCGGCAGTCTTCCACCATACCCGCCGGGTCCTTGATTTGAGTGCGCCTGGTTGAAGCTTCGGTTGTTATCAAACTTCCGTTGCTGTTGCTGATTTTGCTGCTGTTGTTGAGGTTGAGATTGGCTACTGGATGACGATCCCTTGTTGCTTGAACCATCCCACTTGCGTTTCTGGTCGGGCACGCTTGCCACCGCACCCCGTTTAGGTAACCGACCTTGCTCAACTGCCTGGTCAGTCAGCCTGTGGGCTGTTCGGATAGCTTGTTGTATGGTAGTGGGGTTAGAAGCAGTTACCATACTTTGAATTTCAGGCACCAATCCCCGTATATAATGCTCCACCCTCTTGTGCATTTCATTCACCATCCCTGGGCATAAAGTGGCTAACTCATGAGTACGAGTCGTGTAGGCTTCAATTTCTGAGCCTTGCATTTTGAGTTGCCAGAACTCAATCTCCAGTTTCTGCACTTCATTCCGGGGGCAATATTCTTCAGTCATGATTTCTTTGAATTCATCCCAAGGTAGTTCATTGGCCATGGCTTGACCCAACATTTGTACCTGGGCATTCCACCAAGAGAGTGTTACGCCTTCCAACGTCCCTGTGGCATACTTCACCTGATCAGCAGGCGGGCAGTTGCATTTCACGAAAACCGACTCTGTCTTCTCAAACCACCTTACAAGCCCTACAGCCCCTTCCGTCCCGCTGTAGGTATGAGGTTTACAGTCCATGAAGGACTTGTAGGTACATGGTGGTGGTCCTGTTTTGACAATCCCAAACATTAGTCAGATATCCTAGGCAATTAACTAGAATAACTAGTTTAACCTCTTGCTATCATTTACCTGCTGGTTGTCCAGGTTGGGCAGCAGCCACTGCCGCCTGAACGTGTTCATTAATCAATGCCGCCAATTCCGCAGGCGTCATGTTTATGGCTCCGGCTCCACGGCCTCCGGCGCCACGTCCACGACCACGCCCACGTCCTCTTCCACGTGCGTCCATATTTCACTTTAAAATTCACAATTACATAATGAGTAACATCCAACACATTAATCTCATCAAAGTACAGTAAACAATAAGAAATAACGAATTTACCACAACCACAACGTTTATAACAGAAATAATAATCAAAGATAAATAAATTGTAATTGAGTCACAAAATATTCCATCAATGTCAAAATTTAAGTTTGTCAGTTGGGTGGGAAACAACCCTTCCCACATAGGTTTCAAAGAAAAGAAACACTACATAGTCTAAGTCATTTAAAAGTAGGATCAGTCCAGTATATCAGATCCATCACTGTCCTCATCCATCTCTACTGGTTCTTCTTCGGGAGCTTCCTCGGGTTCTTCTTCTGGGTCTTCCTCATCAGGGTCCACCAAAGGTGCAGGAGCTTCAGCAATCTGAAGTGCTGCTAGCTGTGCCTCTAAACCAACGAACCTATTATCAATCTCCATGTTATGGTGATCTTGTGCGTCCATACGCTCACTAAGTGTTACCACGTTGCCTGCCAGCGTATGATGTCCACCAATGGCCATCGAAAGTCGCTCCTGAAGCGTATCTACCTGGAAACGCAGCTGACGCATCTCAGATCGTAATGCAGAGTTCTCATCAGTGAGCCCTCTAATCCGCTGTCGCTCTGTGTCCAGTGTGGCTACTAGGGCTGCAAATGCCTGCTCCAGAGGGATGCTCAAGGTAGGAAGTGTAGGCAAAGTAGAGGCGGTTGATGACCTAGTCCTAGGTCGTGTAGGTGCTACAGGTGGTACGCGTTCTCTATAAGCCATACGGTTAATGTAAGTGGGGTAGAAATCCCAGTTACGTGGAGGATCGAGCTCAGGAGGTACGAAAGGCTAATCCCAGTCTATCTCGCCGCGAGGATAAGGATGTCGTGGCCAGTTAGATCCCCTATCAGGTACGGGAGATGTAGGAGGTGATTCAGATCGTGCAGGTCTCTTGCCTAAATTCCTGGACGACGATGCCATGCTGCGAAGTACGTGTTGCGTATGCCAATGAGTATACAGTAAGGAGAGTAAACGATAAGTAACTAACAACTGTGCGGTTATAGTCTAGTGTGTGTATGCAACCTAGTTCCCTATAACCAATGGCTCTGATACCAATCTGTCACACCCTCAAAATCCGCGAGCGGGGTTTTACCGCGAGGCGCGTGACATACCAGGATCTCAGTCATTAGTTACCAAGAACGACTCTATATGATAAATGAAACAAAACCAGAGTTAACGTTTAAAATACTGCGGAAAAAATACTGCGGAAGCGTTTTTAATAATATGTAAAGAGAATAAACACCAAATGTGTAAACAAACAATGTAGACAACTCAACGATGCTGGTGTGCGTGCTCCTAGGCAACTGGCAACCTTAACCTGAGAATAGCATACTAAACAAGTCAACACATGGTTGGTGAGTTCAAGAGTTTGCGTGAAAATATAAACCAATCAATAGTTTTCAGAGCATAAGTAGTGTATTGCAATAGATAGCTAGTCTATTAGCATAAAAATATTAATCATAGTGATCTCGCGATTGAAGCTGACTGTGATACGTTTATTGCCTCTTGTCACGACTTACCAGGTCGTGACGAATATGTGATAGGACAAAATTGCACCCGTTTGACCTCGAGTCGCACAGGTGGGGCTCGTCAGACCCAGTAGTACTACCCAAAATTTCCCCGCTAGTCAATATTAACAATCCGAAAGTGTGAGGACTTTCCATGGTAAACAACACTATATCAATATTATACACACTCATAAATAAAAGCGTTTGTAAACAGTATGCCATCTCCCCCAAAAGAGATTTATGTAAAAAGAGTGGGGCAAGAACTCACCTGGTATGCGCAAGAATTAACTTAGAGTTTAACTTGAAAGAAAGAAGGAAAGACAACCTTCAAAGGTCACCTAGAATACAAGAGTACATAAGTACGTGTGCACAAAAACAACACGAAACCCTAAGTGCTCTACAAACCAAGGAACTCAAGGTTTAAGAATACAAGACACATTTGACCCAGTTGACCCGTTGGACCCGTTGGTGACATTATAGGTGATAATTCATTAACTAACACAACAGCATATCATACATGATCAACATACCACTTGATTACATATAGCACATCACCACCACATGTACTACCTAGATCATCATATAACTAGATATCATACAAATCATGCAAATCACAACAGGCCAAAACAGATAACAACCCAAATCAACATTCATACAACATAAACAACACATTTAGTCACCTTAGAACCCATCCATGAACACACTAGCATGATCCTAATATCCCAAACATGCTCAAATCATCCAATTCAAGGATTTGCACAATTAAAGTTTCCCTTTTGGGAAAGTTCATCACAAATTCATCAAACTCACACAATATTCATGAATTCATCAATTATATACCATTTCAAGTCCATGACAACATCTAAACATGATCAACAACACCTAATCATCATGATTCATCAACTTTCATACCCAAAAGTTACTATCTTTAGTAAGGTATGAACTACAACATGCATTCTTGAATTCCTAACATTCATATCAACCATCTAGCATCTAATCATCATCACAAACACATCCATAACATTCACACATCATCCAATCACCAATTCATGCAAAATAAAGTTACTATTATTAGTAACCTATGAACAATGCACCCAAATCATGGCTTTCTTGTAAAATCGACGTTAACTAATATATATACAATACAACTAACATAATCACAACATCAAACAACCATTATTCAACATCCAATTTGATCCAAAATTGCCTCAAACTCACGGCCAAGATAACCCTATGAACAAACAACCAAAATCCAAACTTTCTTGCATAATCAACGTTAACTAGCATCAACACAACCTAACTAACATCATAACATCACCAAACGAACAAGAATTAACATCCAATTGCAGATTTTCGAACTAGGGTTCGGCCACCATGAAAAACCATCAAAAACATGCAAAAATCTAACCTTTAAACGTGTAATGACTTGCAATTGATGATTCTAACTTGTTGTATGACTTGAAATCGATCAAATTCGAATGTGATTGCTTGTTCTTGGGCTGAAATCGCAGGTTTGTGGGTGTGGGGAGGTCGATCGCGGCCGAGGGTGGGATTAGGGTTGGAGTTTTTTTTTGTTTTATTAATTCAATTTTGCATAAATACCCTTTAACCCTTGCATTTTGTATTTTATAAAAATTAAGCTTTTTGAATAGATTTTAAATAGTTTTAACTACTAAACACAATTATTATTAATCACAAATAACAATCATGCATAATTCCCATTTATCACAAAACACCCGAATAAATATGCACGTTTTCACGTTACGCGATAACATTACAGTTAACATTCAAATCACATAAGCATAACTTAATAATCACATTGTTAACCTAATTATCATCAATTTAACATTACTGATTATTGTTAAGTCACCAACGTTCAACGACAACCAGTGTGTGCTCCCAACACGTGTATGCAAGACTTAACGGAAACTAACGGAGTTTGGTAACGGAAAATTACCGGATGTCACAGTACTACTCATTATGCTAAGGATTGCATCTACAATCCTAATAATATCATCCATATGAACAAGAAGAAGACTTCTGAGTGGAAGAAGAAAATAGCTTTGAAAGGAAAATCACTTTCCTTCAGAAGCTCCAAGGTGAACAAAAAGAAGATAGGTGCAAAACTATCTTCGGAAGCAAGTTTGGTCTAGGAAGAAAGAAATGCTTCCGAACCACTAAAGTCTGATGCAATGGATCCATATGCTTCCGAAGGCTCAGTCTCTAAAACTTCTGAAGTTTTGAAGGCCAAGTTTAATCTTCCAAAGATGGTGTGGAAGATGAAGGAAGGCCAGGTGACTGAAGTTTCTTCATCAACAATAGCTAATGATCTTGAAAACTTGCATATAGGATCAATAACTGTTGAACTATCTTCTGTTCATCTTGATAAGCCCTAGAACAGCAAAGCTTAGGTTTCAGAATGTACATAACCATCTCATTTTTATGTGCAGGAACAACTTAAGACCAATAGAAATGTATGGATCACTGATAGTGGTTGTTCAAGGCGCATGACCTGTAATGACTCTTTGCTTTAAAACTTTATGGAAATTAATGGATGGACAATTGCTTTTGGAGGTGAATTAGGTGGTTACATCATTGGAAAGGGTAGGTTCAGAAATGGTAAGCTCAATATTAAGAAGGTAAACTTTGTTAAAGAGCTTGGATACAATCTCTTGAGTGTATCTTAATTTTATGACCAGAGATATAACATGCTCTTCACTAATCATAAGTGCATTGTTCTCAAGCCCGGGGTGATCATTCCTTAAGAGATATCCTTCTTAGAGCCCCCAGGAAAGGGAACATATACAAGATGGATTTTTAGGAAACCTTACCATCAGGAGAAGTTTCTTTCTTCCTGTCTAAAGCTAATAGTGATAAGTCTTTCCTTTGGCATAAAAGAATGTGCCATGCAAACATTAACAACATGAATAAATTAATTAAAGATGATTTGGTAATTCAAATGCCAAAGTAAGAGTTTACAAGCGACGACCGTTATGTTGTATGTCTAAAAAGAAAGCAACACAAAGTGTCTCACAAGCCAAAGGAAAAGAACTCCATCACTACTCCCCTACACTTATTACATATGGATCTCTTTGGCCCCATTAGTGTAATGATTTTAGGAAGAACTTCATATTACCTAGTGATCACACATAATTTCACAAGATATACTTGGGTCTTTCATAGAATTAAGGATGAGACCCCTAAAATCTTAAAGAACTTGATTCTAAAAATTTAGAATCAATATGATCACAAGGTAAAGATAATAAGATATGATTAAGAAACTGAATTCAAACACCAAATCTTTGATACATTTTGTGATGAAAACGGTATTAAAAGACAATAAAGTGCTCCTAGAACTACTCAACAAAATGGTGTTGCTAAAAGGAGAAATAGGACACTTATTGAGGCTACAAGAATCAGGCTCTCTTACTCTAAATTGCCCATCATCTTCTGGGCAGAGGCAGTCAACACTGCCTGCTATGTGCAGAACAGAGTTTTAGTAGCCAAAACTGATGGTAAGACTCCTTATGAATTATGGCACAAAAGGAGACCATTTATTGTTTTCCTCAGGTATTTGGATGTCCATGCACCATCTTAAATACCAAAGATCATATCGCCAAATTTGCTAAGAAAGTACATGATGGACATTTCATTGGATACTCTTCCCAAGCTAAGGCTTATAGAGTATACAATTTTAGAACTAGAATAGTTAAGGAGTCAACCAATATGACCTTCAATGAATGCTTTACCAGTGTTAAAGGTTATGGTCCTGATAGGCTATTTCATCTTGATTTAGTTACCAACTATTTTAATGAATATTGTGAAGATGTTTTGGGATCTATAGGCAATACATCTATAGGAGAGCCTGATCCAAGATTTAAGCTGAGAAGACGAAATGATAGAATTCCTTCAGCTCCAGTGGGAACAAACCCTACAAGTGGAAATCCTATCAGCAGAACCATGACAAACTCTTCAGCTGATAAATTTGAGGTGCCAACAAATTCAAGCAATGAGGCACAAAACTCAAATGAAGGGAATTCCAATGTAAGAGGAGATAGAGATGGTGAAAGTGATCAAGAATTTCAAGACACTAACAACCCCTCCACTAAAGACAACATCAATGATGTCACACACTTTCTAGAGCAAGTTACACTTGATAACTATGCTAATGTGGTGGGTGATACTGAATCACCAGATCTAAATTTTACTAATTTAGATCTGTCAAATCAATTTGCTATGATTCATCAACTGAGAATCCATAAGAGTCATCCCGCCACAAACATCATTGGAGATGTTGAGACTATGGTGAGAAAAAGAGGACAAACCCTTGATAAAAATGTTTTTCTGCACTGTTGTTTCTTATCGCAGATTGAGCCAAAGAAAGTTGATGAGGCTTTAGTAGATGGAAGCTGGGTTGAAGCAACGCAGGAGGAGCTGCTCTAATTCAAAAGACAAAAAGTTTTAAACCTATGTCTTATTCCTTATGGGAAGATACCAATAGGTACCAAGTCAGTTTTTAGGAACAAGAAGAATGATAGAGGACTTGTCATCAATAACAAAGCAAGACTAGTAGTCTAAGGGTACACTCAAGAAGAAGGGATTGACTATACAGATGTGTTTGCTCTTGTACCTAGACTTGAAGTTGTATGGATATTCCTTGCTTTTGGCGAATCCAATGATTTCAAGGTCCACCAACTTGATGTCAAGTGTGCATTTTTTATGGGGTGATAGATGAAGAAGTGTATAATAAGCAACCACTTGGCTTTGCAGACCCAGATCATCTTGATTATGTATGCAAGCTTGAAAAAGCTTTTTATGGGCTGCATCAAGATCCAAGGAAGTGGTATGAGACACTATCACAGTACCTAGTCTAACATGGTTACAAGAGAGGTACTATTGACAGCACACTCTTCATCAAAGGAATAGGGAATGACTTGTTATTGATTCAAGTTTATGTATATGACATCGTCTCTGGATCAACTAATGAAAAGCTTTGCAACATGTTTGACAAGCTTATGAAGAATAGATTTGAAATGAGTGCCATGGGTGCAGGATCGGTGAAGGTGAGCAATGCAACAGTTTCATAATGGATGGAGAGACTAACACTTAACAGATCAAATAGGGAACCAGCTAAATGAAACAATGAACATTAGTAAAGAAGACAATAATAACACAAGTAATTGGTTTTCAAGAATTATGTATAATACTCTCAAGTGTTTTACAAATGCTACAAAGCCTAGTCTTAAGGAATGGTACATGAGATACTTTATACTACATCCTACAACCGACCATACTAGAAGTCCAGCTGAAACACTAATCTAGACAGCAAGATCAATGTAAAGTCAAAAGGCGGATTGCTTTTTGACTAGTGACTATGACATGCCATAGCTCACATCCTTATATGTTAGGACTAGATTCAACATATAGGTTTAGATGACTTAGTCAACTCTTGTAATGAATCATTTTAAATCTCTTTTTGATTATGTAATGCATGAATTATAAGTTAACCCAAATATTATTTGTGTTGATTTCATGTAATTGCCGGAAAAACAACATACTTGGTCAATTTGGAAAATTGACCAAGTACAAGAACAATCTGAGAATGAACAATTTTGTTCTTCTGTAGATGTTCTCCATAGCATAACTGAACAAGTCCTTGTGCATCCATAGATCTCCTGCGGAAGCACACATCTACTGGCGAACAAGTCCAGAGATCAAGCTGCTGTTGCTGCGGAAGAAGGAAGTTTGCTCCTGAGGGTGAAGGTCAAGATGATCAGAAAGACTCCTACGGAAGAACAACTTCCTACAGAAGAACAGCTTGCATGAGCAATCATCAAGTACAACACATAAAGTCAAGTCAAGCTGACTGAAGTGATGTCATTAGTCAACATCTACGGAAGACTGACTTTTTGTCAGAGGATTTAGGATGTCACATTAGGAATTTCACAGTTGTAATTTTCTTATCTCAATAAGGAAAGTTATAGTTTCATTGTAAAAAGTGAATCCCTCTGCCAATAAATATAAAGCATGGATGCACTCATTTAGTAGGTGATTGAGTAGGTGATTGAGTGATATCGATCCAAAAAAATAGAGATTATGATATTCATAGAAATGATATCAATCAATCAATCACTCAAAATAGAAAAATAGCAAAACATCAAGAACACCAAGAACATCATTAGAGATCACCAGATCATCCAAGCATCATAGCAATTCTAATCGATTTATTATCAAAGAAAACCAATTGAAATAATCTTTTTATTGCATTATTTTATTCTGTTTTTAATTTGTTTCATCTGTTCTTAGTCGATTTCAATTTCATAAACAATTAATTAAAAGTCAAGTATTGATAATTGCGCGATCTTTATTTGCTAAATCAAACTGATAATTCCTAATTCGATCCTTGGATTCACATTATATATTACAAAAAGGATAAAAGTACAAAGTAGAAAGTTCCAGACTCTAAGAGCTTAATCTCCAGTTGATAAAAGTATGGACTTATCACCAACTTATATAAGTTGGTGAGTCTTCAGAGATCACAGCAGAAAGTGGTTCAGCTTTTCTCAAACGCATGTTAGAGAAAGGACGTTATCACTGTCTTCTGAAGAAATCAGTCTCTTGGCTTCGGAAGACTTTGTCTTTAAGCTTCGGAGGACATCATCATTGGCTTCAGCAATAATGGTCTTTTGGCTTCAAAATGTTTGATACTTAGTGAATTTCATTGAGTTGTATCAAGTCTTCTGAAGTAACATCCTTTGTACTTAAGTTGAGAATGCTAAGAGAACTTTGGTTGCATCATCCTCTAGGTATAACTCTTACAAACTCTGCCTAGACTAATGCTACCAAAATGGAGGATGACTTTGAGTCTTGATCTTTATCAGTTGATATTCCTCTTCAAAATTAGTACCATTCCCTTCTTTATTAGCTGGTCAGGATTCATCTGAGTCTCAAAGTATCTTCACATGTCATAATGATCATGCAGAGAAAGGCAAGTATGTTTCTCCAGAAGTACACATCTTGACCCCCTTGATCTCTAGTGACATACCATCTGTCTGGGTTAGTAGCAAATGCCCAAGACAAGATGGGTCTCTTAACAGTAAGAGGCTCTACTTGAACTAGAGTTGGATGAGCAACCTCTTCTTGATCACCCTCAGGTTGTTCTAACCAATCCTGAGGTGCAGAGGTGGATGCCTTGGACTTCTTCTTTTTATTCTTGTCCCTTCTTATGGCCATTCTCTTCCTTTTTCTGTATTTTAACTGAGGAGGTTTGTCTTGAGTACCGGATGTTTCTTCTTTATCCTTCTCAGTTGGGTCCTTTCCTTTCATAGTTTTAGTAGGAAAAGGATGAGGACCCTACTATGGGTTAGAAGATGAAGCTGGTTGATATGAAGCACTAGGTCCAGGTTGTGTTGTCTTATGGGGTTCAACCTTGACCTCAGCTTCACGTGTTGCCTGACTTGTTAGAGAATGCAAGTCTATTAGTTTAGCCTTCTTAATCTTCTACTTGATCACTCTAATATGCTCATCCATAGTGGATAGAGAAATTGGACCAAATCTCCTTCTGAAGAACCCATACAACTTTAAGAAGCTCACTACCTTTAGTCTGTCAACAACTTTCTTTTCTTTTAACACTTCTTGTTCAAGCTGCATAAGGCACTCAAACTCAATGTATTCATATGATAAGGGAAGTAGGTCCACTGCCTGATAGAGGCCTGTGTCACTCAGGTAGGTTATCATTTATGTTTGTCTTGTTCCGTACCTACCTGAGTTTCTTGTTCAGCTACCACACCTTCTACTTCAGGGCTTTCTTGAACTAGAGAGAGGGTAAGAGCTTTGTGAAGTCTCTTTCTTTTTCTCTCATCCTTAATCTTGAGGAGCAACTCTGCAGCCTCAGATTCCTTCCTCCCTTTTGACACTTTAGTGTCAGCCAGTTCATTTAATTCATCCAAGGGAAGAGAGATGATTTCATCAATGTTGTAGTTTCTTAACCCTAAATAGTTCAATCTGGCTGACCTTAACTCATATTCTTGATTGTTTGGCTCGGGGGCAGCCCTGATTGCAGCTTGCATAAAGCTTGGGGTCTCACTTATTCTCTCTCCTCTTGCCTTCCTCTTCCTTTCCCTTTTCTCCTCTTTAATTTCCTCAAAGGTCATAATCCTCTTCCTTTTGTTAGTCACTGGGACTGTGTGACTCAGCGTGGAGAGAGCTTTGGCCTTTATCACTTGGTGCAGTACTTGAGCTCTGGCCAGGGACAGGCTGTGAGACACCTTCACCAGCTAGAGCCTCATTAAGGGTATTGGGTGCTGAAGCAGTTCTTGTCTCAAGGTTCACACGTTCAACTGCTGGGCCTTTAACTGAGGTTTCCCCTTCGAAGCTAATCTTAGGATCTGCCTCAGTATCCAATTGACTAATAGTTTTGCCTGCTAGCCTCTATCTATAGAGGTAGGATCTTTTTCTGAACTCTTCAAACACCCTTTGCTAGATCCTCTCAGCTAACCTGTCAGCTTGCCTGTTATGACTTTGGTTGATAAGTGGCAGGTCAACCAGAGGAAAGCTCTCATAGTATCTTAGGGTTTGAAAATCAAAGACTTCTTGTTGCCCTTTTGACCTAGAAAGTACCAGGGCTCTTCTATCAGCATCATACCTTCTTCCTACTATTTGGTTTTCAGCAGTGTAGGATGGGGTAGACATAGTCCTAGGAATTCCCTCCTCAAATAAGTTTTGAATCAGGGCATCCACATCAATGTCGGCTTGAGGAGGTTGTTGAGTATGGACAACTGCAAGTGAGGATGGTAAGGCCTTAATGTCCATACTCTAGGCAAAACTCTCTAAGACCTAGAGAGTACCAGGGCTCTTCTATCAGCATCATACCTCCATCCTACTATTTGGTTTTCAGCAGGGTAAGATTTTCTCTCCCTTTTTTGGTATCATCATCCTCTTGAACAAGGGAGATAAGGGTTAGGTCCACTACATTCATAGGTTCTTGTGGACCTGGTTGAGTTTTCCTAGCAGGTCTCCCAGCTAGCTTACCCTTGAGATCGGTGATCTCAGGTTGCTGATTAATGACCTGCCTTTGTAAGGTAGCCACCTGAGATTCAAGTGACTTATCTATAAGACTAAATAGGTGTTGGTTTTCGACAGTTAATTTACCTTTTGTTGTAGACTCCCCTCATCTTCATCAGAAGAATCATGGGGGATGAGAGGACATAACTAAAGTCATCTCCCTTACAACTAGCTTGTGGTTCTTTGCTCTGTATTCTCCTGCTCCATGACAACTTTAGGAGAAGTGTCAAGGGGCTGGGTTGCCATGGTTGAGGTCTTAATGATGTAATTACTTGCAAAAGTGAGAGACTTTTCCATATGGACTTCCTAAACATGTTTAGGGAAGTCCACCTTAGTTAAGGGTGGATGATATGGGCTAGATATG
Source organism: Flaveria sonorensis (assembly GCA_025506505.1). Classification (NCBI taxonomy): domain Eukaryota; kingdom Viridiplantae; phylum Streptophyta; class Magnoliopsida; order Asterales; family Asteraceae; genus Flaveria; species Flaveria sonorensis. The sequence goes on along the minus strand of CM046425.1, from coordinate 34,849,438 downwards.
AGTGTTTTAGGAGCACTCATCTCTTCTTGAGTAGGGTAGGAGAAGAGAGACTCATCTCATCATCATAGAATTAGAGGTCAAGGATTGGTTGGTTTAAGTCTAATGGCTGAGAAGCAAACAACCCTTGAAGTTGTCACCTTGAGCAATGAGCAATGGATTTTCTACCCTGAGAAGCAAACAGTGGTCTTTCTCGTGATTTAAGGATGTCGGGCTTCATCTGTCCTAATTATAAGTAGCACCTATTCCCCTTAACTTTGAGCCTAGTTCATAGTTAAAAATGTGTTGGACATATCTAGGGAACATGTAGTAATCTAAGGAGTCCAAGTTTGCAAACAAATTTGTATAAACAATCTGGGAGTACCTGAACTTGACCCGTTGAACCATTCCATGGACTATGTAGGATAAGTCCTCTGGAACCTAGTCCCATCCTCCATGTTTGTTAGAAAAAGAGTGAATAATAAAATGGAGGAGGTACTTTCGTTGGTAGGAGACCTTACCCTTCCTGAAGGTTCTAACAGTATAGTCCCCTTTATAGCCCATCTGGCTGAATGATTCATTCATAGCAGATTTGGGAAAAGACAACTCTCCTTCTTCATCATCCATCCTGAGATGAGTGTTGATTATGGCTGGGGTGATGAAAACTGTCTTCCCCTACACTGTGGCAAAGAGTGCCTTCTCACCTTCCAAGATCACCTCTTGATAGGTCCTCCAAACTCCAGTAGTTGTTCTTCATATAGTGGAGGGTCTATTGTGAGTGCAGTGAGGTAGGTGGATTAAGCAAGGAAACGACGAGCATCTGAGAAACCAAGACCTTTCTTAAATGAAAACATAGTAACTTGATTATGTTGCCTGTGAAGATGCATGGAAAAATCAGGATGGTTTCCGGGTTCAGAATTGGCCATGAGAAAGCTTTGGTATAAAGAAAACTAAGAACAAAAAGGTTTTGTGGGTGAATTTAAGGTTAGAAATTTTTGCAGATGAATAGGAAAAGAAAGAGGGGGAACCGTTGTAAGGATATATATATGGTTGGATTTGAGACAAAGTTAATGCAAAAAGATAAACTTTGAAATCTGAATGTCTGTCCCATCTCTGAAAAAGTACCCAAAAAGATAGTTATCTTGGAAGTAGAAAAATCTTTCGAAGGTAATTTGTCTTGGAAATTTTTGAGAAAAACTTCCGAAGCCATTTTGACCTCAAAAGATATTCTTTAGGTGGAAAAGAATTGATTTGGAAGAGTATTTTTCTTCTGTGATATATTTGGTTTCAGAAGAGATTAACCTTCACAAGTTTTATTCGAAGGGTGAATCAAGCTTCCGAGACTTAATTGCTTTCGGAAGAAAATTATCCTGCAAAACATATTAGTGCTTAGAATCATATTTAAGCTTCAGAATATATATTTGAATTTCTTCCGAAGGTAAATTTCTTAGTAAGTAGTTATTAGTTTTGAAGGCATAATTTTCTTTCGAATTCTAATTAATATCTTTCAAAAGATAATATATCTTTAATTCTCAAAATTCTAAAAAATATTATTTTAAATTTTTTTCCCAAGGTAAACAGGGCTTATATAAGCGATGATATAGACAACTTAAGACACACTTATTTGAAAAATAATCTTGAAAGCTTTTATGATACAAGATATTTAAATCTCTACTAATTAACAGCTTTTGTGAATAGATCAACATATTATTCTTTTGTGTTAACTTTGTCTAGTTTTATATCTCTTATAAAATGATACCTGATGTTAATGTCCTTTGCCTTTAAGTGCTGTACAGGATTCTCTGTAATAGAGATATCACTGTTGTTGTCTATGTGGATATGAGTCTCTTTGAAGTTGAATCCATAGTCCAACATCTGATTCTAAATCTAAAGCACCTGAGCACAGCAGCTTTCAGCAGCAATGTATTCAGCTTCAGCAGTTTACACAGACACATAGGATTGTTTCTTGCATTGCCATGAGACTATCCTTCCACCAAGGAATTAACATCCCCCTAATGTGGACTTTGCAGTCATGTTGTGCAGGACCGGGGTAAGGGTACTTAACACTTAGTTTCACACTGAGGAGAGATCTTAGATCACTTAACAATTCAAATAGGGAACTGGTAACTAGAGACAGATGATACAAAGCACACAAGTAAATTAAAGATACAGAACTAAGAACAACACAAGCACACAAGATTGGTTTTCAAGGATGTTGTATATTGATCTCAAGTTTTTTTACAAGTGTTACAAAGCATATTTAAATTACAACGACCTGAGACACTTTTATACTACAACCTACAACCGTCACTTACATGTAAAGACAGTTGGGATTTGACTAATCTAGACAACAAGATCAATCTACAATCAAAACGCAGATTGCCTTTTAACTAGTGACTATGACATGCCATAGTCACTGACTTTTCCTAATACAAAAAGTCTATAGAAACAAGTAAGGTAAGTTACAGACAAATACCATTCCTACTTTTCGATAAAGCATGGAAGTTTCACCAACTAGTGTAAAATAGGTGAACCACGAGAGCAAGCAGGGGAGAGTAAGTCAGCTTTATCAAAGGTTGATTCAGAGAAAGCATATTTTCTCTGTCCTCTGAAGAAATCAGTCTTCACAGCTTCGGAAGACTTAGTCTCCGAAGCTTCGGAAGATTCATCTTTGGCTTCGGAAGATGCTGGTCTTTTGCTTCGAAAGATTTCATACTTAGAATATTTTTCTGTTTGAGTGTGAAACTTCCGAAGTAACTCCTTCTAAACTGTTAGCTTCGGAAGATCTTACACTTAGACAGATTTGAGAGTGTAAGACTTCCAAAGCTAGTTCATCTTTGTTCCTTAGTGCATGCATGGAAGACTTGGTTGTTCTGGCTTGTTGGTTACATCAGCCTTATAATCTTCAGATGATCTTACATGTTGCACCCACCATAGTCACTATCTTTATACGCATACAAATTGAAGTCAAAATTCTTTGGATACCAAAGGCCTAGTTTGGGAGCACCTTTGAGATATCTAAGAATCCTCTTGATAGCAACTAGGTGTGACATCTTGGGGTTGGCTTGATATCTTGCACATACACATATGACAAACATGATATCAGGCTTGCTGGCTGTGAGGTACATAAGGCACCCAACCATAGCCCCATAGAGATGTTTATTAACACACTACCCCTCAAGATCAGGTCCTAGGGAGTGGTTTCTAGCTATAGGTTTCTTAGCAACCTTGCACTCAGTCATATGAAAGTATGTCTTGCACATACTTTGATTGGTTTATGAAGATGTCTGCTTCACTTGAATTCCTAGAAAGAAATTATGTTCCCCCATGGCACTCATTTCACATCTATTCTTTATTATCTTCTCAAAATCTTTGCAGAGCTTTAGATTAGTTGACCCAAAGATGATGTCATTTATATAAACTTGAACCAGCATCAAGTCATTCCCTATTCCTTTAATGAAGAGTGTGTTGTCAATAGTACCTCTCTTATAGCCATGCTGGACAAGGTACTATGACAGTGTTTCATACCACTTCCTTGGAGCTTGATGCAACCCATAAAGAGCTTTGTTAAGCTTGCTGACCTAATCAAGATCATCTGGGTTTGCAAAGCCAAATGGTTGCTTATTATACACTTCCTCATCTATCACCCCATATAAAAATGCACACTTGACATCAAGTTAGTGGACCTTGAAATCAATGGATGCACCAAAACCAAGGAATATCCTTACAGCTTGAAGTCTTGCTACAGGAGCAAAAACATATGTGTAGTTAATCCCTTCTTCTTGAGTGTACCCTTGAACAATTAGACTTGCCTTGTTCTTGATGATAAGTCCTCTATCATCCTTCTTATTCCTAAAAACCCACTTGGTACCTATTAGTGAGGAGCTTGTTATGTCTGTGGTCACAAAATTAGGATACTTAGGAGATTCCACCCAAGCTCCTTAACATAGTTTACCTTCTCAATGCTAAGCTTACCATTTGTGACCATGCCCCTTCTCGTGATGTAACCACCTAATTCTCCACCAAAAGCAACTGGCCCTCCATCAATTTTCTCAAAGTTTTGAAGCAAAGAGCCATTGCCTGTCATGTGACTGGAACATCAGCTATCAATGATCCAGACAATCCCTTGGTCTTCAACTGTTCCTGCATAAAAGGAGATGGTTAGTTACACTTGGAAACCCAAGCCTTGTTGGTCTTGCACTCATCAAGATGAATTGAAGATAGTTCAATAGTTATTGATCCAATATTCAAGCTTTGAGGATCCTTTGTTATTATTGAAGAAGAAACTTTAGTCACATGGTCTTCCTTCATCTTCCACACTATCTTTGGAAGACTAGACTTGACCATCAAGACATTGAATGTTTTGACAACTTTGGATGTTTTGGATTCTGAACCTTCAAAAGCTTTTGCATCCACTGTACCAAACCTTAATGCTTTTGAAGCATTCCTTTCTTCCAAGACCAAGTTTTCTTCCTAAGGAAATTTTCTACCTATCTTCTTCTTGTTCACCTTGGAGCTTCTTAAGGAAGGTGATTTTCCTTTCAAAGCTATATTCTTTTTCTTCCTTTCAGAAGTCATCTTCTTGTTCATATAGATGGTACTCTTGGGATTGTAGATGCAATCCTTAGCAAAGTGAGTAGCACCACCAAACATGATGTATTCAGCTGGCATACTTTAGAGGTTCTTCTTTTGAGGAGAAGGTTTAGCATGATCTCTTTCTACTTCCTTCTTTATCTTCATAGAGGATACAGTAGGCTTCCAAGGGTGAGGCTTGCTCTTGGAACTGGATGGTTCATGCAATGCAGTAGTGATGCACACTTGATCAACCTTCTTCTCTTGACCTGGATGATTTGAATTTGAGCTAGGACCCCTGGTACTAGAGTCCATAGTTGAGTCTTTAGTCTTCACCACTTCAAATCCAGTAGAAATAAATACTTGTTTTTTTGCTTGGAGTTGAAAGTGTCTTTGATCGTTTGGGCTTTCTTTGATTTTCTTTTGGTTGCCCTTATCAAATTCATCCTGGTTGGACTTGGCCATCCTTAGTTCTCTCATCTCTCTAGGAGAATAGTGACCTTTCTTAGGATAACCCTTCTCACTCACTTCAAGTTTCCATTCACTATTTCTTCATCATCTTTATCCTTTTCTTGGGTAAGGTCAATGAGGGGCAACTTATCTTAACTAGTTTTACACCGTGGAGATCTTACAGATAGTAATGTATGTGTAAGAGCTATCTCACATGAACCCAATCCCTACCTGTTCTGATAACAAATATTTACATGCATGGACGAGGATATGATGTTCTTCAATGTTTCATCTTCAAGAACACACTTTTCTGCCCTGGCTTTACTGATCACAAGCTCAGCCTAGCATTCAGTTAACTTGGTAATAAGATCTTTGATTTGTGTCCTGTAATTTGTGTGCTCATACTTAAGAGTTAAAATTGTTTTCTCTAAATCTTCTATTTTAAGTTTATAGTCATTTTCAGCTATTTTAAAATTAGCTTTTAATATATTGAAAGATTCAAGATTAGATTTCACTTCCAGGTTATAGGACCTATACACATTTACTTTAGCTATGCATTCAGGTGTATAGAGTTGTTCTAATACCTTGGCTTCTTCATGATCAGCCATCAGTGCTAGGTTGGAAGAAACATCCTCTACCTGAAAGCTCCAGTCCAAGCCTCCCTCTTCAACTACAATGATAGCTTGTTGTTTTTGTTGACTGGACTTCTCAGATCTCGAAGCTGCATTAGTGTAGTTTGATGTTGATTGGGCTTGGCCACAATTAATCGTTGGCTGGACTTCAAAGCTGCCACAACTTTCATCAGCAGACACAAAGGCTTAAGATGAGCTTGTCTCTTGGAATTGGCTTCCTAGATGTAGCTCTATATTAGTGTCTCAGGGAAGGTGATGAAAAGACCTTTTTATGAGTTGTCAGGGTAGCAGATAAGATGATGTTGTGGTTCTTTGCTATCCCTTTCAACTTCATGGAGGGCTAAATTCTGTTGATTGTTGGAAGAGCTACATGATGGATTCTACATGTTCATATCCATCTGGTAGCCACTAAGGATACCATACAGCTCTACGAGAGTAAGAGTGGAGAGGTTTTCAGTTCTCTTAATGGAGACACAGTAGTGAGTCCATTGTTTGGGAAGAGAAAACATGAACTTCCTCACAATGTCCCTATTCTCAAGCTTAACTCCAACATCCATGAGGGTATCTACAATCTCAACATACTTAAAGTATTGTTGACTTATAGTTTAACCTGATTTGTAGGTGAAGTTCTCAAACTGCTACTTTATGAGGTCGTTCTTGTTTTCTTTAGCTTCATCAAACCCCTCATACATAAGCTTCAGTGCATCCTAGAGCTGCTTAGTAGTTTTGCACTTCTTGAAGCCTCTGTATATAGAATTAGGAAGAGTAGTATGGACAGCGGTCATGGCCATTTAATCTATGTCAATCTTCTTCCAATCTTCCTAAGAATAGTTAGCGACTTCCTTTGTGATCATCCCACCACCAGTAGTAACTAAAGTGGTGCTTGGGATATTAGATCCTATGACAATATATCTCCACATCCTACTATTTTGAGACTTAATAAACACTTCCATTCATTGGCACTAAGTATCAAAGTCATCAGGAGTGATCAATAGAGATTTTGTCATGGTACCGGTTTCCATGTCAATCTTAGTGAGAGCTGCCATTTGAGCTGGTAAGTGTTTAGTGAAAATGAAGGGATTAAAGATGGTGAGATCTTACAATAAAAAGCCTAAAATACTCTGATACCAGGGAGCAATGTAATAGTTTCACAATGGATGGGGAGACTAACACTTAACAGAACAAATAGGGAATTGGCTAAATGAAACAATGAACACAAGTAAAGAACACAATAAGAACACAAGTAATTGGTTTTCAAGAATGTTGTGTATTGCTCTCAAGTGTTTTACAAATGATATAAAGCTTAGTCTCGAGGACCGGTACCTGAGATACTTTATACTACATCCCACAGCCGGCCATACTTTGAAGGCAAGCTGGAACACTAATCTAGACAAAAAGATCAATCTAAAGTCAAAAGACAGATTGCGTTTTGACTAGTGACTATGGCATGGCATAGCTCACATCCTTATCTATTATAAAAAGGATAAAAGTACAAAGTAGACTGTTACAGACTCTATGACTTTAATCTACAGTTGATAAAAATATAGACTTATCACTAACTTATATAAGTTGGTGAGTGTTCAGAGATGGTAGCATAAAGAATGTCAAAGAATGCATGTCTTCTCTATCGTCAGAAGAAATCAATCTCTTGGCTTTGGAAGAATTTGTCTTAAAGCTTTGGAGGACTTCATCTTTGGTTCCGGAAGAAATGGTCTTTCGGCTTTGGAAGATTTGATACTTAGTGAATTTCATTGAGTTGTATCAAGTCTTTCGAAGTAACTTCCTTTGTACTTCAGTTGAGCATGATGATAAAACTTTGGTTGCATCAGCCTCTAAGTATAACTCTTATAATAGGGGAACTCAATTTCTTTCTAGGAATTCAAGTGAAGTTAGTTGACAATGGCATCTTCATAATTCAGTCAAAGTATGTACAAGACATACTAACCAGAATTCATATGACTAAGTGCAAAGTTTCTAAGACTCTCATAGCAATAAACCACTCCCTTGGACCTGATCTTGAGGGGGAGTGTGTTGATAAACATCTTTAAACATGGCTATGATTGGGTCTCTTATGTACCTTACATCCAGCAGGCCTGATATGATGTTTGCCGCATGCATATGTGCAAGATATCAAGCCAACCCCAAGATATCACACCTGGTTGCTGTCAAGAGGATTCTTAAATACCTCAAAGGAACTCCTAAGCTAGGACTTTGGTATCCAAAGAATTCTGACTTCAGTCTGTATGCATATATAGATAGTGACTATAGTGGCTGTAACATGACTGCAAAGCCTACATCTGGGGGATGTCAATTTAGTCTCATGACAATGCAAGAATCATTCCTATGTGTCTGTATCATGTGCTAAAGCTGAATACATTGCTACTGTAAGCTGCTCTACTCAAGTGCTTTGGATTCAAAATTAGTTGTTCGATAATGGAGTCAACTTCAGGGAGACTCATATCCACATAAACAACACAAGTGGTATCTCTATCACAGAGAATCCAGTGCAGCACTCAAAGACAAAGCACATCCACATCAGGTATCATTTGATAAGAGATAATTTTGAAAAAGGATTGAAAACACTGGTCAAAGTTAAACACAAATGAACAATATGCTGATCTTTTCATAAAAGACATTGATGAACAGAGATTTGAATATCTTGCATCAGCTATTGGGATGATTAACTTTGAGTAGATTTTCTTAAATTAATTTCAATTTTTGTTTTTTCAAATATTCGTGTCTAATTTATCACTCATATAAGCCCTTTTTACCTTTGAAGAATTTTTTTTTTAAATGATATTCCTCAAAATTCTTAAGAAATAAAGATATTTTTTCTTTTGGAAGACATTAAATTGACTTCGGAGGAAAGTTATGTCTTTAAAACTAATAACTACTTACTAAGAAATTTAACTTCGGAAGAAATTCTGAGATATCTTCCGAAGCTTAAATATGCTTCTAAGTACTTATATGTTTTAAAGAACAATTTCTTCTGAAAACAATTAAGTCTCAAAAGCTTTATTCATCTTTTGAATAGAACTTTTGAAGTTTAATAAATTTCAAAACCAAATATGTCTCGAAAGCAAAATTACTGTAAGTATTTTTCTTCCGAAGCAATTCTTCTCAACGAAGGAATATATTTCAAAGTCAAATTGGCTTCAAAAGTTTTCTTAAAACATCCAAAGATAAATTATCTTCAGAAGATTTTCTACTTCCAAGATAACTACCTTTTTGGCACTTTTTCAGATGTGGGACCGATATCCAGATTTCAAAGCTTATCCTTTTGCAATAACTTTGTCATAAATCCAAGCATATAAATACCTTTTTCAATGGGTCTCCGTCTCACTTCTTCTTCATCTGCAAAACTTCTAGCCCTAAATTACCCACATACCCTTGTTGTTCTTCATTTCCTTCTTGCTAAAGCAAAATAAAACCAGGTTGCTTTGTTGTCGTCTGAGAAAGATCCTAGTTTCTAAGATGTTTGCCGCTTTCTCTCTAAATCATTGTACCTCACCGCACTCAAAATAGACCCTCCACTATGTCAAGAACATCTGCTGGAGGTTTGGAGGACCTACCAAGAGGTTATGGTGAGAAGGCACTATCTACATTAGTGCAGGGAAAGACTACTCGCATCACACCAGCCACCATCAACAATCATCTGAGACTGGATGATGAAGAAGGCGAACTTTCCTTCCCCAAAGAAGCTTTAAATGGATCATTTCGACTGATAGGCTAAGAAGAGGACTACTCAATGAGGACCTTCAAAAAGGGTAAGGTCTCTTTCTAATGGAAATACCTACTCCATGCTATAATCCACACTTTATCAAACAAACATGAAAGATGTGATCAAATTCTAGAAGCCCTATCCTATAGAGACCATGGGATGGTCCAGGAGGTCAAGTTCAGGTACTCCTAGTTTGTTTACACAAACATGCTTGCTACCTTAGACTCCTTAGAGTACTACATGTTTGCTAGATATGTCCAGAACATTTTCAACTATGAACTAGGCTCACAGTTGAGGGGAACAGGTAACATTCTTAACTTAGGACAAATGAAGCCCGACATCTTCATGATAATAAGGAAAACCACTGATGGTTTTTCCATGGAAGAAACAACCCTTGGCCAAAAAATGTTAGAGCTCCCAACTTAAGGTGACAACAGTAAATGTTGAACCCACACCTTCTTCATCTTCACCACCCACACAACCATAAAGAACCATCACCTACCATAGAAAATCCAAATGAACCCCTACTCAGTCTATTCAGATTGAGCAGGCCCCCATACATTCACCCATGCAGGAGGAAATGGAGCCAAGAGCTCCCACTTCCCCTAATAAGCCGACCACTCCCATCATTTCAATGAGTAGTGCTGAGATTCCATGCTCAGCGTGATGAGCTCATTACCCAAGCTGCAAGCCTTCACCCTGAGTCTCAAAACTCAGGTGAACAACCTTCAGGGGATATTTAAATCCCTAGCCTTTAGACTTAACCCAAAAAATCCCTGACCTACAATTCTATAATGATGAGGACATGGGATTCAGTGAGTACCATGAGTCTCTCTTCTCCTCCCCTACTCAAGGAGAGATGAGTGCTCCTGATACACCCATATGTAGCCCATACCATCCACCCCTAACTAAGGTGTATCTCTCTAAACCTATTTAGGAGGTCCATATGGAAGAGGCTCTCACTTTAGAAAGTGATTACATCTTTAAGACCTCAACCATGGCACCCCTTCCCCTTGACACTTCTCATAAAGTTATCATGGAGTAGGAGAAATCTAGAGCCAAGAACCAATATCTGGTGGTGAGGGAGATGACTTCGGTTATGTTCTCTCACCCCCAATATTCTTCTGATAAACATGAGAGGAGTATACAACAAAGGGTGCAAATATCATCACAAACCTGCACCTACTTGGTCTGTAAGGTTTCTCACCGGGAATCTTAGGTGGCTACCTTACAAAGGTAGGTCCTTAATTAGCAACTTGAGATCACCGATCTCAAGAGCAAGTTAGCTAAGAGGCCAACCAAGCGTGTTCAACTAGGTCCACAAGAACCTATGTCTTTAGTAGACCTAACCTCTAGCTCACCTATGCAAGTAGGTGATGCTACCAAAAAGGGAGAGAAAGTCTTAACTACGATCACAGAACCTAGGAGCACTGCCCAGAGTATGGATATTGAGTATGGCTAATGTTGTAGCTAATGCCCTATTTCATAAGGAAAGACACATACTAACTTAGGTTAGAAATTATATGGTAATTATAACACCATATTTCCAGAAGTAGATTCATAAAAATCAAGTAAAAGCACTAAAGGTTAATCAAGTCAACAAAGAAATAATACTAGAGGAGGCTGCAAATCTTGAAGAAAACACTCACATTGTCAATACTATGTTCAAACGCCTGTGGATTCCTTGCCATGAGGATTTTACAGTTAAGAAGGATAAAGCTCACAAGACTTGATATTGCATTCATTTTGGTGCGTGAAAAATTTATCATAGTGTGAAAAAGAACTATTGGTGACCAGATGAGGTATGATATAACTCAATACATGAACATGGGTCTTATAAGTCTACAAATGAAAGGTGAACATTAAAGACCGTATGAGGAAAATCACTAGTTGTATATCCCTTAATGGAAGTGCAAGCTTATCATAATGGATTTCACAACAAAGTTACCTCACACCACTTTAGGATATAATGTGATTTGGGTTGTTGTTGATTTATTAACTAAAAGTGCTTATTTCCTACCAATAAAAGAAACGTATAAATCTAAAAGATTAGTGGAATTATTAATCATAGAGATTCTTGTGTGTCATGGTGTAACGTTGTTAATTATTTCTAATAGAAACACACAGTTTACATCTTAAACCTTGAGAAAGTTTCATAATGCAACGTGAACCAGGCTGTACATTAACACAACATATTTGTTGGACTCAACAAGTGCATTAAAAGATAATGCTTTCCATAATCAAACATAATGTGTTCTAACATCAAAACAATCATTAATTGACACATTAGTATCATTAAAATTCATAACTGCCACTAATCTTTGTTAAAATTTCTTTTTCAGGTTGGTAGATAAAACGAATTTTTGCAAGTTTCTGTAGCGGATGAACAACTTTCCATAACGGATGAACAAGAGTCTGCAGCAGATGAAGAAAAGCTTCTAAGTGTCTACACCGGATGACCAAAGCATACACAGCGGATGACTAGTCCACAACTACTGACCTATCCACAGCGGATGTTCATCCATAACGGATGAACACTTCACAGCAGATAACTATTAAGTCATGCATACATCAAGTGTTCACAGCGGACAACATCCAAGACACAGCGGACAGTCATTCATCCATAGCGGATGACTTAGACTTAGGATTTTTATGTAATATTCGTTTACATAAGGGTATTTTTGTAATTGTAGATAGCTATCTGTATAGGCTATGAGTAGCATAATACCCTAATCCTTTGTAAGCTTTTGAACAATTAATACCAACAAGCATTTTGATATTCTTTTGAGCATTCAATCACTAGCAATCACATAATCATACACACACACACACACACACACACACACACTGATGTCATATCTTTAATCATGGGTTTCCTCACCATGATTATTGATTGTTGAATACAATAGAATAATAAGTTGTTATATTTGTTCAGAGATTTGAAAAGATACTTGGGGAAATCCATATGTTTATGTTCTTGTTCATAAGTTCATAATCAGCTATTGGATTTCATCAGGTAGTATCAGAGTCTTGGCGCAAATCAGATACAGATTTTCGATCTTCACATTCAACAATAGTATATCCGTGGCTCATTAGCTTCATAACATACATTAAGAGCTTGAAATCAACACAAATCCTTCTTCTACATCATACATTCAACAAATGTTAAAAAACATGAGTTAATCATCTGTTTTCATTCATTTTGAAGAAGATTCTATGTTTTTGTTGCTAACAAAGCTCTCAAAACCATTCATACACTCCTTAGAAATAGAAACATCACAAACAAACACTAATTTTAATACTTTGAATCCATTCATTGTAGTTAAATATCATATTTGAATTGTTCTATACTCAAATCAGGCAATTTATCATCTTTAAACAACAAACTGATTGTTGTTTCGTTGAAGTTGTTATAGCCGCAAACAAACCATAGGATAAACCTTAGTTTTTGTTCATTCAAACCTTCATAATCTCTAGTGATTGTGTTGGTTTAGCATTCAAAATCAAAGAAGAAGCATATTCTTCTTTTGAATTTTCAGAAAAGTCACTTTTTGATTCAAAAAAGTTAACTTTTAAAACAAAATATTTGTTTTTTTAGGGTTTTGACATTGTTGACTGGATTTATAACAGGTTTTGACTATTTGACTCATTGTGACATTCTTAACAGAATATTCCCTTATTCTACCAAGACTTGAAATTGACTTAACCTTGGGCATTAATTAATTAATTCCTTTATTCGGTAAATAATTAAAAGTGACAAAAACATTAACAAACAAATCCCAGTGACTTTAGGATAAAAGCAAATTTAGCACCGAGCTAAATAAACAAACAAAATTGATTTAAACCATTAAGTTAAAATTTAACAAACATGTCTGATGAAATTTCAGGATCAAACAGTTGTCTCAATCCACCAGGACTCAAGAACAAAGTAGATTTCAAACAATAGAAAACTATGTTCAGAAATTGGATTATATTCGAAGACCCAAACCTATGGACATCTATAACTGAGGGACCATACATACCATTAACTCTTGGGCCCACTATAACATACAAATGCCAGTAAGCTTAAAAAGTGTAGTTGGTAATGACCTTTAGAAGGTCAAAACATACTTGAAAGCTTAAAGCACATTAGCAATGACCCTGCCATTTGAAATTTTGGCAAGAGTTGAAAATTTCAAAACAGCTCATGAACTCTGGAAGGTACTTCACACCGTGTGTTAAGGAAGTGAGGAGATAAGGGAAATCAAAAAGGAAAAATTGAGGACCCAATATGAAACCTTCCACCATGTTCAAGGAGAATCAATACCACAATAGCTTCACAAATTTGTTGAACTGGTCAATGAGATGATAGTCTATGGTCTCAAATATGAATCTGTTGAGATCAACAAAAAGATGTTGCACACACTACGAGAGAGCTAGACTCAGTCAGTATCTTTGATGAAAGAAACACTGGATCTTGAAGCATTATCTCTAGATGCACTAGTGGCCAAAGTAGAGGCACTAGAACTACATGAAATATTCAGGAATATTAGTACAATCAGACATGTGGAATCATACAAGTTCAAGGAACTTCAACAAACAGACAGTGCATTCTTGACCTGCACTGGTGAAGATGAAGATGAAGAATTTTTACATTCAAGTGAAACTTCATTCTTCTCTGCTCCTAAATCATTCAACAACAAACAAAAGTCTAAGAAGACAGGTGTTCATGCTTCCCATGAAGCAACACCCCAAAGCAAACAACATCCTCACACTTCCAACTCAAGCAAACAGCAACCAGGACTCAAAACATTCATAATTTTGAGAAACCAATGGATGCATTAACAATCATATTGCAAAGTGAGGAGCAAAAGGCACCTTTTACAGCCTTTTCAACAAGCTTTGAAGCCTACCTAGGAGCTAACCTCACACCATCACAGATCATACAACAAGACTTGGATGAATTGCCTCCTGAATGGTCAATGGAAATGATTACGTACAGATCTAAGAAGTTCCTACAAAGGAACAAAGGGTAAAGCATGGATAAGAAAACCAAAATTGGTTTTGATAAGACAAACTTGTGCTATAACTGCCAACTCTATGGACACTTCTCTGGAGAATGCCAGCAACCTAGAATTGATAGAAACAAAAACCAAACACAAACATCAAGCAGTTATCACTCAAACGGACAAATCCCATCTCCTATCTATATTCCTACTGCACCAACCCCACCTCAAATCACACAGTATAGCCCAAATCAACACTCTAAATCATCTGCAATGATTATCAAACAAGATGGTGAGTGTGATTGGAGTGTGTACAAGGCTGAGATTCAATCTCCTCATCATGCCCTCATGGCAAACAAAGAAGATAAGATACAAGAAATCCCTAAAGAGGTAAAGGGAAACCTCTGTACACAAGCATGCATTGACGAAGTCAATAGATACAAAAAACATGTAGACAAACTTTCTAAGAAAGTAATTGAAACAAAGATTTTAAATGAAAGTCTTAAATCAGAACAAAAACAATATGGGACTAAAATTCTTTCATTACAAAATGACTTAGACAAATTGATGTCTGAAAATTTAACACTTGTAGCTCGAGTAGATCAACTCTCTGAATCATTGACTTAGTCAAAAACACTACAGGCTGAAACTAAAGTGAAACTTTAGAAATTTTAGGTGAGCTACAAGAAGTTTGAAGAACTTCTTGCTCAGCAAAGGGCATTTAAAGACCCTTCAGGTTTAGGATATATTAAGGTCAACCCACGTTATAATGACAATTATATTCCATTACCTGATTCCATGACCAACAAACAGGGTGAGTCTCTTGACCCACATGACAGGACTGAGGACTCAAAACAATCATCATCATCATCAAAATCATCATAAATATCAAAAACACCTTTGATAAAATTTGTTAAGAGTCAAGCACCTTCACAAATAAAATCAACTGATTTTTTCAAAGAGAAAATAATGAGTTTGACGAACAAACAACTGAGTTTTTACTTGTTTTAAACTTGTTTGTGGCTGAAGTGCATATTTACTGAGGTTTTACAACCAAGACGTGAGTTTTATGCGCTTTTGCATCTGTTGTGCATGTGATGTGTGTTTAAATGCCTTCTTTGATGTGGTGTAAGTTGTTACCATCTGTTCGAAGTGCTTAGCATGCTAGATCTGTACTAAGAATATGTTAGAATGATGATTAAGAACTGGAAATAGTATAAGTTGCATTGCAGGAATATTTTGTTCATCCACATTTCTTTTCTGTCCTTCCGCATTCGCTACAGTCATCCGTATTTGTCTATGCCCATCTGCATTTGTTTCATTAGCATTTCTTTAGACACTTAGAATATTCTCTGAAGACTTCATCTGCATTTGTTCATCCGCATTTCTTTTGTTCATCCTCATTTCTCTATGTTCATCCATATTTCTTTTGGGACTTAGGATTTTCTAAAATTTTGGGAAGTAGAGCTTAAGTGTTAAGAAATGATGTTTTATGGTGGTCTATGCTTGTTAATGACATGAATGCATTGTGTGTTGTTATGATGATGATGTTGTTCCATGTTATGTATATGATGTGACTTTACGTGGTGTGTTATGCTTATGTACATAAAGTATTATATGATGAAAGTGAAAGACAATGTTAATGAAGTGGAACATAATGAAAGAATGTAATGTTTTGCAAGCAAATGAAGTGAGATTCACAACTCATTGAGGGGTTGTTAGTTCAACTGTGTGCGGTTTTGCTAACCCATAAGGATGCACACAGGGGTCAATCAGTGTGATTGAGTAATAAAGTACGAAATGGGACCCTTGTTGCTTGCCCCACGGGCTAGGCCAGGCTTCGTGCACAATGTTAGGGGTCTATTTATAGACCTCGGCCCAGTACCTGCTTCGTGCACAAAGTTCGAGGTATTGCACATTGGTCTAGATGAAAGTGAAAGATAATAATAAAAGTTCAAAATGTATGAAATGAATGAAAAGAATGATGAAAGATAATAATGATATTATCAAGTTGTACGTATGATGTGTGATCACGAACGAAAGTAAAGGAAAGGTTTTCATTCAAAGTAAAGTATTTCATTTATAAAACTAGAACTCACTCAGCAACGATGACTTCTTATATGTGTTTTTAGTTGGTAGGTAATGTTGTTACTGAGGATGGCATGGGGGTGAAGCTACTTGGCAAGCAATGACTGGCATCCATCTCGTACAATAATAATGCTGTTGTTTTGTAATACAACTAAATATTCTTTTGTAATCCTTTTAACAATGATGTATTACTTGGCAAAAGTATTTATTAATGTGTGAATGGTTTTTGATAAATTATTCCACTTCAATGCTTTTATTACTTAATGAATCTTATGATGTTTTGATATAAAAGATGTTGTGAATAACCAACTGTAGGGTTTCCGGGAACAGGGCCTTACAAGTTAGTATCAGAGCCAAAGTTTAAGAGAATTTGGTAAATTATTTTCAAAATGTAAACTTAAACTAAGAATGGGAATAAGTAGAAGGATGCCAGCCCAAGTAGCTACGTGCCATCACGTAATTTATTTTCTTAAAGTTAACCGGTATTATGTGCGCATGTTATCTGATTTATGTGCTCTTAGTAGATTTGGATACTGATGTAGTCAGGATAGGAAATGCTTGGGGAATAAAGAGTAAAGTAAGTGGCTAATCACAACTAGGCACTATAATTAGGGACTTTCTATACTTGACATAATTTGAGTTATTACGTTGAATGAATGTGTTGGTGTTTGAATTTTATAGTGTTTTGAGGATGGCTTGTGGTAGATCTTTGAAGGCTTCTCGAGGTGGTGTACAAGTTGGTCCTGGTGCTAGACCACGTGTCACCAGGAACAAGGCTAAGGCTGCTAAGATGACTCCTGCAGAGCCCGAGCTTCATCATCAGGAAGGCGGTGATGAGAGAGCTAATCTGAGAGTCTCTGTGAAAGAGGTAGTAGTGGAGGAAGTTCATCAGGTCATGCAGACGATCCTGCTGTCTGTGGTGACCGAGGTTATTAGTTCTGTGAGGGAGGATGAAAAGAAAGAGTAGGAGGGGAGCAGGAAGACCGTTGAGAGAGGGGGCGAGGAGAGAAGTTTAGGTGAAGAGGAGCAACCAGAAACTAAGATGGTTGTCTCCAGTGATGAGAGGAAGAGCAAGCGGTGTAGGAAACTACCAAGGGGTGTAGTTATGTAGATTCCAAAGATGCAAGCCCCCGAATTTTGATGGTAATGGGAACGCTGCTGCTACTCACCGATGGGTGAGAGAAATGGAGGCTGTGTTGGATATCGACGAATGTAGAGAGGATCAAAAGGTGAAGTTTTCTACCCACTCATTCGTGGACTCGGCTTTATATTGGTGGGACAACATTGTCCAGGCCAAGGGTAGCAGGGCAATTGGGAGAATGAGTTGGAGTGAGTTAAAGAAGATGGTGATTGAGGAGTTTTGTCCACACAGGGAGCTTGACAAGATTAAAAGAGAGTTCCTACAGCTGGAGGCGGGAACCATGACACACCAGCAGTAAACGACTAAGTTTAACGAGATGGCAAGGCTGGTGCTAGATCAGGTGACGCCTGTGTCAAGAAAGATCAAGAGGTACATACAGGGTCTGCCGGTGGATATCCGTAGGCACATGATTGCCACCCGGCCGAGTATTAGGTCGGTGGTTTATCTAGAGGGGAGGTTATATGATGAGAGGGAAGAGGTGGCAGTGGTGGAGGTGAACAAAAAGCGTGGTGGTGACAGGAACTGGAATAGGAAACGATTTGGTCGTGGTGGTTTCACCCCGAAAAACAGATGACCAGAGGGTAGTGTCTTCGGGTACAGGGACGAAGAGGTGTAGTAAGTATGGGAAGGAACATATGGGGGACTGTAAGTGGGGACTGAACATCTGCTTTAAATATGGGAGGCTTGGTTATATGGAAAAGGATTGTGGGGTGATAAGGTGCTACAACTGTGGTGAAGCTGGGCACATGAGTAGAAACTGCAAGAAGCCAAGGGCTGAGAGCTCCGGAGTGAAGAAGGGGGTTGAGAAAGAGGGGCAGAGGGCAAAAGCTTGAGCATTTACTATGACCTGGGAAGAGGCTAGGGTGGACCCTGATGTTGTGTTAGGTACCTTCCTACTAAAGCAAATTTCTGCCTCTATGCTTTTCGATCCGGTGCTAGTAAGAGTTTTATTTCTACTGCCTTATGTGATAAGTTTCCTTTTAGGAGTAGATAGATTGATGAGCCCTTCAATGTAGAAACTGCTATTGGTAAGTCTACCAGGATTTTTTATCTGATAGAGAATTGTAACATAGATTTAGAAGGCCATAGGTTCTCTGCTAAATTATTCGTGATGCTCCTAGGCGGATTCGATGTGGTTCTAAAGATGGATTGGCTAGCAGCCTATCAGGCAACCATTGTGTGTCGCAAGAAGATGATTTGTTTGACCGCACCTGATGGGAGTTCGGTGATGATTTACAACGATAGGGCCACTACGGTTCCGAAGGTAATTTCAATGGTGCTAGCAGAGAAGTGCATAAGGTGTGGATGTAGTGCCTACCTTGCTTACGTGAATGATATGGATGCGTCAGTTCCACGATTGTCTAACGTACCGGTTGTGTGCGACTATTCAGACGTATTCCCGGAGGATCTACCAAGTGTGTCACCGGACTGTGAGATCGAGTTCCAGATCGATTTGGTACCTGGTGCCCAACCAGTTGCCAAAGCACCATATCGACTAGCTCCCTCAAAATGAAGGAACTGATGGTCCAGTTGCAAGAGTTGCTAGAAAAGGGGTTTATCCGACCGAGTATCTCTCCCTGGGGTGCTCTGGTCTTGTTAGTAAAGAAGAAGGACGGTAGCATGAGGATGTGCATCAACTACCGTGGGTTGAACAAGTTGACAGTGAAGAACCGGTATCCACTACCGAGGATTGACGACTTGTTTGATCAGCTCCAAGGTGCCAGTTGGTTCTCAAGGATAGATCATCGATGTGGTTATCATCAACTAAAGGTTAAAGAGCAGGATATTCCGAAGACCACATTTCGGACGCGATACCGGCATTACGAATTCCTTGTTATGTAACCAACGCGCTAGCCGCTTTTATGGATTTGATGAATCGGGTGTGCCGGCCGATGTTGGATAAATCAGTGATTGTGTTTATTGATGATAACCTGATTTATTTGAAAAGTGAAGCAGAGCATGCCAGTCACATTCGCGAGGTATTGGAGACGCTTAGAAGAGAGAAGTTGTATGCTAAGTTCTCCAAGTGCGAGTTCTGGTTGCGCGACGTTTAGTTTTAGGGTCATGTGGTTAATTTTAAAAGGATTATGGTGGACCCAGCAAAGGTGGAGGCGGTAATGCAATGGAAAACTCCAAAGTCTCCATCCGAGATCCGTAATTTCTTGGGTTTGGCGGGCTTTTACCGGAGACTCATCCAAGACTTTTCCAAGATAGCTTTACCATTGACCAAGCTGACCCGCAAGGATGTGAAGTTTGTATGGGGTCTAGAACAGGAGAATGCTTTTGAAGAGCTAAAGATGAGATTGACTTAAGCTCTTGTTTTGACGTTGCCCGAGGGGAGCGAAGACTTAATGGTCTATTCGGATGCTTCTTATTTGGGGTTGGGTTGTGTGTTGATGCAATGGGGGAGGGTAATAGCCTATGCATCCCAACAGTTGAAAATCGATGAGGCTAATTACCCTACTCATGATCTGGAGTTGGCGGTTATGGTCTTTGCAATGACGATCTGGAGGCACTACTTGTACGGGACGAAGTGCACCATCTTCACTGACCACAAGAGCTTGAAGTACTTCTTTGAGCAAAAGGATCTCAATATGAGGCAAAGGAGGTAGTTAGAGTTGATCAAGGATTATGATTGTGAGATCCAGTACCATCAGGGCAAGGCTAACGTGGTGGCGGATGCCCTTAGTCAAAAGGAGAGACCCAAGTCGATCCGAGTGAAAGCTTACCAGTTGGTGATGTCCTCTGATGTGATGAAACAGGTCAAGGAATTTCAAGATGACGCGTTGAAAGAAGATCACCTTAACTCTGATAGGACTAAAGGACTAGTCTTAGAGTTAGGTGAGAACACTCTTGGGGTTAGAACCCGCTTCGGGTGGATGTGGATCTCTTGTTACGGAGACCTACGGGGGCAAATCATGGATGAAGCTCATAAGACTCGATACTCAATTCATCCCAGTGCTACGAAGATGTATCATGATATGAAGAAAGATTACTGGTGGTCGGGCATGAAGCGCGATGTAGCGGAGTATGTGAGAAAGTGCCTTACTTGCTTGCAAGTGAAGGCGGAGCATCAGAAGCCATACGGGAAGATCCAACCCTTGGATGTACTCGAGTGGAAATGGGAGCACATGACCATGGACTTTTTTATGAAGTTACCATGTACGGCAACGGGGTACGATGCCATATGGGTGATTGTTGACCTTTTGACGAAGAGTGCTCACTTTCTACCGATCCGCGAGACGTATTCATCTGAAAGGTTGGCAGATCAGTTCAGCAAAGAGATTGTGACTCGTCATGGTGTACCGGTGTCTATAATGACTGACCGTGACACTCGGTTTACATCTAAGTTTTGGAAGAGATTCCATGATACGATGGGGATGAGGTTGCACATTAGTACGGCTTACCATCCTCAGATAGATGGTCAGTCAGAAAGAACCATTCTGACACTTGAGGATATGCTCTGAGCTTGTGTCATCGATTTTGGAGGAAGTTGGGACGAACACTTACTGTTAACCGAATTCTCATACAACAACAGTTATCATGCCAACATTGGTATGCCTCCTTATAAGATGCTATACGATAGGAAATGTCAAAAACCCATATATTGGGGAGACATCAGGAAGAAGGAGTTGGGGAGCATTGAGGTGATCGAGGCCACGACTGAAAAGCTGGAAAAGATTAAGGCTTTTATGAAAGCGGCAAAAGATAGACCAAAGTCGTATGCTGATAAGAGGTGTAGACCGATTGGATTCAAGGTGGGTGATAAAGTTATGTTGAAGGTTTCACCTTGGAAGGGGATCATCCGGTTTAGAAAGCGGGGTAAGCTGAGCCCAAGATATATAGGGCATTTCCAAATCATTGCTCAAGTAGGAGAGGTGGCCTACAGGTTGGAGCTCCCCAATGAGTTGAGTGGAATTCATCTGACATTCCATGTGTCTCATCTAAGAAAGTGCTTAGTTTTTGAAGATATGATTGTGCCACTAGGGGACATTGAGGTGGATGAACAACTCAATTATGTGGAGCAGCCAGTAGCCATCATTGACAAAAAAGAGAAGAGGCTACGGAATAAAGTGGTTCCACTAGTTTAAGTACAATGGAGGCATAGGAAGGGATCTGAATCTACGTGGGAGACTGAGGAAGAGATGAGACAACATTATCCACATCTATTCGAGGAGTGACAGGTTTCGGGGACAAAACCTATATAAGGGGGGTGGACTTGTAACACCTAGAAATTTATTAAAAACAAAAGAAAAGAAGAATAAAAAGAAGGAAAGGTGAATTATCCCAAGTCAAGGGGTTAAAGCTATGCAAGTGGCAAACTTGCCTATTTATGAGATTTAAAAGAGGCATGGCAGCCCACTCTTCCCCTTTAAAGAAATTTCTTTCGGCTGCTAGAGTGAGAGAGGAGCTGCAAACTGATTTCTAGAGAGAGAAGGAGGAAGATTTGCTTGTAGGTGAGGTTTTCTTGTGTTTTCTATTCGGTTTCAGTTGGGTTCGAGCTGCTGGACCGATTTTCAAGTGTTTCTTTATGTTTGGCTGCTTGTTTTTGGCGTGTTTAGGTGCTAGAACTCGAGGTTGCTCACGGGTCTGAAGAAGTCTTACTCGTAAGATGTTAAGGTGAGTTCTAGATCCCCCTATTTTTACTTGTTTTAAACTTTTTTGGGGCTGAAATGCATATTTCCTGAGTTTTTACAACCAAGACGTGAGTTTTATGCGCTTTTGCATCTGTTGTGCATGTGATGTGTGTTTGAATGCTTTCTTTAATGTGGTGTAAGTTGTTAGCATCTGTTCTAAGTGTTTAGCATGCTAGATCAGTACTAAGAATATGTTAGAATGATGATTGAGAACTAGAAATAGTATAAGTTGCATTGCACGTATATTTTGTTCATCTGTATTTCTTTTCTGTTCTTCCGCTTTTGTTACAGTCATCCGCATATGTCTATGCCCATCCATATTTGTTCATTAGCATTTCATTGGACACTTAGAATATTCTCTAAAGACTTCATCCACATTTGGTCATCCGCATTTCTTTTGTTCATCCGCCTTTCTCTATGTTCATTCGCATTTCTTTTAGGACTTAGGATTTTCTGAAATTTTGGGAAGTAGAGCTTAAGTGTTAAGAAATGATGTTTTATGGTGGCCTATGCTTGTTTATGACATGTATGCATTGGGTGCTGTTATGATGATGATGTTGTTCCATGTTATGTATATGATGTGACTTTATGTGGTGTGTTATGCTTATGTACGTAAAGTACTATATGATGAAAGTGAAAGACAACGTTAATGAAGTGGAACATAATGAAAGAATGTAAAGTCTTGCAAGCAAATGAAAGGAGGCTCATAACTCATTGAGGGGTTGTTAGCTCAACTGTGTGCGGTTTAGCTAACCCATGAGGATGCATACATGGTCAATCTGTGTGATTGACTAATAAAGTACGAAATGGGACCCTTGTTGCTTACCCCAGGTGCTGGGCCAGGCTTCGTGCACAATGTTAGGGGTCTATTTATAGACCTCGGCCCAGTACCCGCTTCGTGCACAATGTTCAGGGCATTGCACATTGGTCTAGATGAAAGTGAAAGATAATAATGAAAGTTCAAAATGTACGAAATGAATGAAAAGATGATGAAAGATAATAATGATATTATCAAATTGTACGTATGATGTGTGATCTCGAATGAAAGTAAAGGAAAGGTTTTCATTCAAAGTAAAGTATTTTTTTATAAAACTAGAACTCATTCAGCAACGCTGACTTTTTATGTACATTTTCAGTGGGTAGGTAATGTTGTTGCTGAGGATGGCATGGGAGTGAAGCTACTTGGCAAGCAATGACTGGCATCCATCTCATGCAATAATAATGTTGTTGTTTTGTAATAAAATTAAATATTCTTTTGTAATCCTTCTAAAAACGATGTATTACTTGGCAAAAGTATTCATTAATGCATGAATGGTTTTTTGGTCAATTATTCTGCTGCAATGCTTTTATTACATAATGAATCTTATGATGTTTTGATATAAAATATGCTATGAATGACCAACTGTGGGGTTTCCGGGAACGGGGCCTTACAGGTTGGTACACCAAGCAAACAATCAAAGTAGACACAAGGTTTTGACATCTGCTCTGGTGGAAGAAAAACCGGATCTTCCACTGCTTCTTCTAAACAAACAAACAAAGGAAAAGGCAAAGCTCCCATTTAGCCAAAACAAACAACAGTAACTTTTGATGTACCTTTAAAATCAAATTTAAAATAAAAAAGTTATTAACAATCAAGGCAATGCAAATTTACCATACTGTAAGTGGTGTGATCAATACACTCACACCATAGAAAAATGCAAATATGGTAAATATTGCAAGTACTGTAACATGAACAATCACAGTACTGAATCTTGCCATTCTCATAATTATTGTTCAATTTATCAAAGAAACATGGAGGAAAATGTAGCCTTTGGAGGAGATAAGACAGGTGGAAAGATAACTGGTGAAGGAACAGTATCAAATGGGTTGATCAGCTTTGAAAATGTCAACTACTACTCCAACCTCCAGTTCAATCTTCTTAGCGTATCCCAAATCTGTGATAAAGGATATGCCACCTTATTTGACTCCAACAACTGTTACATCCTCAAGACAGGTTTTCAAATACCTGAATACTGTATTCTATTGAAAACACCCCGTTATAACAACACATACATTGTTGATATGAACACTGTTTTAGCATCAACCCTTGAAACATGTTTACTAGCAAAAGCATCAGAAGATGTTTCCCAAATATGGCGCAGACGTTTGGGACACTAAAATTATAACAAAATGAATCAACTTGTAAAAGGTGACTTAGTAATAGGTTTACCACAAAAAGAATTTTTTTGTACAAACCGCTACACTACATGTCTGAAAGGCAAACAACACAGAGTGTCTCATAAGTCTAAATTTCTAAACTCTAACAACACACCACTCAAATTGCTTCCCATGGACCTTTTTGGCCCAACAAACATCCTAAGCATAGGAAAGAAGCAATACTTTCTTGTTATAGTAGATGATTACTCAAGATTCACATGGGTTCTCTTTCTACTACACAAGTCAGAAACATCAAAAATCATCAAATCCTTTATCACTAAAATTGAGAATCAATTGGATCTGACAGTTAAATCATTAAGAACTGATAGTGGTACTGAATTTAAAAATGACTCTATTTCTTCTTTTCGTGCAGAGAAATGAATTAGTCATCAATTTAGTATAGCAAGGACTCCTCAGCAAAATGGAGTTGCTGAAAGGAGGAACAGAACATTAATAGAAGCTGCTAGATCTATGCTAGCTGACTCTTTATTACCCATATCTTTTTGGGCTGAAGAAATCAACACAGCTTGCTACATTCAAAACAAAACATTAATAATCAAAGAACATTCCAAAACTCCATATGAATTAATGTTTTAAGAAAACCTTTCATTGGATATCTTAAAGCTTTTGGATGTTCTGTTTCAGTATTAAACACTAGAGAACAATTATCTAAGTTTGCTCCAAAAGCAGATGACGAATTTTTTGTTAGATACTCCGAAAGCTCAAAAGCTTACCGAGTATACAATCCAAGACTGAACATAGTGGAAGAAACAACATATGTTGTTTTTAATGAACATTCTTTCAATAAGAAAGTCATTGGATCAGACTGGTTGTTTGATATTGACTCATTAACAAAATTATTTGATACATCTTACTTTAATGTCACTGGTACCAAGGATAACAATGAGTATCCCATGGTTCCACCAATAACCATTGATGTTCCATTAACTACAGATCCTCCAAGGAGAACAAACATCACTCCTTCTAGTACCATAGTTTCTACTCCTCTAGAACAAACAAACACATCAAAAGGAACATCATCAGTCACACCATCTTCATCAACTCTTGTGACCACCCAACCACAACCAAATAACCAAACAAAGTCACATCAACCAGCCATAGTTGAGGAAGATGATAATTATCATTTATTACCTAATACACATTATGAAGATGAAATCTTAGATTTCTTTCATGATTCACCACAAATAAAGCCTCAACCAAGTGATTGTGAACCAATCCAAGGGTATTTGCTCTTTTTTTATAGCCACCCAACCATAACCAAATAACCAAACAAAGTCACATCAACCACAACCAAGGGTATTTGCTCTTTTTTTTTTAATGTGCTAACTTATATCCCTTTGGGTTATTTGATCCTTTATGATTAGCATTGAAATAATTAATCTAAAGAATGGATTTTGTAGGTATACCTCATGAATAACTGAGGATGAAAATAAAGCTTCAACCAAGTGATTATGAAGAACAGTTTTGTTTTATACATGATCTTTTATGAAAAAGATTTGATTATCTTATAAACATGTAAAACTTTTTTACAAAGATTAAAATTGCTAATTATGAATAGTAGGTAACTAGGGTTGTCAAGCCGGCTTTGCGCGGCACTTGCTTATGATAGTGACCATAAATGTTTTCAATATAGAAAGCAAGAAGTATGGAAGTTGGTTGACCTATCTGAAGGTCAATATGCCATTGGAACAAAATGACTATTCAGAAACAAAGCAGATGACAGAGGGATTGACATTAGAAGCAAAGCAAGGCTAATTGCCCAAGGATATACTTCAGAGGAAGGCATTGATTATGATGATTTCTTTGCTTCAGTAGCTAGACTAAAAGCCATCCGAGTGTTCCTTGCATATGCGTCATCCAAAAACTTCACTGTCTTCTAAATGGGTGTCAAGTGTGCATTCCTCTATGAAAAGATAGATGAAGAGGTATATGTTGCTCCACCACCAGGGCTTGAGTCCCAAAATTCCCTCACAGAGTCTAGAAGTTAGATAAAGCTTTGTACGGTCTTCATCAAGCACCTAGAAAGTGGTATGAAACTTTATCTAAGTTTCTCCTACAGAATGGGTACACCTGAGGGATAATAGATAAGACAATGTTCTTAAAGAGAAAAGAACAAGACTTGTTAGTGGTTCAAGTCTATGTGGATGACATAATTTTTGGCTCCACCAACATCCAACTTTGTAGAGAGTATGAAACTCTTATGCAAGCAAAACCCAAATGAGTTTAATGGGAGAACATACCTTCTTCCTTGGTCTTCAAGTTCAACAATTTGCTAAAGGTACTTTTATCAATCAGAGCAAGTATATGAATCTGATATTAAAGAAATACAACATGTTTGATTGCATATCCAGCAAAACACCATTTGCGACTAGATTAAAATTTGGCCCGATCCAGAAGGAACATCAGTTGATCAGAAGCTTTACAGATGAATGATAGGCTCTCTGATGTATCTAATAGCAAGCAGACCAAACATCATGTATGCAGTTTGCTTGTGTGCCCGATACCAAGCAGATCCAAAAGAATCACACATAAATGCTGTAAAGAGGATCTTCAGATACTTAAAAGGCAAACCAGCACTTGGCCTATGGTATCCAAAAGATGGATATTTCTCTTTAAATGCATACACAGACATTGATTATGGTGGATGCAACAGCAAGAGAAAATCCATTACTAGAGGTAGCCTGTTTCTTGGATCAAGATTGATCTCCTAGCAGTGCAACAAGCAAACAAATGTCTTTGTGTCAACAGCTAAAGCAGAGTACATAGCTGCTTTTGTATGTTGTTCTCAGCAAAACACATTAACAATTCTGCTACCATGTTTATCACTGACAATCACATCACTTTTTGAGAGATTGCTCAGAAAAGGGTATGATAATGTTGATCAAAGTCCATGCAGACAATCAATTGGCTGACCTGTTTACCAAACCATTTGATTCAACAAGACTTGAATTTCTAGTTCAGTCACTTGGTATGATCAACTATGAACCAAACAAGTAATGTTTTCAAAAACATTAAATTCTAACAAGCTTGATTTTGTCAAAGTCCAAGTTTAACATCAAACAAGCATCTTTTAAAATCAAGATATCAAATAAACATTCATGTTTTCTAATAAACAAACAATTTGAATCACACATAACCATTCATGAGAAATGATAGTACACTAGTTTATTTCTTCACTTGAGTCATTTTCCATTAATAAAGACTGACAATACTTTGTTTGATATGTGGACAGGCTCAGCATGGGACACCTAACATGATATACAACAGTGAAGAACTAAATTCTCATGATTGTGTGGTCGGCAACACACATCTTGGTTTATGGTAAGTATTGGTCTATCCAATATGGGTTGCTTGTAAAGTAACTACAATACACCTAGTAAAACAGTTTATAAATTTCTCAATCATACAAGTGTCTCCTTTGTTATGATTATCACAGACCTGTAGTGCACTAAGGCATTCTTCGTTGTGCTGAGCATAGACCTGAAGGAGCTACATCATGATCCAAAAAGATTCGTAATGAGGAACACATACATTAAGAATGAACAATGAAAAGAATCCTAAAGAGGATCACCTTCCAAAGTGAAGTTAAAAAGAATCCTAATATGGATCAAACAATATGGATCTAATTGAGCATTTATACTCCTAAGTAGCTTGGTCTTAAGTATTGAAAGTTTTTTCTTGCATATCTTGAGGAGGGTTGATCTAAAAATACAATGAGATGTGGGGTACATAAAAATCATGTTAATAAACCCAAAACATGATAATCACTCATTGTTTAAATCAATCATTAGTACCATACATGAGTTTAAGTGGTTCACAATATCTGCAATCAACATTGTATTTGTCTATGTCTATTTTCAAACTCATCCAAACAACTCAGTAAGAATATAAGACTAGTATGATCTCATGTTATGTGCCAATAATTCATGTTCAAACATGAAAATCATTCATTTATTAGTTAGATAAAGTGCTATCTTCCTAAATGTTTATCATGCAAGCAATTAGATTGGACTTTGATAATTTCCATTCAAACACATTCAAGTCATTTTATAAAGAGTTTTATAAACATGCAAAATTTTAGGGGGAGAAAATGAACATGAAAATATCAAAGGCAGTAGAATATGTGCATAATCATACAATTTTAAAATTTGAAATTTTTTAAATTTTGAGATTTTAAATAAAGCCAAGTCAAGTCTGCACCCAAAGATAGCAGTTTGACACATATACATATGCACAATATTGCATAATATTGCTTATGAGTGACTCTTTAACATCCATATATTGATCATGGTAAAATTTTAAAATTTTAATAAACATTTAAATTTTGAAATATTTCAAAACAATTTTCAGAGTTTGAAGAATTAATTTTCTCGAAATAAATTATTTCAAAACAAACAAAATTTTAAATTTGTGACAAATGTTGTCACAGTGGACATACAAACGTACATCCGCTGTCACTATAGTAACCATCAAAACATGCAAAATATATCGAGTGAATATAGCAGACAAACAAACGTACATCCGCTATGCACTAATGAACATACATGTGTTCACAGCGCATGATGTTAGTAAGGCATCCGCTGTGAATACAGTGTTAGTTTACAGAGCGCATGACTAATATTAGTTATCTGTTGTTGAATATGTACAAGAGTACACGGCGTATGTACACAGGTAACATATGTTGTACATCATCATCAAGTGTTTACATCGCATGACAATAAGTCATCCGGTGTGAATATCTCTTGAACAAACAAAAATGTACACAATGCATGAACAAATGTTCATCCGTTGTGTATAACAAAACAAAAAATCAAGTCTACACAGCGCATGAACAAAGGCTCATCCGCTGTGTATAACCAAACAAACCAACAAAGTTTACACAGCGCATGAACAAATGTTCATCCGCTTTATGAACAGTGAACAACACACAATGTATGACTTTTTAGGCATCTATTAAATTTTTTTTAATAACACAAGTGTGCACAACGCATGAACAAATGTTCATCCGCTATGAACATAAGTCAAACAGTCAAAGGGTCTACAGCGTACAATTTAAATTTGTACAGCGGATGCACTGTACACACAGCGCACGTGTATTTCACAACGCATGATTTAAAATTAAAATATTAAGTTAAACAGTTCACACAGCATACAGATAAACTGCACACAAGCGGACAGTCATTTTGTCCGTTGTATATATACATCAACACTTGTCAATTTTTCATTCAGGAGTGTGAGAGAGAAAAATCAAATTTCTTAAACCTACAAACAGTGTGATAAACCCTTAAACCCCTGATCATCCAAAAACCTATAATCTATTTGATTTCAGTTCTGATTCACAATCAAATAGGTATAACAACATTATTCTAATCATCAAACACTCATTAAAACATCTTGTTCAATGAGTTTGATTCGAACATTGCTAGACCTAGGTCGAACATTGAACTGAAATCAGAACATGAATCTTTTGATGTTTTAAACCAAATCAAACACTAAATATGTGTTAGACTTAGTCGAATGTATTAGGACTGTTTTTGTGAACAAATTTGATTAAGTGTTCATCGAGTTCATGAACAGTCATGATGTTCATGCCAAAATCATACAAAAACTGAAGTTTGATCTTTGATAATATTTAAAATGACTTGAAATATGTTATAAGTTGGTAAACATGTTCAAAATTTAGTAACAAACATGTAAAATCAGTTAATTTGGCATGACACTGAACACACCAACATTAAATGCATATTCATTCATTGTGCATTAAATGGTCTGTTTTGAGTTTAAAAGTCAAACTGAAATTCATGAACAAGTTGTTATGAAACATAATCATTGTATGATTTGAACAAAACAACTCACTGTTGTGAGTCAAACATAATCCAAGCAATTTGGATCAAAACAAATTGAATCAAACAAGATTTTCATGACCAAAATTAACCAAGCAGTTGACTTTGGATAAGTCAAAAGGACTTAGTTGTTAATACCAATCAACTAGACACTTTAAACAAGTCACAAGTGTTCAGCATACATATGACATCATTTCATAACAAACACATCAACTCAATGAACACTTGATCAAAATTTCATCATATTCATCATCACACATAATTATCACACAAGATTCTAACATACTAATTTTCATTGCTGATATGAAAACCAAGTGTTAGTCAGAGATCATAATCTTAGTGCTTTCCTCAACCCTGATTCACCCATGGCTGAAAACTACAGAGATATCATACAACCCATCGGACAGACTAGACTTCTACATGCTATGACAACAAGACCTGAGATTTATGAGGATCGTATGGTCTAATTCTAGACTCATGCTCATCTGGAGCAACTGCATGACCAGCAAGTAGTAGTATCTGCATGATCACCAGATTACCATATCAGAAGAGATCATAAGGAGAGTATTACAACTTAGTGATGAAGATGGCCGAGGCCCAATAGAATTTGATAAGAATTATGTACTTCATGTATCAGATTGGGTATACAGGAACCATTAAAAGAAACCAGATCAAGAAGTCATATATGTGTTCTCAATTCAGATTCCTAATGCACACTTGTCAAAAGACAATGACTAATAGGAAGATAGGATGGATGCTACTTCTTTAAGAAGTTCCTCTACCATTGCAAGCATCATACCAAGGAGACCATTCAATTTTGTAGCAAAAATTCTCAATGGAATGATATACAATCTAACTGAAGTAAGGAACAAGTTCCAAATGTATAGAAGGTTCCTTCAGATGATCATTGATGATTTTTTACCAAACATTCCAAGAGAGGGTGCCATCTTCCAGCCTGTTCATTTTAATGAACATGTATTCACAAGAATCAAGTTAAGATTGTACCATGGAGATAAAGTTCCTTTCCCTGCTCACATGATTGATTATGATCTTCCTGTACCAAACATTTTATGAGGATTCAAGGACAAGGAGAACTTCATATGATGTTTTAGAATGTGATTCATCAACAGCCAATCATCCAACCTGCTCCTATCATACAAGAGGAAGAAGTTGCACCAATGCAAGAACCAATTGTTCAAGAAGAACAACATGCTCATATTCTAGAACAAGTCATGCATGAACAAGAGCAAGTTTAGGAAGATGTTCAAGAACAAGAACATATACATTTTGAACATCAGTTCCCTTCACCACCATAAAGCCCAAACTTATCTGATCAGCAAACATTATTTTCTCTTTTGAGAGACATTGATGCATTATTAGCAAAACAATCAAGCCATCAAGTAGAAGTTGGTAGTTCATCAGCTCAAGAACATGAACAAGAAGAACAAAGCACTGCAGCTAAACTTGTTGAAGGTGAAGAACATGCACTGAGATTCCTTCTGAAGAAGATATTGACTACTCAAAAGTGTTTTTATTCATTAAGTACAACAAGCTGATTGAGAAGTCAAACAACAGAGCTAAAAGGTTAAAAGAGAAGCTCAAGAGCAAAGATGAAGAGATAGAGAAGCTCACAGCTGATCAACCAGCTCAGAAGTTGATTGTTCTATTTCTAGAATAACAACTTCAACAATCAATGGCAGAGATCAAGATGAAAGACCAAGACCTCAGTAGCGAAAGACTAGATATTGCCTACTTGACAGAACAAACAGATGCAAAAGATTCTAAAATAGATGAGCTAAAAAAGTTTGTTTATGCTCAATCTGATGAGATTAGCAGGCTGAATAGAGAATTGGAACACCAAGACACTCAACTGAATGAGGAAGAACATTCAAAAGGTTAAGAACAAGACCTGAGTGATGACTTTGAAGAACAAATCATGTCTCAAGTTGAAGAAATCAGCACAAGGGAAACATAACTAACACTTATTATTCCTGAGGAGTTGTACTCAATGAACCAACTGTTTGGTGAGGCAAATCCATTTGAGAACATACACTAATCACCCATCCTCAGACAGCATTTTCATACACCAAACACCCAATCAACTCAAGCAGACCTTATTCCTGTGAATTCACTCTTTGAGAAGCAAAAGGAACAAATTAAACAATTTGCTGAATCTTTGAAAGTACAACCCAAACCATCCAAAGATCAAGCATCATCATAATCACAACCTTCATTAAAAAAATATGAGAGAAAGAGAAAGAGGTTGTACTTAGCCACTTTAAGAAAAGGAAAACAAAAGGTTCAAGACATTGATGAACCTAAATCACCACCTCTCAAGCTTCTCAAGGTAAAACCTGAACCTATTGATGAAGATGAGGTCAAACAGAAAACATCTGAGGCTCCTGTTCTTAAAGAAGGTGAGATAGATCAAACAAAAGACTAGCAACAAGATCCCATTATTATTCTTAGTGATTCTAAAGAAGAATATAAATAAGATCAAGATGAAGATATGATGGAAAACATTCAGAACATGTTGCCTGATGATCTTGAAACCCTTATGGGTATAGAACTTGCAGCAAGAGGATTTCTTATGACTCATTCATGCACCATAACCTTTCAAAGGTTAAAGACTTGCTCAAAGAGTTTCAAGAAGTCATGAAGAATGAAAAAGAGCAAACTTACAGAAGGTACAAGGAAATAAAATATTAACAAGAACTTTAAAAGAATTTACGAAAGGATCCTGAGATAGAGAAGATGACCTACTCCCAGGTTATAAGTTGGTTAAGTCACACAAGGGGGCCCTTTAGGTCATATGCAGGCAGATCTCTATCTCAAATGAAAGAAATAGCTAGAAATATCTAAAAGAACATGCTTGCAAATGCATTGAAGCCACATATCATCAAGCTCCATCAGAGCTTCATTCAATTGAGGAACCAAGACAGTTTATGCCCCACAGGCTATGGCCTGAAGGAAATGAGGTTAGAGAAATGATGAATAAGAAAACAAATTTTGTCAGCTTTATGACAGAATAACACTCACAGCTTCTGTAGATGAAAGGAAAATTCTAGCTTGGAAATATGATGAAATATGGAATGTTATGCTCGTCAAAAGAGTATCTTGACTTGTCTAATACTTATCATACATATCCCAACTATCATCACTAACATATAAAGACAGACTTGACCTGATGCAGCTAAGAATGGTCAATCATACAAAGAATCCCAGAGGTGCAATTTTCTTTCATATAATGAGATCATTCATGAACAAGCAGCACCATGTGTTGAAACAAAAGGCTAATAGAGAAGATAAACTTCACATTGCTATGCTTAGAAAAAGAGAACAAGTAGCCAGCAAAAAGAAACAAACAAGTGAAGATCAAACAGAGCAGTTAGATAGTGAACTGCTAGAAAGAGTGGGATATCCACTAAGGCCATCTGATTTGAAACTGATTATGAAGAAGATTCATGATAATCAATACAACCATCTAATCACAAGATGGTATTATGATGAAACTCATTTTGAGGTTATGCTTGAAAGAAAACTTAAAGGAAAGGAAGCATTTGACATAAGACTATTTGATCTAGTGGAAATTAAACTCCATCCATCTTATGTGTCATTTTTGAAGGCTAAGACTTTCCTTGCAATCGAGGATGTTCTATGCAAGGGAGATTGTTGTTAATTCATACATATGCTGAGGATTCTAGACACTGCTTATGTGAATGTTGCACTCAAATAGAGATTGGAAACTAATCAGCAACCATTAACACACATTGAAGGTATAACAGGCATGAGGATATCAGATAACAATAACCTTGAAGTTCTAAAGGGCAATCATGTTGTGACTATACTGGTTAGCAACATTGATGTGCAAAGCTTAGACCAATCAACCCTAGAAGTGATGGTTCATCTATCAATCCAGAGCAAATATGATAATCAAAAAAGTGTTGTATAGTATTTTGTTAAGCACATAGTAAAATGCAGAAATGCTCTGAGTATCACACTACTGTCTGAACAAGTGAAGGAAGCTGAAAAAGATCAGACAATTGACAAAGATGTAGAAGAATCTTTGAAGGCCACATCTGAAGTTTAGAAGAGTGTAGAAGAAGCTGGTCCTTCTCATTTCAAGAGGTTTCTAACAATCAAACAAGCAAAACAAATAATCATGTACATCTAACCAAACATAACTACCATATTAAACAATAGAACATCAATCATACATTGATATCATACATATAAACATACAAAATAAGAATCATGAAAGTAATTCTTCATACAAGTAAACATATACAAATCAGAATATACATTACAATTTGATTACACATTTGTAATCAGAATAACATACAATTATAAATGTAATCAGTTAATCAAACAAACAAGTAATGAATCAATCATACATGAAATCATCAATCATACATGTAATCATGCAATCATACATGTAACCAAGCAATCAAACATGTAATCAGAACAAAAAGTCAATCATTCAATCATGAATAACATACAAATATGCAATCAAACATTATAAGTCATCAATCATACATGTAACATTAGGTATCCTCACCCTGTTGACGGTCTTTGCAGGCTTAATTTGAGCATAATCTTCCCTTTCCCCGTCACCCAATCAAGATCCTTCTTTGACCATCTCCTTTCGGGCTTCATGAATCCAAAAGCTTCAACGTTATCCTGAACGCCCTGACGGATCTTATTGTCTAACATTTTGGCACGTTCGCTCAAGCCCGAGTCAAGGAGGGGAATCTTAGCTAGTCTCCTTAAATCCCACTTAGGAAGGGTCTTGAACGCCCTCCTTTTGTTTTTATCATAAACATTTTCAACATCACGTTGTATTTCCAGCTCACTAAATGTTTTGGAAGAGAGGTGTTAGTTTCTCTGGTTCTTTCTCCTTATAGAACATTCCTCTCCGTTCATCTCAACCGCATCTCCTTCTTGATCAATCATATAACTTCAGCTCAACTTGCTCCTTCCTTCTCTCCACCTTGTCTCTCATCCCTTATCACCTACATCACTTCCACCAGCTCCTGATGTTCAAACACCACTACCTCTAGCTCCCGATCCTCCTACACCGCTAACTCATACTCCTGATGTCTTATGAATAAATGGAACTTGGATGTGTCAGTCATTTCCCTGATTTGCTCAACACTTGGTACATCAGTTGCACTAGCAGTCCTCCTCAGATCACTTACCTCTTCCAACAACCTTCTTATCAAATCCTATTGGCTTAATATAACTTTCTTCATCTCATCAATCTCTAAATCCCTTAGTTTCTCCCTCTTCCTTTGAGTTAATTATCTTGGTTTTATCATGCTTAGCTCATATGATAAGGATGTGTTGACATTTCTAATCACATCCTCATCAAGCTCTGATCTAATGTCCCTCCTTAGCCTCCCAGCTTCTCCTATAAGCCCAGTCTCTTGAATGACTGGCTGCTTGCTTTTACTCCTCTTTTCCCGTGAAGGGAATCAGCTCTAGCACGGGAGGATGATTTCTCTGCACCATTCTTCTTTCTCTTCTTCCTCAACTCCTCTCAATCTCATCCAGTTGCTCTTTGAAGGTCAAATCAGTCTCCTTTAGGTACTTCATTCTCTTTCTAATCTCCTTCATATTTCCTCCAGTCTCTGTTGTTCTTCTTTCCTTAAGAGGGATCAGAGTCTTGATATAGTTCCACCTTTCTTCTTTGTACTGCTCTCCATCAGATATGCGATCTTTCTTGAAAAATCATGCCTAGAAGCAGCGCAGTCAGCAAAGATCCTCGGGTTCATCGGAGTCAATCTCAGTTCATCTCCGAGCTTAGGTAAGTTTGGCTTTAGATAATCTAGAATGATCTGAATGAATCTTGAATAGAGCAGCCACTTATCCTTCTTTAGAGCCATGATGTTCTCTAACAGGTAGTCATGAATGATCTAGGCTATGTTTGCCTTCTCACCTTTACACAACATAATCATAGCTGTGGACCATCGTAGATTTAGCCCGTCTGATCCTCGCTTCCTATGATCCAAACAGCTAATGAAGACATAGCGATGAACCTCCACTCCTTCGAGAGAAATGACTTCTTGATCTCCTTTCGCTTCTCAAAGTTGGTTCCCTCATAACCAATATCTTTAAATGCTCTAGTGACCTCTGAATCAGTCATCTCAATGCTCTCTCCCATGTCATTCTCCAGATGCAGAGCCTTAGCCACTGTCTCAGCTGATATCTCGAATAGTTCTTCTTGAACTAATGCTCTAATAATACTTTGCTTGGCATCATAATTAGCTATTCTCCGAAACTCTCTGATCAGCTTCTCATCTATAATGGGAGAGTGAGAAATAGCATAGTAGATGGGAGATCTCTTCAGCCAATCGATTGCATCTCTATAGCTGGCAGACTGTGGATCTCTATTGTTTAGGTACGCCACCATGTTTGATCAGGGATCAAACTTCAAACTCCCCATAACAACTGGTGGTGAAACCGAGCATTTGTTAGATCACAAGATATTACAAAACATTAAAAATTTTATAATTTTAATTGTTATTATCTATTTACTTTTATGATTATTATTATCATTATATTTTTATTTTTTTATTATTTACTTAATTTTTTTATTAGTTTTGCTGATAATTTCACTTTTCTAAACTATTGTTTCGAATGAAGAATATAGATTCACAAGAACCGACGAAATTGATGAAAGTACACGAGAGAAACTATAGTTTCATAGCCATGTTTTGCATGGGGATGAGATACTATAGTTTCACAAAGAGAAACTGTAGTTTCGCGTTGGAAACTATAGTTTCGCATGTACTATGAAACTATAGATTTGCAAGATCCGGTCGAAACTTTTCAGTTCACACGGGCAGCACGATAGACAGTTTCGCACAAATCAAAGAACTTTCGTTCAGTTTCGCAACATAACACCTTAGTTTCGCACATGAATGTGTGAAATCCAAAAGTCACCGAATCCATTTTTCATCTTAAAACCCAAACAAAATACATTCTTCGGTTTGAAACATGTTTAGGAATAAGATTTACCGGTTAGTTTTGCAAGAACACACCTCAGAATACGGATTTGATTCCAAGGTCAGAAAAAGGTTCGCATGGTGAAACAATAGTTTCACACAGCTAATCGAAACTATAGTTTCGCTTGTAGAACCTGGTCAGTGAAAGAGTAATTTCGAATGGCGAAATGTAAGGCCCCTTTCCCGAAAACCCCATAGTTGGTCATTCACAGCATCTTTTATAACAAAACACATTGAGATTTATTAAATAATAAAAATATTGCAGCAAAATAATTTGTCAAAAACCATTCATGCATTAATAAACACTTTTGCCAAGTAATACATCATTGATTGAAAGATTACACAAGAATATTCAGTTGTATTACAAACCGATTATGTGTCATTGTCTCTGCTTGCCAAGTAGCTTCACCCCCGTGCCATCCTCTGCAACAACATTACCTGCCAACTGAAAATGCATATAAAAGTCAGCGTTGCTGAGTGAGTTCTAGTTTTATAAATAAAATACTTTACTTTGAATAAAAACCTTTCCTTTACTTTCGTTCGTGATCACACATCATACGTAGATCTTGGTAATATCATTATTATCTTTCATCATTCATCTCATTCATTTCGTACGTTTCGAACTTTCATTATTATCTTTCACTTTCATCTAGACCAATGCGCAATACTCCGAACATTGTGCACGAAGCTGGTACTGGGCCGACGTCTATAAATAGACCCCTAACATTGCGCACGAAGCTGACTCCAGTACCTGGGGCAAGGGGAAAGGGACAAGGGACCCGTTTCGTACTTATTAGTCAATCACAAAGATTGACCCCTGTGTGCACCCTCATGGGTTAGCTAAACCGCACACAGTTGAGCTAATAACCCCTCAATGAGTTGTGAACCTCCTTTCATTTGCTCACAAGACTTTATATTCTTTCATTATGTTCCACTTCGTTAACATTGTCTTTCACTTTCATTATTGATACTTTACGTACATAAGCATAACACACCACGTAAAGTCACATCATATACATAACATGGAACAACATCATCATCATAACAGCACACAATGCATACATATAAACAAGCACAGGCCACCATAAAACATCATTTCATAGCACTTGAATTCTACTTCCCAAAATTTCAGAAATCCTAAGTCCCCAAAGAAATGCGGATGAACCTAAACAAATGTGGATGAATAAACGTTGATGAACAAATGCAGATGAAAGTCTTCAAAGAATATTCTAAGTGTCCAAAGAAATGCGGATGAGACAAATGCGGATGAACAATCTTAGAAAATATTCTAAGTGTCCAAAGAAATATGGATGAGACAAATACCAATGAACAAGTCCAAATGCGGATGAACAATACTAAATGCGGATGAACTAAGTCTTGTGAATGAACTCAATTATCAAAGTTCAGCAAATGCAGATGAAGACCAACAAATACGGATGAACACTTACAAATGCGGATGAACAAACTAAACTGCAATGAAACTTATGCTATTTCTAGTTCCAAATCCTTATTCTAATACATTCTTAACACAGATCTAACATGTTGAACACTTAGAACAGAGCTCACAACTATGCAACCTCAAAGAAGGCATTTAAAACACACATCACATACACATCAGATACAAAAACACAGAAAACTCATTCTTCGGTTGTAAAAATTTAATTAATATGCATTTCAAGGGAATTTAGAATTCACCTTAACAGCTTTCGAGCTGAACACAGCAGACCCGAGAGCAACACCTAGAGTTCTAACACCTAACACGCCAAAAACAAGCAGCCAAATAAAAGGAAACACACAAGGATCAGTCCAGCAGCTCGAAAACATCTGAAAACCAAGCAGAAAACACAAGAAAACATCATCTTCGAGCAAATCTTCCTTCTTCTCTCTCTAGAACCAGTTGCAGCCCTTCTCTCTCCTACAGTCGAAGGAAATGTCTGTAAAAGAAGAAGTGTGGGCTACCATGCTTATTTTAAATCCCATAAAGGGGCAAGTTTACCACTTACACAACTTTAACCCCTAGGCTTGGGATATTTCACCTTTCTTCTTTTTACTCAACTTTTCTTTTCTTTTTAATAAATTTCCAAGGGTTAGATGAAAAAATATTTCACACTGCGAATAACAATTTCGCAGAAACCAAAACTTTTATATTATCATTTTTTATGTAAACAGAAGACTTCTCAACCCATGAGACATGACAAGAAAAATAAGAATTTGAAAATAAAGCACAGAGGCAAGGATATCGGACACGCTTTTGCAAGAAATCGTTTAGAGAGTCTAGGATTTCTGGGATTGCCAATATGCTTGTCCATTTAAACCCATGCCATATTCTTTTCAATGAAGACTTGTAACATAATTTTATCATGTTTTGGGTTCACTTAAGAACGCTCAAGAAACTTGGTACCCACAGTCATTCGGCAAAGAACTCATCTCATCATAATGGTTTATTGATTGTGATCATTGATTCTGCATGAAATTACAGGGGTGGACATAACACAGATCATATAATATACATAATGATGGATGATGGGTGGACAATCAGAGCTCAAGGTCTATACTCACGTATAACAGAGGAGATAATTATTTAAGCCAAATGATGAGAGTTTTAGGTCTATACTCACGTATAATAGAGAAGATCATCATTTGAGCGTGTTGATGAGAACTTTAGGTCTGTACTCACGTATAACAGAGAAGATCATAACTCCAGGTCAATGCTTACGCATAGTAGAGGAGTTAGACACACAATTTATTCAAGGCTTAAAGATGAGGGAAATTTAAGAATTCAAGGTCAAACACAAACATCAGCCACTCTCAACACAAATTTTAATAAGACTTGTAACTTTGTGCAAGCCGAGATGACATGTGAATAAACCTTATCACTGAGGTTAATTCTTAGATAAGTCACATAATTACCTTCTACTTTGTTTAATGCCACCGGGCCTAACGACATATCCAAACACAACGCCTCTGACCTCCTTCAGACACTGTCCAAGCTTCCTAAATCCTACACCAAAATTAAGATAAGATTATATACACAACAACTTAAAGTTCAACAAAAGAAAAATATAAAATGGTCAAAGTCTTTTCTCCCATGAAATTTCTATTAAAGTGCAACAAAATAAAATTCCTTTTAAACAAGGATACACTTTGCGAAATTGTGGGTTTTGAAGCTTCTCAGCAGATGAATTATAAATATATTTTTTATTTATTTATTTTTTAAATGAAGTCAAACACAAATCATATATAAAATATTTACAGTTCACCGCCAAATTTTGCCCTTAAAAAGATATTTGACCCAACATGTTAATCAATTCATAAAAACAAGGTTTATCAAAAGTTTTTGTAAAAAGATCGGTCTTTTGACTTTTGGTCAATGGGAATAATATCAATAAAACCCTTTTCTTGTGAATCTCGGATTGCATGAATTCTTGTTTCAATGTGCTTGGCGCGAGTATGATAGATTGGATTTTTGGCAATTCTAATAGCCGTTTCATTATCACAAAAGAGCAGCGTGTGGAGAAATTAATCCCGTAATCTATCATTTGATGTTAAATCTACATCACTTGACAGCAACAACTTGAAGCAGCAATATACTCAGCTTCACCTATGGATAGAGAAACTATTGTCTGCTTCTTACTTTGCCATGAAACTAGGCAATCCCTAAGATATTGACATTCTCCGGTAACAGACTTTCTATCAAGCGTACAACCTCGATGGTCGTTATTAGAGTACGCATGGAGATCAAAATTTCCACCCTTTTTATACCAAAGACCCAAATAAGGAGAGCCCTTCTAGTTGTGGAAGATACGTATAACAACTTTTTCATGAGATTCCTTTGGATTGGCTTGATATCGAGCGCAGTAACAGACCGCAAATGTAATAACTTGACGACTCGTGATGAGATACATTAGGGATCCGATCATAGTACAATAACAGTGAGCATCAACTGGCTTTCCATTGTCATCAGGGGTTAGGAAGGTTTGTGTAGAAAATGGAGTAAGCTTGTGAGAAGCATCCTTCATGTCATACTTCGATAGGATTTCTAGAATGTATTTCTCTTGGTGGATGAGAATTCCATTTGGCTGTTATTCGACCTGTAATCCTAAGAAGAAGAACATCTCCCCCATCATGCTCATTTTAAAGCGCTCTTTCATTATTTCTTCAAACTCTCTACACAACTTCTCATTCATTAAGCCGAAGATGATGTCGTCGACATGTACTTGAACAATAAGCATATCTCCATTAACCTCCTTCTTAAACAAAGTCATTTATATAGTTCCATGTGTGAAGCCTTTTCTGAGAAGATACTGTGTTAGGGTTTCGTACCAGATTCTAGGAGCTTGATGTAATCCATGCAAGGATTTATCTAGTTTGTAAACTTTTTCCGAAAAATCTGGATCTTCAAAACCCGATGGTTGACAGACATAGATCTCTTCATCAA
Source organism: Flaveria sonorensis (assembly GCA_025506505.1). Classification (NCBI taxonomy): domain Eukaryota; kingdom Viridiplantae; phylum Streptophyta; class Magnoliopsida; order Asterales; family Asteraceae; genus Flaveria; species Flaveria sonorensis. Next base: position 34,807,731 of record CM046425.1, on the reverse strand, counting down.
TAGCTCCATACAGGAATGCATACTTGACATTCATCCGGAAGACTTTGAAGTTTTGGGTGAGCACTATGAGCTAGGAAAAACCAAATGACTTCAATCCGGGCCATAGTGGCAAACACCTAAGTATAATTAATCCCCTCCTCTAAGCAAATCCTTGAACAACCAGCCTTGATTTGTTTCTAATCACAACATTACTATCATCTGGTTTGTTCTTGAATACCCACTTTGTATCAATTGGATACTTATTTGGAGGATGGTTAACTAATTCCCACAATTTCAATTATCTAAATTGTTAAAGCTCTAATTGCATTGACTCCACCCAGCTTGGGTCTTGAAGAGCCATGGCCACATTTTTTAAGACAGATTGAGATAGAAAGCAAGCAAAGAGACATTCAATGATTAGCCCTATCTGACTTCGAGTCCTGACACCGTCAGATATTGAACCTATGATATAATCATATGGGTGATCTTTTAGGATTTTAAAGTTAGTGTTGAGATTTGAGGAATTTGATGAAGTGGGTTATGGGGAAGATGGTTATGAGGTGGATGATGGTATGGTGGATGATTGGTTGGAAATAGGACTTTGTGGCATTTGTGATGGTAATGAAGGGATTTGGTTTTTAGATTTAGGTTGATGTTGAGGTGGGAGATTTGTTTGAAGATGAGGTTGTAGTTCAGGTTGAGGTTGAGGTAGTGGTTCTTGTTGTGGTTGAATAGGAATGAAGGGTTAACCACTTGAAGAAGGAACATCATTGTCAGGGAAGGACGGCATATTGAATAAATTAAAAACGATGTTTGAATCATAGAACCAATCTGGATCAGAACCAACGTTGGAAACATTGGACTCTTGCCAATCAACATAGAAAGATTCTTTCACTATTCATGTCCGTTTGTTGTATACTCTGTAAGCCTTTTGAGTTGAAGAGTATCCGACAAAGTAACATTCATCTGACGCAGCTCCAAACTTGGAACTTTGAGCATAAGTATTCAACAACGTGCAAGAGCAACCAAAAGGATGAAAAAAGTCAATTAACGGTTTTTGCTTGTGAAACAGTTCATATGGAGTTTTCATCTTGTCTTTCACAATCAGAACTCTGTTAGAACTTAGGAAGCATAGTTGACTGCTTCTGGCCAGAAAATAATAGGAAGTTTAGATTCTATGAGCATAGTCCATGCTGCTTCAATAAGAGTGCGATTCTTTCTTTCTGCAACACCGTTCTGCTGTGGTGTTCGGGCAGCGCTAAATTGTCTGAGAATCCCTTTTCCTGTACAGAATGAATAAAAGATCTGATTTCTTAATTCTATTCTGTTGTCACATCAGATCGCCAAAAGTTTTTTGTTGCTGATATTCTTAATGGGTAAAATCAGCTTCTACAACACCTCTATTGTCTCCCCTTTATGTGCTAGGAACCAAACCCAAGAATATCTTGAATAATCATCTGTAACAACAAGACAATAAGATTTCCTAGCAATACTCTTCACGCGTATTGGACAGAACAGATCACAATGTAATAAGTCAAGAGGATTAGAGATAGAATTTTCTTGTTTAGGCTTGTGTGATTTCTTGTGCTGTTTACCTTTAGCACAAGATACACACTTTTCGATTACAGAAAAATCATTTTGTGATAAACCTTTGACAAGATTAATTTAAACCAACTTGTTAATATTTTTAAAATTCACATGGCCTAAACGTCTATGCCAGGGAAATGACTCAGAGGGAGAAGCTTTTGACAAGAGACAGGTCATGCTGGAGGTTGATTCTTTGGAGTTCATATCAAACAGATACGTGTCATTTTTCCTTTGAGCTCGCATGATAACCAAATCATCTGAAACTGAAAATTCTGGCTTAAGAAACAAACATTCGTTAGATTAAAAAAACACGGGAATATTCTTGTCACAAATTTGTGACACGCTCAGAAGATTGAATGCCAATTCAGGTACGAAGTTTACCTTTTCCAAGGTTAAAGAACCATTGGATATCTCACCTTGACCTACCATTAAGCCCCCTTTTTATCACCCAAAAAAGCAACATATCATCCATTGATTATCCGATAATTGGTAAGAAGGTCCTTCAAGCCGGTCATATGCCTGGAACATCCACTATCTACGTGCCAAGTTCTGTTGATAGTCCTTCTCGAATGTTCCTGGCAAAGGAATTAAAGAAAATCATTTAGACACGGGGACCCAATCCTTAACTGGCTTGGTTCTGGAAGAAGATGAATTTGTACAAAAGAAACTATCAACAAAATGTTTTACTCTATTTCCTAAAGAACGGTTATCAACATTTCTATTTACAACCTCTAGGCAATGCTAAACAATTGGATCATCTTTTCCACACTTGAAACAATGAGATTTTAGACCTTCTCTTTTATCTTTTTGAATTGTAATATTATCCATAATAATATCTTCCTCACACTCAGACAAAAGAGAATCACAATCACTGTAAGTGACGTGCACTTCCTGTGATTTGTTTTTATGAGTCAAATGATCTGTCATGATTTGTGGATTCTCTTATCTCTGAAATTTACAATCATGTGAGGATGTTGTTTAACTTAGACTAGTGATTCGAATGGGAATGAAAGTGGGAATGGGAACAGAAATGAATTTTTCAAAACATATTGATTTTGAAGAATGTTTATCGTCTTTACTAAGAACACTAATTTTTTCATTAACGCTTAAAACATCAACTTCATTTGATTCAAACATTTTGGAATGTGAACAACTGTAATGCAAACCATCCAAACTACAATCTATGCTACTAGAACTTGTAAGGCCCCGTTCCAGGAGGTCTCACAGTTGGTCAATCACAGCATAATTAAATAAAAACATTACATAATTCTTAAAGCATGGCAGCGGAATTAACGTCAAAAGCCATTCATTAACTAATAAATTCTGTTGCTAAGTAATACATGTGTGTTTGTTATTAGTTACAAAAGATCATTAGAACGCATTACAAAACAACAATGTTATTAATCATGAATGGATGCCAGTCCTGCCCTGACAAGTAGCCTTCCCGTGTGCCATCCTCAGCAAAATTACCTGCCAACTGGAAATACATAAAAGTCAGCGTTGCTGAGTGAGTTCTAGTTTTAAAATAGTGAAAATACTTTATGAGTTTTGTATAGGAAAAATACTCCCTAAAACACTGTTTACTCTTTAGTATGTGATCATACGTCATACATACATTCAAATATCATTCATTATCAACATTAATATCTTTCTTCACCATTTCCATGGTCGTTCACTTGAACCTTTACTTTTAATCTTTCACTTCGATATGGACCAAAGCGCTATACCCCTCATATAATGAGCATAAACCTGGTACTGGGCCTGGGGTCTAACAACAGACCCCATCCATGGTGCATAAAGCTGACTCCAGTACCGGGGCAACGACAATGGTCCCCTCAATCTCAACGATTGACCCTGTGTGCATCCAACGGGTTAGCTAAACCGCACACAGTTGAGTTAACAACCTAGTGGTTGTGTACCTCCTGTGAATTTGCTTGCAAGACTTTCTTATGTTCTTTATGTTCTACTTTCATTAATCTTTTCACTTCTTAAATATAATACTTTACGAATAAGAGTAAAATCACACCACGTAAAGTCACAAAATAATATAATAGGGAACACAAGAACAGTCCAAAACATAAATAAAATAATCAGATAATAGCATCAAGTCAAACCAGGGTCAAACCCTAAAATTCTGATTTTCCCAAAATTCCAGAAAATATTCCAAGTGTCATAGGCGCATGGGCACTATGCAGACGCATGAGCCCTGCTTAGGCGCATTAACACTATTCAGGCGCATGAATCCTACACTTAGGCATTTTGCTTACATTCTGGGCGTATGAGCCTTTCAGGAGCATGAGACTACACTTAGTCACTAGAGAAAAATCTTGGGTGCATGACACTATTCAGGCGCATGAGGTTATACTTGGCATATCAGGAAAAAGGTTTGGGCGCATGAGCACTATTGGGGTGCACGAACCCCCACTTAAGATTTTCTAAGGAAATTTACAGGCGCACGGGCCCTGTTTGGGCGCATGGCCTGCACTTAGGCATATTTTCACTAAAATCCCAGGCGCATGGGCCCTGTTTGGGCGCATGATTACCTGTTGTGCATTTCTAGATTTCAGAATCAGTTCAAACCTATTTCATCACCTGTCCTAAGCTTAAACATACTATTCTAAGCATCAATAACACCTAACCAACCAAAGAACACAAGTATAAACATACATATGCATACGGGTAAACATATTTCAGTTGTAAAACATTTTAACCAACAGTTTAAAACACATAGAAATTAGGGTCTAGAACTCACCTAGTGTAGCAAACAAGTAAAACTCCTCCCAACCTGCTTGTACAAGAGTTCAAACACCTAAAAACAAACAAAACAAATACCAACACTCATAGAACACTTATTAATCAGATCCTAAGGGGATTCAATTTTCTTCCTCTTCTTCTCCTTGCAGCCATAAAGAAAAGCAACAGTAGGATGATATGGGCGGCCATGCCCATATAAAGTGTACTTTTTTGACTTATGTATACTTTTACACAAAACACCCCTCATCTTTGGCTCTTCTTTCTTTCTTTCCAAATACTTTTACTTTGACCGAACTTTCGGGTGTTACAAGTCTACCCCCCTTAAAGAGGTTTCGTCCCCAAAACCTATCATTCTTCGAACAACTGTGGGTAATGTTGTCTCATCTCCTCTTCAGTCTCCCAACTAGACTCAGAACCCTTTCGGTGTTTCCACTGCACCCGCACAAGTGGAACCACTTTATTCCTCAACCTCTTCTCCTTTCATTCGACGATTGCCACTGGCTACTACACATAGTTGAGCCGTTCATCCACTTCGATATCTTCCAGTGGTATAATCATATCTTCAGCGGCTAAGCACTACCTCAGATGAGATACATGGAATGTCGGATGAATTCCACTTAACTCATCAGGCATTTCTAGTCGATAGGCCACCTCTCCCACTCGTGCAACGATTTGGAAAGGTCATATGTATCTAGGGCTCAGCTTGCCTCTCTTCTTGCACCAGATGATCCCTTTCTAAGGAGAGACCTTCAACATGACTTTATCACCCGCATTAAACTCGATTGGTATACGCCTCTTATCGGCATACTACTTCTACCTATCTTTGGCTGCCTTCATAAATGCTTTGATCTTTTCTAGCTTTTCGGTCGTAGCCTCGATCACCTCGATGCTTCCCAATTCCTTCTGACCAATGTCACCCCAACATACGGGCGTTCTACACCTCCTACCATACAGCATCTCGTATGGTGGCATACCAATGCTGGCATGATAACTGTTGTTGTACGAGCACTCCGCTAACGGTAGGTGATCATCCCAACTTCCTCAAAAGTCGATCACACATGCACAGAGCATATCCTCGAGCGTCTGAGTTGTCCGCTCAGACTGACCATCTGTCTGGGGATAGTAAGCCGTGTTAATGTGTTGTCTCGTCCCCATGGCATCATGGAATCTCTTCCAAAACTTCGATGTGAACCAGGTGTCACGATCTGACATAATAGACACCGGCACACCATGAAGAGCCACAATCTCCTTGATGAACAGATCCGCCAGTCTCTCGGAGGAATACGTCTCGCGGATTGATAGGAAGTGAGCACTCTTTGTCAATCGATCAACTATCACCCAGATGGTATCGTACCCCCTCGCAGTACGGGGTAGCTTCATTATGAAGTCCATGGTGATGTGCTCCAACTTCCATTCGGGTATATCCAAGGGTTGGATCTTCCCGTATGGCTTCTGGTGTTCTGCCTTCACTTGCAAGCAAGTAAGGCACTTACTCACATACTCCGCCACGTCGCGTTTCATACCCGGCCACCAGTAGTCGTTCCTCATATCTTGATACATCTTGGTAGCACCGGGATGAATGTAGTATCGAGTCTTATGAGCTTCGTCCATAATTCGCCCACGTAGATCCCCATACCAAGGAATCCACATCCGTCCAAAACAAGTCTTAACCCCGTGGGTGTTTTTTCCCAACTCTGTGACTAAACCTCTCATTCGTTTGGAGTTGAGGAGATCTTCTTTCAATGCCTCATTTTGAAATTCTTTGACCTGTGTCATCACATCAGAGGTCATCACCAACTGATACGCCTTCTCCTGAATCGGCTCGGGTCTTTCTTTTCGGCTAAGGGCGTCGGCCACTACGTTGGCCTTGCCTGGGTGGTAATGGATCTCTCAGTCATAGTCCTTGATTAATTCCAACCACCTCCTCTGCCTCATGTTAAGATCCTTTTGCTTAAAGAAATACTTTAGGCTCTTGTGGTTTGTGAAGATTGTGCATTTCCCCCGTATAGGTAGTGCCTCCAAATCTTTAAGGCGAAGACCACAGCTGCGAGCTCCAAATCATGCGTGGGATAATTGACCTCGTGGGTTTTTAGTTTTCGGGAAACGTAGGCTATTACTCTCCCACGTTGCATTAAGACACAACCCAGCCCCGAATAGGAGGCATCCGAATACACCACTAAGTCTTCACTCCCTTCAAGCAATGTTAAGACAAGGGCTTGAGTTAATCTTGCCTTTAACTCCTCAAACGCATGGTCCTGTTCCCGTCCCCATACATACTTCACATCCTTGCGTGTCAATTTGGTCAAAAGTGAGGCTATGTTGGAATAGTCCTTGATAAATCTTTCGTAGTAGCTCGCCAAACCCAAGAAACTGCGAATCTCGGATGGCGTCTTTGGGGACTTCCATTGCATCACCGCGTCAACCTTCGCCGGGTCCACCATGATTCCTTTAGAATTCATAAGGTGACCCAAAAATTGAACTTCGGGCAACCAAAAAGCGCACTTAGAGAATTTAGCATAAAGCTTCTCCCTTCTAAGTGTCTCCAGCACCTAGCGTATGTGACCCGCATGTTCTTCCTCACTCTTTGAATAAATCAGGATATCATCAATAAACACAATCACTGATTTATCTAGCATCAGCCGACACACTCGATTCATCAAATCCATAAAGGCTGCTGGCGCGTTAGTTAAACTGAAAGACATAACAAGGAACTGGTAATGTCCATAAAGCATGCGAAATGCTGTCTTAGGAATATCTTGTTCTTTTACCTTCAGCTGATGGTAGCCAGATCGGAGGTCTATCTTTGAGAACCAACTAGCACCTTGGAGCTGGTCGAACAAGTTATCTATTCTTGGTAAAGGATATCGGTTCTTCACCGTTAACTTGTTTAGCTCCCGGTAGTCTATGCACATCCTCATACTACCATCTTTCTTCTTCACAAACAAGACCGCAACACCCCAGGGAGAGAAGCTTGGTCGGATGAACCCCTTATCCATCAACTCCTGCAGCTGATCCATCAGTTGTTTCATCTCAGACGGAGCTAACCAATACGGTGCTTTGGCAATGGGCTGAGCGCCGGGTATCAGGTCAATCTAAAACTCGATCTCGCGGTCAGGTGGCACACCTGGTAAATCTTCTGGGAACTCGTCCGGGAAGTCACACACAATCGGCACATCAGTCAATTGTGGTATTGACGCGTCCACATCCTTTACATACGCCAGGTAAGCACTACATCCGCGCCTCATACACTTCTCTGCCACTGCCATCGAAATCACCCATGGAACCATGGTAACGCAATCACCAAAAACTGTTACCGAACTTCCATCGGGCGCAACTAATCGAATCATCTTCTTGCGACACACGATGTTTGCCTTATAGATTGCTAACCAGTCCATCCCTAGTACTACATCGAATCCTCCTAGGGGCATCACATATAATTTAGCAGCAAACCTATGGCCTTCTAACTCTATGCCACAATCCTTAATCATATTAGAAATTTTGGATGACTTACCAATAGCAGTATCTACATCAAATCGTTCATCAATATTCCTACTACTAATAGGCAACTTAGCATAGAAAGCAATAGATTTGAAACTCCTACTAGCACCAGAATCAAATAATACGGAGGCACAAGTTTGGTTTACTAGAAACATACCTGACACGACATCGGGGTCTACTCGGGCTTCCTCTCGGGTCATCGTGAAGGCTCTAGCACTTGCCCTCTGCCCTCCTTCTTTGGCCACCTTCTCGCTCCCAGAGCTCTCAGCTCTCGGCTACCTGCACTCGTGGTTTCTGTGACCAGTTTCGCCACAGTTGAAGCACCTCGGCACTCCATAATCTTTTGCTATATGGTCGGGCTTCCCAAACTTGAAGCAGACGTTCAATCCCAAACGGCATTCCCTGCTATGCTCCTTTCCACACTTACCACACCTCTTTATTCCCGAACCTATAGCAACCCCTCGCCGGTCATCCACCCTCGGCTTCTTGTTGTTCGGGGTGAAACCACCACGCCCGAATCGCTTTCCTCTCCAGTTATTACCACCACCATTTGTTTTCTTCACCTCCACCACCGTTATTTCCCTTTCATCATACAACATTCCCGCCAGATCCACTGTCGACCTGAAAGTGCTTGGCCGGGCAGTAATCAAGTGCCTGCGAATGCCAGCTGGCAACCCCTGAATATACCGCTTAATCTTCCTTGTTGCTGGCGTAACCTGATCGGGCACCAGCCTCGCCATCTCGTTAAGTTTGGTGGTGTATTGTTGGTGGGTCATAGTTCCCGCCTCCAGCTGTAGGAACTCTGTCTCGATCTTGTCGAGCTCCCGATGAGGATAGAACTCCTCGATCACCAACCTCTTCAGTTCCTCCCACCTTATCCTTCCAATGGCCCGGTTGCCCTCGGCCTCGACAAGGTTGTCCTACCAACACAGCGTTGTGTCGACAAAAGAGTGAGTGGCAAACTTCACCTTCTGGTCCTCGCAATACTCACTAATCTCCAGTACCGCCTCCATCTCCCTCACCCAATGGTGAGCAGCAGCATCATCACCATTGCCATCGAAGGTGGGGGGTCTACATCGTTGGAACTCCCCGTAGCTGCATCCCCTCGCAGTTTCCCGCACCACCACTTCTTCATCATCACTAGAGGCTCCCCCTCCAATATTTAGCTCTTCCTCTTCATCGTGATCCCTCACATCACCTCTCCTACCGGCAGTCGCTCTCCTCTCATCTTCCTTCTCCTTTCGTTCATCCTCCCTCACAGCTCGGATCACTTCAGTCACGACAGACGGTAGGATTGTCTGCTTGACTTGGTAAACCTCCTCCACCACTGCCTCCTTCACCGAGGCTCTCAAGTTAACACTCTCATCGACCCCCTCTGGGTGATGAAGATCAGGTCCAGCAGGAGCCGCCTCTGCGATCTTCGTTTTGTTCTTCACTGCCCGTGGCCTACCAGCATGACCACCCCATGTTCCACTTCGAGTAGCTTTAGATGATCTTCCTCCCGCCATCCTCTAACCACTATAAGATTCAAACACCAACACGGTCATTTAAGGTAATAGCTCAGTTTATGTTAAGTATACAAAGTCCCTAATTACAGTGGCCAATTGTGATTAGCCACTTACTTTACTCTTCATCCCCCGAGCATTTCCTATCCTGACTACATTAGTATTCAAATCTACTAAAGGCACATAATACTGATTAACATTATAAAAAGAATTACCTGATGGCACATAACTACTCGGGCTGACATCCCTCCATGCGGTCCCATTTCAGTTTAAGTTTAGGTTTTTGTAAATATTTACCCATTTCTCTTAAACTTTGGCTCTGATACCAACTTGTAAGGCCCCGTTCCCGGAGGCCTCACAGTTGGTCAATCACAGCATAATTAAATAAAAACATTACATAATTCTTAAAGCATGGCAGCAGAATTAACATCAAAAGCCATTCATTAACTAATAAATTATGTTGCTAAGTAATACATGTGTGTTTGTTATCAGTTAGAAAAGATCATTAGAAAGCATTACAAAACAACAATGTTATTAATGATGAATGGATGTCAGTCCTGCCCTGACAAGTAGCCTTCCCGTGTGCCATCCTCAGCAAAACTACCTGCCAACTGAAAATGCATAAAATTAAGCGTTGCTGAGTGAGTTCTAGTTTTAAAATAGTGAAAATACTTTATGAGTTTTGTATAGGAAAAATACACCTTAAAATACTGTTTACTCTTTAGTATGTGATCATACGTCATGCATACATTCAAATATTATTCATTATCAATATTAATATCTTTCTTCACCATTTCCATGGTTGTTCACTTGAACCTTTACTTTTAATCTTTCACTTTGATATGGACCAAAGCGCTTTACCCCCCATATAATAAGCATAAACCTGGTACTGGCCTGGGGTCTAATAATAGACCCCATTCGTGGTGCACAAAGCTGACTCCAGTACCGGGGCAATGACAATGGTCCCCTCAATCTCAACGATTGACCCTGTGTGCATCCAACGGGTTAGTTAAACCGCACACAGTTGAGCTGACAACCTAGTGGTTGTGAACCTCCTGTGAATTTGCTTGCAAGACTTTCTTACGTTCTTTATGTTCCACTTTCATTAATCTTTTCACTTCTTAAAGATAATACTTTACGAATAAGAGTAAAACCACACCACGTAAAGTCACATAATAATATAATAGGGAACACAAAAACAGCTCAAAACATAAATAAATAATCAGATAATAGCATCAAGTCAAACCAGGGTCAAACCCTAAAATTTTGATTTTTCCAAAATTCTAGAAAATATTCTAAGTGTCATAGGCGCATGGGCACTATCCAGGCGCATGAGCCCTGCTTAGGTGCATTAACACTATTCAGGCACATGAATTCTACACTTAGGCATTTTGCTTACATTCTAGGCGCATGAGCCTTTCAGGCGCATGAGACTACACTTAGTCACTAGAGAAAAATCTTGGGCGCATGACACTTTCAGGCGCATGACGTTATACTTGGCTTATCAGGCAAAATTTTTGGGCGCATGGGCACTATTTAGGTGCAGGACCCCCACTTAGGATTTTCTAAGGAAATTTACAGGCGCACGGGCCCTGTTTGGGCGCATGGCCTGCACTTAGGTATAGTTTCACTAAAATCCCAGGCGCATGGGCCTTGTTTGGGCGCATGACCTGTTGTGCATTTCTACATTTCAAAATCAGTTCAAACCTATTTCATCACCTGTCCTAAGCTTAAACATACTATTCTAACAATCAATAACACCTAACCAACTAAAGAACACAAGTATAAACATACATATGCTTACGGGTAAACATATTTCAGTTGTAAAACATTTTAACCATGCATTTTCAGCCCTAAAACAGTTTAAAACACATAGAAATCGAGGTCTAGAACTCACCTAGTGTAGCAAACAAGTAAAACTCCTCCCAACCTGCTTGTACAAGAGTTCAAACACCTAAAAACAAACAAAACAAATACCAAAACACATAGAACACTTATTAATCGGTTCCTAAGGGTGAAACCACCGAGAAACCAAACCAATTATACAAGAAAACACTCACCTTAGATGATTTCAGCTTCCTTCTCACTCTAAAACTGAGAGGTTTCAGTTTTCTTCCTCTTCTTCTCCTTTCAGCCGTAAAGAAAAGCAACAGCAGGGTGATATGGGTGGCCATGCCCATATAAAGTGCACTTTTTTGACTTTTGTGTACTTTTACACAAAACACCCCTCATCTTTGGCTCTTCTTTCTTTCTTTCCAAATACTTTTACTTTGACTGAAGTTTCGGGTGTTACAAAACTATTGTCTACAAAAGATTTTTAGAATATGAAGAACTAGAACTACTACTGCCAAGACCTCTACTTCTTCTATAATCATAATCTTCTCGAACCTCTTTATGATTCACCCCTTCTAAACCTTCAAACAAAGTGTTTGTATCCTTTTAATTAAATCATTTAAAAAATGAGGTGTAGGCATTGGTGAATAGCAAAAGGTGCTAGGCGGTGGGTAAACATAAGTGGTTTCACCACAACCCAAACCTGTCTTAATTCTAGCTCCCCTTTGTTTGGTATGGAGTTCCTCTAGCTTCATTCCAGAAATCATCTATTTATCAAGTTTTGTTTTAAGTTTAGTAGTCTTGAATTCAGCTAAAGTTACCCTCTCTGTCAAAGTATTAATCTTCACGTTTCTCTCAAAAAGGGTTCTTTTCAAATGATCATTTTCTTTTAAAGCTTCATTTAATTTTACAAAAAAAAATTCCTTCATTCTTTTTATTTTCCTCATTTACCCTTTTTAGTTCCCCTTCATTTTTTTTAATATATTATTTACTTTATAAATTCCAAATAAATGAATTTTGCAAGCAGATGAACACATGTCTTGAACTACCTCATATGGAATCTCCATCACTTTATTCTCTGTAGCCAAGGCCTTCTCACAGTTGCAGCCCTTGACTCCACTTTCAACTCCTTTTCCCTAGTAGCTTTTCCATCTTCACTCTTTTCTTTCTTTTCACAAGCATCCACCACACTGGTCATCCCCACACTCTCCTTCTCCTCCTTTTCACAAGCATTCTTCAAACTTTTTTCTCTTCACACCCATTCCTTCTTCCTACTTCATTCTTCACTACCTCTGCAATCTCAGCTACCAGGACATGATTGATTTCTTCTTCAGTCTCGACTAACTCAGCACTCCAGTCAAAGTTAGTTAGCAGAGTTGTTTCCTTATTCTTCTTGTTCTCATCCTTATCATCAATCGGAATGACCAGGTTAACTCCCGTTCTAGGTTCAGTGACGATAGGACATGGACATTCTCTTTTAAAATGCCTTCCAGTTGAAGCACCTGAGTTTTGATTTGTCAAATCCAACCTTTACATTTTGGTTTCCAAAATTCTTCCTTCCTATTCTTTCCATGAATATTCTCACCCTTAAAGTGATCATAGCCATCTGCCACTGAAGATCGGCTTCCTCCAAATCATCAGGATCCACCTGAATCATATCTTCTGCAGCCTAATGCTTCATAACTATGCATGAAGAGACCAAATAGAGCCATACTCTCTGATGGAACGTGTGGAAGATTTGCTGATTTTGATGTAGATCCACTACTTTCGCATACAGTTTCGCATACTGTGAAACTGTATGCACCATGGCATGAGAAACTAGGAGGTGAAACTGTAGTTTTGCATGCAACAGAATACAAAACAAGACTAAACTAAACTAAATCCTATTACATTAATATCTAAGCTATATTAAACTATAACTAAGCAAAAACAAACGGCAAGATGAATACGACCCTATTCTTGATCATCACTTTTCCCTAAAGGTTGATCATCTGAGTGTTGAGACTCAGGATGATGCCTTAAGGTTAGGGTTATGAGCTCATTAGGCTGTGCCTTGATTGCATGACAATAATTCAGTGCTTAAATGGCTTGAAAGTGTGATGTTACATTGTGATTAGTGTGGAACAAGTTCACTTTGGTTGTGTTTTCATTTGTAGGGATTGAAGCTAAAGAAGGCTTATTTTGGAAAAAAGGAGCAAAATATAGAAATAGTAGGACTGAAGCTGAAAATAGCGAAAGTTACAAAAAAGGCCCAATAAACCCTACACCGGCGTATGATACGTCGGGTATGGGCGTATAATACGCCAGTCGGCTTTCGGGCGACGTATCATTGGGCGTATTTGAAAAAAACTACAGAATTTTGGGCGCATGAATGCTGAGGGGGGTATGATACGCCGTTTGCTGAATAACTTGCTGGATTTTGTGGAATTTCAAGTTTTATAAAGACAATCCAACCATAATTCGGGGAAGAACTTTTCAAGCACAATTCTTGACAATTCAAAGCCAATTTGTGGTAATCTCAAGCCTTCCCATTCATCTCAAATCATCTACAAACATTATCTGTCAGGATCAGCGATCTAAGTTTGATCAATTAGAGTTGAATCGCAGCGGAATTAGAACAAGAATTAGACAAATATAGCAAGAACACAATAGATATTCAATGGAACAGTACACGGTTATAGAGAAAGAGGGTTTTCTTTAAAATGGATAATATCATTTATGCACAATGCTTCGGTGTGGCGGCTGCTAAGCTTTTCTAAGTTTTTTATAGCTGCTCGTCCACCTTACAATTAGGTCAACATTCCTTATATAAAGGAATGTGACGTCTGCTGATGTCACTTGATAGTGACATCTAACAGAATTATTACAAACAACTGAAAGTAAGCAAACTACTGAGAATGTTCACAACAACTGAGAACATCTCAGAGTGCTAAGTACAAGATGAAACTAAAACTACTGAAACTACAAGTACTGATTACAATAAACATAAAACTACTGAAAGGAAACCATCATAACTACTGAAGAGGTCTTCTTCAGCTGTTGTGACAACATCTGAAACTTTGTCTTCAGACTGTCTTCAGCTCTTTCACTTCAGACTTTGTCTTCAGCTCTTTCACTTTAGACTTTCTCTTCAGCTCTTTCACTTCAGACTTTGTCTTCAGCTCTTTCACTTCAGACTTTGTCTTCAGCTCTTTCACTTCAGACTTTGTCTTCAGCTCTTTCACTTCAGACTTTGTCTTCAGCTCTTCAGACTTTGTTATCAGTTGATGTCTTCAGCTGTTGCAGACTACTTCAGTTGTTGTAATGTCCGTGGGACTTAAAGGTTTTTCTGATCAGGCTCATTGGTTCTTTTGGTCCAACAAACTCCCCCTGAACCAATGCAGCCAAAACCTTTAAGCTTATTGAGGTCCCACTTATTCTTGGCAGAAATACTCTCTTGATCAGCTTCAGAGATATCGGATAAGCACAGGCCAGGGAACAGGTTTCAGTAGATGTGAATGTCAAAGAATGGAAGGGAACTCTGTCTTGGGGAACTGGACACAGAGCTGTTATCCCAACCATGAAACCTACTTCCCATTGATGAGTCTATAAGACTCTCTGACGTAGGCCTCAAGGAGAACAACTTGTTCCTCCTTAGTGAGTTCTTCTGCTTCTCCTTCGAAGAAGAACTCTGGGCCATAGTACTCTATAGGTACTTTACCTTCTTTCCATTTTCAACTCAACAGTTGTTATCTCTCTGTAAGCAAATTCATCTGGGTGAGTCCCTTCTAATAACAACTGGAGTTCATTTTTCTTGATCTCTTCAAGCCTCTTGTATAACAACCCCTTCTTGACCATTTTGTTCTCCATTAGAGTTTGAGGGGTCATCTTTGACTTGTAGGCTCTCTTGAAGTCTTCAAGTATCTCCCAGGGTGAGACTACAATGGCCAACATAATAACAGCATCTATGGTCTTTCTCACTTGGCCATTGTATCTACTTGGTATGGATTTCTTATAATTCTAGAACTAACCCTGGGGTCTGGCCAAATCCTTACTCTCTCCTTTTGATATTGAAAGGTATACCTGAGAGCATACAGCCTTTGAGCGTGTTTCTTCATGGCTTGTATAGATGATGACTGAGGAAACTCTTTGTCAACCATCTTCAAAAGTTGCTCATCGTGCTGTTTCTGCTGTTCTTCTTCTTCAATCTTAACTTTCACCATTTGCCTCTGAAAGTCTGGTGTGATCATTTGTTGACTTCTGGGCTCAGGTATTTTTAGAACAGCAGAGATTGGCAGACTGTCTTCTTCATCATCTTCTTCTTCTTCTTCTTCCATCCTCAACACCCTTCTCCTCCTTCTGGGTGCATCCTTGGATGTGGTTTGAGGTGGTTTTTGGGGTAAGGGAGTTGGTTTTGAAGGTTGAGTTGGTTTAAGTTTAGGTTTAGGGATTGGTTTGGAGAGTTGTGGGGTTGGTTGTTTTTAGTGGGAGTTTGGGAAGGCTGATCTAGCATTTTTGTGGTAAGTTTGGCTTTGGAAAGCTTGGCCATATCAGATCTCTTCCCAGCACCTGCTTCATCTAAGGCTTCGATAATCAACCCTTTATTGAATGCTTCAGAAGCACAGATTCTGGTGGTTATTGCCAGAATACTGTCTCTGGTCCATGATTTAATCTCAATTAATGATCTTCCCAAGTATTTTGCAATAAACCTGATCATTATCTCCAACCTCTCCCTTTCCATCACACTGTAACTGGCCCATCTCTCTTGTATCTCTTTAATCTCCAGCCTTCTGATCTCAGTGTCTAAAGTAGCTGTATCAAAACCCTTCTGAAGAGTTGGTCTATTATTTTGTCCATTGATCTGCTGTGAGCTTCATCAGCTTCTTTAACCAGATCTTCCAATGATTTCTCTTCATCAGGCTTTTGAGTTTCAGCACTTTTCTTTCTCTTGTATGTGATCAGCTGTTTTTCCTTTTCTAACTCCTTTTCTTTCTCTTGTTGTTTCTCATCTTCCACTCTCTTTCTCTTTCTTTCTTTCACTGCCTTAGACTCCCCCTTTTTGGGTGCATTGGGTTCAGGGGTTTGAATGGCAGAAAGCTTCTTTTGCACAGCATCATCAACAAGTGTTTGTAGATTTGAGGAGATCCTCTCATCAATGGCTTTATGCACAATCTCATTGATGATGGGAGTGATGAGAGGTAAGGAATGTTGAAAAGTAGCAACCATCTGCTCAGAGGGGTTCTGTCCCTGAGAGGTGGTGCCAAAAGCAGTGGCTGGTGGCTCAGTTGAGTGTAGTGGCTGAGTGTTTGGTGAACCTTCAGATGAAGGTGCCATCTGTGGGTTTATTGGGGCAGATGGACTTTGATCCTGAGACATTTTGGCAAGCAGTTCTTTGAGTCTGCTCACCTCAGCCTCAAGGATTGTGTTATGGGCTAAGACATCAAAGAAAAAGCCCAGGTCATCATCAGTCTTTGCTGAATCACCTGACCTCCTGATTGAATCAGGATGTACATGCCCTGAGTGTAGATCAGTTGTAGCATGTGCCCCTTGTTCTTGGTTCTGGGGACTTCCTGCCTCAGGACTGAGTCCTTCATCGGCAGTTGCCTCTGGTGAGGTCTTAGAGATGTTACCAACTGCATCCTGTTCATTTGCTGAATCAGTAGAAGTGGCAGCCTCACCAGATGTTCTAACCTCCTCCTCTACACGGGGAGATTGAACATTATAACCCCTGTGCTGTGGGTTATCAGCAGCATTTTGGTCCTCTTCCTCAGCTGTTGAGGTTCTCCCCATTGTAATTGGTTTCTGGGGAGGAGGAGAGGAATGCAGCTGACTCAGCACTTGTGCAACTATAATGGTTGGGCTTTGAGGGGCGGTTGCATTTGGAGATAGGTTTGAAGCAGATTGCACCCGGGGTGACTGGTGCTCTTCAATGGTAACCTTCTCAATTGAGATAGGTTCCAGCATTGTGGTATCCCCAATTATGGTTGCATCAGGATCCTGTTGAGAGGATGCCTGAGCGGCTAGGGCTGGTGGAGTCTTTGACACTACTGGGGGGTTAGAACCAGTAAGTGTTTCCTGTATTGGTGTTACAGGGGCATCCTCAGGGGACTCATCTCCCTGAGTAGCCTTTTTGGGCTTTTTGGTGTTGGGTTTGGTGGGGACTTTGGATCTGGAAGTGGAGGCTGTGGGTTCCCGCTGCTTGGGTTTTAGCAGCCGGGCAGCCCCTTTCATTGTAGGGTCAGAGTTGTGCCTGGAGTATACTTCAGGCAATACAGCCGGAGCAGGGACTCCAAGGCCAACAAGGCCGTCTGATTTTAGCTGATTTAAAATTATGGCCATGAGAAACCTGGGATATAATATCCATCTGTTTGCCACAGGTTTCAAAGCCAGATCCTTTAGTTCCATGAAAACTATCTCAGAAAAATTTAGATTTTGTCGTTCAAAGATAGAGTATAATACCTGTTGCCATCGGGAGGACATCTGATCCCATGAGGAGGTTTTTGTGCAAGGCAGACATTCACCATGTGGAATATAAGACGTTCAGCATCATGGAAGTGCTTCTTCAGAATGGTGGTAGCACTTAAGTCTCCTTCATACCCGTTATTGATGAAAGACATATCGTTGTGCCTTTCGGGTATTCTGTGACACAGGTGGCATCATGTAGATTTAGGGTTTGTCGAATGATGTCTGGAGTGATGACCACCTGTTTCTGGTTAACCAACGACTGGAGAGTGATTTGGCGATCATTCTCACCAGTTTGCACAGAGACGTTGGTCCAGAATTGGCTTAGGGAATCGGGGTATATGGTAGGATTCAGAAGAAAAGCGGTTCGGTACTGGGAATCTACCATAAGATCGATGGCATTATCAAATTTGTTCCAAAGGGCCGATTTCGAGAGGTAGGCAACACAGTTGTGTCTGGGTTTGAGTTTCATGGTCGCCATTGTTGAGAGAGTGAAGGATGAAACGGCTAATGAAACGTTTGAAATTAGGTTTAGGTATTTATAGGGTAGAAAAGGCTGATATAAAACGACTGAAAGTGTTGGTGCTGTCATCAGTTGTTTGAAAACAACTGAAGACCTGGTTTTAACTTTCAGAAGTTGTAACAACTGAAGACTTGGTATTAGTCATCAGTAGTTGTGAAACTACTGAAGACATGGTTTTGGCTTCAGTTGTATGAAGTGAAACAGCAGTTGTAGAAACAACTGAAGAGAAAAGTTTCTCATCAGCTGTTGTCGTCAATTCTTAGCTCATCAGCTGTTTCATTCTGACCTCAACACTTATCAGACTGTCTGATTTTCAGATGTTTCATTGGTCATCAGTACTTATCTGTTATACTTACATCAGTAGTTGTAACTACATCAGTTCTTTTCAACAGATAGAGTACTTCAGTACTTTTAAGTAATTTAGTCTTCAGTAGTTATGAAAACTACTGAGGATAAAAGAACTTATCAGTACTTATTTGTGACAATAGTATACGAATGCTCATCAGTACTTGTTGACTGAGATCATCAGTAGTTGTCACTTATTCTAGCTGCAGCATACCAAGCCTTAACACTAGGTTTTGGAAAGTTGAACTGTCCAAAGGCTTAGTAAATATGTCTGCAAGCTCATCAGCACTAGGAACAAACTTTGGATCAATCAGACCTTTTTCAAAACAATCCCTAATAAAATGGTGTCTGATCTCAATATGTTTGGTCCTAGAGTGCTGGACTGGATTCTTGACAATACAAAGAGCTGAAGCACTATCCATTAGTAATGGAGTCTTAGTCTCTGTAATGCCATAATCCAATAATTGATTCTGAAGCCAGAGTACCTGAGATGTACAACTTGCAGCAGCAATGTACTCGGCTTCAGCAGTGGATGTAGCAACAGATGTTTGTTTCTTACTCTGCCAAGAAACCAAACAGTTGCCTAGGAATTGACATCCACCAGAAGTTGATTTTCTAGTTAATTTACACCCTGCATAGTCACTATCAGAAAAAGCAACTAATTTGCAAGAGTGCCCAGTGGAATACCAAAGACCTAGAGATTGAGTACCTTGCAGATATCTAAAGATCCTCTTGACTGCAATCAAATGAGACTCTTTAGGAGCAGCCTGAAATCTAGCACAAACACAAGTTGCAAACATAATATCTGGTCTAGAAGCTGTTAAGTACATCAAGGACCCAATCATACATCTGTAAAGTGTTTCATCAACAGCTTTACCTTTCTGATCTGCATCCAGTTGTGTGGTGCTGCACATGGGAGTAGAACAGGGCTTACAGTTTTGTAAATCAAACTTTTCCAAAAGACTCTTTGTGTATTTTGACTGATGAATGAAAGTTCCATCAGCCTTTTGTTTGATTTGCAAACCTAGAAAGAACTGTAATTCTCCCATGGCACTCATTTCGAATTTTTGTTGCATCAACTTTGTAAATGCATCACACAACTGTGGATCAGAGGATGCAAAAATAATATCATCAACATAAATTTGAACAAGGAGCTTATGCTGACCCACTTTCTTAATGAACAAAGTTTTATCTATGGAGCCTCTAGTGAAATTATTCTGAAGAAGAAAATTTGACAGTGTTTCATACCAGGCTCTAGGAGCTTGTTTCAACCCATAAAGAGCCTTATCAAGTTTATACACCCAATCAGGATGTTTATTATCCTCAAAACCTGGTGGTTGACACACATAAACCTCTTCTTTTATTTTACCATATAAAAATGCACTTTTGACATCCATTTGAAAAACTTTAAGATTGTGGAATGCAGCATAGGCTAAGAACAATCTAATTGCCTCCAGTCTGGCTACAGGGGCAAAGGTTTCATCATAATCAATACCTTCTTCTTGTGAAAACCCCTGGACAACCAGTCTGGCCTTGTTCTTGACAATTTGCCCATTTTCATCTGTTTTATTCCTAAACACCCATTTAGTGCCTATTGCACACTTACCTGGGGGTAGAGGAACCAGTTCCCACACTTGCTGCTTTTTGAACTGAAGAAGCTCAAGCTGCATGGCATCAACCCATCCATTGTCTCTTAATGCAATATGATAGTTCTTTGGCTCTTGCTGACTGATGAAGAGAGCATAGAAGCAGAAGTTGGACAATTGACTTCTAGTTGAGACACCAGCATTGATATCACCAATGATTTGAGACATTGGGTGATTCTTCAGCTCTTGGTACACTATGAGATCTGTGCAAGTGTTTGTAGCACGCTCAGCAGCAACAGATGTTGATCCAGATTCTTGAAACCAAGTATTAGATGGCAAGTCAAATGAAGTAGAGGATTCAAAAATCTCATCAGCATTTGTTGTGGATGGTGCTACTGAAGCTACAGGAACATCAAGTTTAGTAGACTCAGGCAGTTGATCACTAAACTTGAATAGGTGAGTACTGGGATCATCATCAACATCAGTACCACCAGATGGATGACTAGCTGCAGAAGGTGATGAATTCACATGATCTGCAACAGCTGGAGGCTGATAAGGAACATATTGCAGTATGTCCAGATCAAACAACTCCACAGGGTTTTGTGGATTTTGTCCTTAGGGGATTCATTGAACTTCACATGCAAGGTTTCTTCAACCATCTTTGTTCTGCAGTTGAACACTCTGTAAGCCTTGCAAGTGGATGAATACCCAACAAAATACCCTGCATCCACCTTAGAATCAAACTTTTGGAGTTGATCCTTTGTGTTGAGAATGTAACAAGGACACCCAAATGCTCTGAAGAATGAAATTAGAGGAGCCAAATGATGTAGAACTTCATAAGGAGTCTTCATCAACCTCTGATTCACTAAAGCTCTATTTTGCACATAGCATGCTGTGTTGACAGCTTCAGCCCAAAAGGTCAGTGGCAAACCAGAGTCAGCCAACATGGACCTTGCAGCTTCAATTAGGGTCCTGTTCTTTCTCTCCACTACTCCATTTTGTTCTGGAGTCCTTGGGATGCTATACTGCCTCTTGATTCCTTTTGAAAGGTAGAAATCATCAAGTGTATGGTTTCTAAATTCAGTTCCATTATCACTTCTTATACACTTGACTGATAGGGAATACTGCTTCTCAACATACAACACAAAGTTAATAATTGTCTGAGCAGCCTCATCCTTTGAATGCAAGAAGAAGGTCCATACAAATCTGGAGTAATCATCCACAATTACCAGACAGTATTTCTTCTTTGCCATGCTCATTACTCTCACAGGACCAAAGAGATCCATGTGCAGTAATTGCAAGCAGGCAGTGGACTTTGGTTCTTCTATAGGAGGGAATGAAACTTTGTGTTGTTTTCCTTTTAAACAAGCAGTGCAGGTTTCATCACAGTGGAACTCCTTTATTGGTAGACCTCTCACTAAACTATTGTGGATCAGCTGATTCATGTTTTTGAGATTAACATGACCCAGCCTTCTATGCCACAGTTTAGATTCCTGAGGAGAGGCCTTGGAGAACAGGCAAGGATGACCTTTTAAATCAATCTTCTTTGACAAATCCAAGGCATATACTCTTCCTATCCTGTTGGCCTTCAGGAGAGTATGTTCATCCAATACCTTGTCAATCAGCCTCAGAACTTTGGAAGACAGAATCCGGCAGTTCTGGCTTGTGAAAAGTGCAACATGCCCTTTATCACACATCTGACTGACACTCAGTAGATTATACTTGAGATTCTCCACATGGTTAACATCATCAAATCTGATTTCTCCATTTGACACAAATCCTTTCCCGATGATGTAACCTTAGCATCATTTCCAAATGAGACAAATCCCTTCTTTCCTTGAGAGTAGTCATTAAGAAGAGAACTGCTCCCAGTCATATGCATAGATCCTCCACTGTCTACATACCAGATGCTTCTTTGGCATGCTGAAGAACCCTGCATTTATCATAAGAAACTAGTTAGCTTTAGAGACCCAAACCTTTTTGGTTTTGGGTCTGTTTTCATCAACAGATTTAACCATAACTTGTTTCTCATGATTAACAGCTGATGAAGGTGGAGATGGTGCTGAAATGGATTTCTTAGATTTGGGCTTGGATTTCCTTTTCAGTGGTTTGATCACAGGTGCATCTAGTTGGTTAACTCTCCCCAACAAATGCTGAACCATCATAACAAGTTGTGTCTGATTTGTTGCTAAAGCCTTCAGCTCATTTGACACATCAGTACTTGTTTTTGATGAGTTCCTGTGACCCACCATTTCCTCCTTCTTGAAATTCACAGACTTAGTCTGATGTTTATCATGAGGAACACTATCAGCTGTTTTCTGATAAACCCCATCCTTCTTTTTGGATTTTGGCGAGGCCTTGGGTTTATCAGTTTGAGATGACTGTGGTACAAACTTGGTCTCAAACTCATTTTTCATTTTATTAATCTCTTCTTTAATGAGCTTATCTCTGTTGAGTTTGGAACCCTTTTTGTACCAGCATTCATCAGATAGATGATTGAATTTACCACATATTTCACATGGCTTATTCTTCATCTTGGATTGATCAACTGCTGAAGTGGAAACTACTGAAGGTGTGATCTTCAGTACTTTCCTCCTTTCAGTACTTGTGTTAAGTACTGAAGGATCGGTAACAACTGAAGACTTGTTCTTCAGCTGTTCTCTATCCGTCCTGAAAGACCGTATGATAGATTCCTCAGCAGTTGTTAATCCTTTTATTTCAGCAGATTTGAAATGCTTTTCAGATGTTGTGACTTGCCCTTCAGTACTTGGAGTACTTTGAGGGACAACATCTGAATTGCTCAGCTTCATGTGTTTATCAGCATTTAAACCATCAGGCAATTGATTTGCTGAGATCTTAACACTGACTTCATCCTCTAATTTTGATTTTGTATTATCATTTGAGGATGAATCACATGATGATGTGGTTTGGAAATTACTTTCACCTTCAGATTTTACTATTGATTTTGAAGTAAAATCAGTAGGTGGTGCAGTATGATTGTAACCTATTCCAAACTTCACATTTGAAGCTGTTTGCTTGCTGAGAAGCATTTCAAATCCCTTGCAGGATGTTACCCAGCGGTCACACTCAACTTGGGTAGCTGCAAGTGTCTCTTTGAGACTTCTGTGGTTCTCAAGTATGACCTCTACCTTAGCCTTTTCATCATTAAGTTGGCATTTAAGCTTGTAAATCTCATCATCTTTGTCATTAAGAGCAGACTCATACTCAGCTTTTCTTTTGGAAATAGTTTTCTCAAGCTCAAGATTTTGATTGATTAAAGCTACATTTGCCTCTCTAATAGAGACAAAGGCAGCTATGCATGATTCAGAACATAACTTGGCTTTAGCCTCAGAAGATACCTGGGTTACCTGTGAAGATGATGCATCGGAGCAGGAACCCTCAGTAGACTCCAGGGCCATGAGAGCAAGATTCCCAAAAGGATGTTCACCACCATGTTGACCAGCACCAGCAAATAATTGCTCATTGAAACCAGAAAGATCATCTGGTGAGCTGCTCCAGTCAACAACTCCTGGTGTGAAGAAGCTGTGATGAGGTTGAGATTGTGATGGAGATGGTTGAGGCTCAGGTAGGGCTTGAGGTTGTTGTGCTATAGGAACTTGAACTGGATTTGGCTGTGGCATGTAATAGCAGGGATATGGATATGGCATTGGACCCTGAGGGACAAAATATGCAGGAGATTGAGGTTGTGAGTGATGACCAGAACTAGCAGGATGTTGCCCTTTGTTTTGTGAACTATTGCTTGGAAAGGTCACAAAGGGTGCAGAGGAGTTAGATCCAGTTGATCTACACTCTCTTGCAAAGTGCCCAAGCCTGTGGCATTTGTGACACCTCAACTTACTCTTGTCAAAACCAACTTTGGTTTTGCCAGAGAGTCCTGGAAATTTCCTACCAGTTCTCTTGTAGAACTTTTGAGATCTGATATTGATCAAGGCCATTTGGCTCAAAATATCCATCTCTTCTAAATCATCATCAGCAATACCCATCAAATCATCCATGATAAAGCATAAATTATCACTATTACACCCAGAATGACTGTCAACACCAACAAATGCATGATCAGAACTGTTTGAAGAGAAATCTATATGCTCATCATAATGGCTTTCTGATCCAGCATATTCTGACTCATGACCGACCAAGGCAGTGTTCCCTGGTACAAAGTCATCAGTGAGCTTTCCTGATGATGCCAGTTTCCTTTTCTGCTCTATCTCTCTTTCAAATGTAAGCAGTTTCCCATGGAGTTGGGTGAGAGATAGGCTATCCAGATTTGCACTGGAGCGTAGGACAATGGTGTATGTGTCCCATCTCTCAGGCAGTGATCTGAGGAATCTGTTGTTCATCTGGCTGTTAGTATACTCATGCTTGACCATTTTCAGCTCAGAGATCAAGCAGGAGAAACGCTCAAACTGTTGAGTCAGTGTCTCACCCTTCCTATGAGAGAATGTCTCATATTGTTGGGCGAGGATTTCTCTGTTGTTTGCTAAGACCTCATCAGTTCCTCCGAATTGTTCCTTCAAAGCATTCCAGAGGTCATGAGCAGTTTCATGATGCATAAGCCCAGAATAGATTTCATTAGGCAGTGCCATGGCCAGAATTCCATGGGCTTTAGCATCAATCTCAAACAGTTTACGATCTTCATCTGAGTATTGCTCCTTCTTCTTCGGAACCATTTGGTTGGTCTCCGGATTGTTCACCATAGGCTTGTGTGGACCGTGAACCACAGATGTCCAACAACCTGAACTGTTAACAGACAGGTGATGGAGCATTCTTCGTTGCCATATGTTATACTCACTCCTAACCAGCATCGGAGGCTTGGTTGAGGAGCCAGTATTGTGAGGGTCATTAGAAGGAGTAGTCATTCTCAGATTCAAACCAATTCAATCAAGTTTCAAAAGATTTAGCACAAAAAACAAACAAACTCAATATGAACCAAGAAGAAACTCAAATTGACTAACCAGAAGCAGCAGAAGACCAATCTCTATAACCAATTCTTGCAAATATGCTAATTCGATCAAACTTTAGATATCGAAATAGCAGTTTCAATGATCAATTGTTAAACCGATCAATGATTAACCTGCTCTGATACCATTTGTCAGGATCAGCGATCTAAGTTTGATCAATTAGAGTTGAATCGCAGCGGAATTAGAACAAGAATTAGACAAATATAGCAAGAACACAATAGATATTCAATGGAACAGTACACGGTTATAAGAGAAAGAGGGTTTTCTTCAAAATGGATAATATCATTCATGCACAATGCTTCGGTGTGGCGGCTGCTAAGCTTTTCTAAGTTTGTTTAGCTGCTCGTCCCCCTTACAATTAGGTCACATTCCTTATAAAGGAATGTGACGTCTGCTGATGTCACTTGATAGTGACATCTAACAGAATTATTACAAACAACTGAAAGTAAGCAAACTACTGAGAATGTTCACAACAACTGAGAACATCTCAGAGTGCTAAGTACAAGATGAAACTAAAACTACTGAAACTACAAGTACTGATTACAATAAACATAAAACTACTGAAAGGAAACCATCACAACTACTGAAGAGGTCTTCTTCAGCTGTTGTGACAACATCTGAAACTTGTCTTCAGCTGTCTTCAGCTCTTCACTTCAGACTTTGTCTTCAGCTCTTTCACTTCAGACTTTGTCTTCAGCTCTTTCACTTCAGACTTTGTCTTCAGCTCTTTCACTTCAGACTTTGTCTTCAGCTCTTTCACTTCAGACTTTGTTATCAGTTGATGTCTTCATTGTTGCAGACTACTTCAGTTGTTTAATGTCCGTGGGACTTAAAGGTTTTTCTGATCAGGCTCATTGGTTCTTTTGGTCCAACATTAACAACCATAATTGAAGATTCAATGAAGACTATGATGAATACTAGTTCATTCGTGATTGCTTTCAAGAGTACAGTTCTTGTCAAGTGAGATATTTGATATGCTTTGATCAGGTTGTCATATTGAAATGAAATTTAATGAAAATTGTGTTTTGATTGGTTAAAAGGTTTGCTTATAAATAACTGGTGCTTGATTATCAGTTTTCGGTTTCCTTGCCTCGTGAGCTCATTTAGAAAAGTAGATAAACTGATATAGGTAAATTGGAACATTGTGAACGAACGAATCTTAAAAGCTTGTTCCTTTGTGGTCACTTTAATCAAAAGCTAAAATCTTGAAATCACGTTCTTACAAACCCTAATCAAAAGTACAATTATTGATCTTGCAGAATGGAAACCCGTAAGTGATTGTTCTCTTATTTTAATCTAATTATTTCAAAGTTTGTTGCTTTTTGCAATTGTGTTCTTAATTTCATCCCAAGTTTTAATCTTTGATTTACATTTCTTGTCTTAAAGTTAATTGACTGTATTTTTTAAACACTTTCCAACATTTCCCTGTGTAGATGATCTTACTATTCTTACACAATAAAGGTAGCTAAGACCAAATAATAAACTTGTTTATGATCGAGTCTCGACAACAAGATCAAAATGGTGCCATTGCCGGGGAATTGGTTCGGAAAGTGTTAATTTTTGTAATTTTTTTAGTTTTATTTTCCTTCTTTGTTTTGTTTTGTGCGGTGCTACTCTAGGTGTTTTATGTCTTGCAGGTTACTCTTAAGTAGTTAAAACTAACCATGAATCAAGTTATTATTCATGTATTGGTTGCGGGAGTCCAGTTCACACACAAGATGATGTCTTTAGTACTTGCAAAAGTGTGAAGATACGAGAAGATAATTATATATGTTGGATGTTTATATGATGATGTACCATCATCTTATCCGTACTATGAGGCATATTCTCTATATTATGAAGGATATTATCAGTCAGAGGTGAACTACAACTTTGAGCAAGATTTGTGTTGCAACAATTATGAACCAGAGACGATAAAAAGCTCAAGTTATAAGGAATATCATAATGACTATCACCAAGCATACTCTCAGCCAGCATACGCCGATCTTGATAGGCATAATCAAAGGGATTTTTCTGATGCTCAAACCAATCAAAACCTTCTCAATGTTATGATCAGAATCAATGTCAGTTTCCTTATCAAAAACAAGAAAATATTGATATCCAAAATGTTAAGCAATTTGAACATACTTATCAATCTTTGGAGGAGGAAAAGATTGCCCGATTCGAAGTGATGTTGTCCAAGATCCATGAAAGTTTATCACAACACCAACTTTCAGATCAACAACGACTCCACTACCTTAGCAAAAAATGTGATTTGCTTTTGATGAAAATGTAGATTGAAGAGTCACTAGAAAACGAGGTAATGGAGGAGGTTGTGGATACTAATACCACCCACTACTTCCCTTGGTTGTAGAAAAATCAACGATTGAATCCACCATGGCTGGGGAAACAGTGGAAGAACTAGTTATGAATCTTTTAGAGCAAGACATGACACTTCTTAAAAAACCAGAGACTGAGTTAATAAAAGTTTATCCCGGCCCTTCTCTTGTGCCTATTACTCCAACTTACAAAGTTAAGGAAGAGGATTTAAGGATGAAGAAAAGAAAGGTGACATTACATGACATTGGACAAGCTATCATGAAGTGGCTTCCTAAAAAAATTATCATTTTACATGCCAGTCATTAGAAAACAATATGCTACTGGTATGTTAATTATCGAGCATTTGTTAGAAACTCGCTAGGAAAATGTGGGCTTCGACACCTTAGTGGTCTTAGGTAAACTATGGCTAAAGACCTAAAACTTAGAGCTTACGGGAGGCAAACCCCGAGAACTTTGTGGGTGTGTTAACTAGAAACCCTAATGAGACTACAACTCGTCCACTTGGGTCTACTGAGGGGTTAAAGGCTTGTGCATACGCTAAATGCAACCATGATTCCTACGAAAGTTAGTTTTATTTCTTCTATAAGTTTGTGTGTTTTTATTTGTTTTGATAGTCAATCATGAGATGCAAGCACTCAAGTGTGGGGAGGCACAAGTCGGGTTGATGAAGGCTTCTAATAATGATTGTGATCAGGTCCGTGTGCTCTTCCACTACCTTGGTTTTGAACAATATTCTTTTCATGCTTTCGTTGAATTGATTGATAATATGTAGGATATGGCATACTAGTCTTCCTTCATAATGAATTGTCGTGTTAGCAATAAGAGGAATGAAATAATAGTCTACTCCCCTATATTATGAAAATACCAATTGCAGGATCGGTGTTTGTCTCACAAATAAGATAATCACACAAACTCACTTAATGTTACTCGGGTTGATGAAGCAGAATCTTAACCAAGTTCAGAAGTAATATAATAAGTTCAAACAAAAAGTATAAAGCACACAAGTAGCTTTCAAGATACTTGTATATATTACTTCTCAGTATAGTTTTACAAGACTCTTACAAGCATAGTTACTAAGTTACATAGAGAAACTATATATACTACTCTCTACAGCCAGTTATACTTGGAAAACCAGCTGGAAATTACAACTAGACAAATACAACATTGTTTAGAAGTAAGTTATCTAAGATAAAATAATAATATCTTAGGTTAGGTAGTCATGATATGTCCATGAATTACCTTTTGTCACCAACTAAAAGTGGCAACTGTACTAAGTTGATAATGGTTAAACAGTGGATAAGTAAGGTCAACTACATGGGCGTGGAAAAGCACCATGCAATCTGTCAGAGTGGTAGAGGACTATCAGACAGACCTTACTTATGTCCACTGGTTTATAGTTAGTTCTTCCGAAGCTAAATTGCTTCGGAAGAATAAATTCTTCCGAGGGCATTTGTACTTCGGAAGAATCGACTTCTTCCGAATTTCTACAAGTCTTCAGTACTTTATTCTTTGGAAGATTTGTCTTTGATCTTCTAAGTTGCATACATTGAAAGAATAAGAACTTAGTCTCGTAAGACTAAGTTCTTCCTTCGGAAGTTCTTCACACTTGAGCTTTGGAAGATCTTTGACTTAGCTTCAGAAGAGCAGCTTGTTCCTTCGAAAGACCATTTGTTTAGCACATCAAAATATATATGTAAGTGTGGTTTGGTTGCACCAGCTCATTAGATCCAACACCTGTTTTGGTGACAGATGTCACATTAGAAGTCAAAGCAATCTTGAAACTTTCACTATAAAAAAAATTGAAACAGATGACACGCTATACGCATAATGTTTGGGGTCAGATGACACTCATATGTGCTTATAAGATAAAGTGGTCAAATGAAAGATGACACACATATGTGCGTCATCTTTTACGACGAGTAGAAGTGACACACATTTTATGGCAGGTAGTACATGACACGCAATACGCGTCAAAGAATGGGTAATCATAAGTGACAAGATGACGAGCGTGGGCGTGTCATCTTTGTGAATTATGACTCATTTAAATTAAAATACATATATACACATATAGATTAATATATAGATATATTATATATATATATATATATATATATATATATTATATTATATTAATTTTTAAAATTTACCTGTTGTTTTATATAACTATAAATCAATATTATCAAATAACAGCAAAAAACAAATTCATTTAATTAAATACTAACAAAAATTATATTGCAAGTTCACATGCAAATACAAAAAGTACAAATTAGTTCTAAATTTATTTAATTGTCTAATATGTAGTCCTACTCATAAATGAAATTCGAAATGTAACGCGACCAGTCTTCGTGAATTCCATCCAAATCAGCTTCTGTGTATTCATCTTTACTTCCTCCAACCTTAAAAAAAGCCAATTTCATCTGATTAAATTTGTGAATTTTGACCGTGCAAATGAACTAACAACCAGTATATGTTAACACATTGTTGTACGCACCAGTTCATCAATACTTTTAAAAAAAGATTTTAATGAAAAAACAATGATATTATACTTGAACTGAAAATAATAAATACTATAATTATTGAAACTAGCAATTAACGCTCGCTTTTCACAGCGGGTTTTACCTATTTATAAAATTAGATCAAATTGCAACTCTTCAACAATTACATCTTAGATATATTACTTTTAACTCTTCAAGATCGTCATTAGACACCAAACAATCAGGTTAGCTTTGGTGATAAGCATGTATCATAGGTATACATATCCATTCTTACAAAGGGAAGGTCACAAATGGAATTCAAGACAACTCCAGATGCAAATAGTCCGTTTCCATTCCTAAAATGCGGTTAAAAGAATAAACCAATCAATATAAATTTATGCAATTTGATGTGGGTTTCTTGGTGATTTAAAATTGAAAATTAGTTTGTTTTAACCTGATATCAACACATTCATGATATCAAGAATCAGATAAAGAAAATGAGCACCTAGGGGTACATTCTTGGATCTAACATAGGATTATTAAAGACTCAAGCTTCTTGAAGAACTTCTCCTTTTCAATGCGAAAGAATGGAGTGTACGTTTCAATACATATAAAGGAGTTCCTTGCTAGTGTACCTTATTGGAAGGCTTTCCCTTACGGTTGTGGCCTACTGTAGTATGAAGTATAAAGATTATCCATAAAAACTTGAATTAGGATCAAATCATTAGGATGTAAATATTTAAAGACTGATATTGATCTAGAAAATGAACCAAACTTTAAATGATGATGAGTGATTGATCATAAACTTTTTATCCCAAGTTAAAATGCCGAAGTTATACAAAAACCATTAGTATAAATATTATATGTCAAATGGATCAAAAGCTCATACATGTATAAATAACTTTGTTTACCACTTTCTACATGTCAAAGTTAAGTGTTCAGCTAAGCTTAAATATAACATTTGATATACTAAGTGAAACACAGTTGACAACTTGTAAAATTTCAACAAAAGACAACAACATAAGAACTTACAAACCAAATACAGGCCTCATATATATGATCTGGCCCGTTATAAGTTATCTACATGTTAAGTCCAATGTACTTCCCCCTAATAATCCAAGAACCATAGTTGTCAAGGCGATCTAGGAGCTTGCCTAGGCGCTCAGGCGAGGCGCAGCACAGGCAACACCCTTCATGGTAGCCTAGGCTCTCCGAGAAGCTTCCGGCCAAGTTCCAGCCAAATTTCAGCAAAAATATGAGAACCGTGAAGATTAAGGTTTTTATAGAGAGAAGAAAAGGAGTAGATATAAGATATAACTCAATTGCAGTCATTTATTTTTTGTTTCTTTATAAACAAATAGTACAACATTTCTGTTGTTGATGGTGACTGCACACTGCACTCTTTAAATTCTTTCTTTAACAACATTATATTAAAAATAAACCAAAAAACTCAGCAGGTATGCGAACATTACAGTGATGGAAACACAAAATACAAAGCCACAACAAGCATTAGAAAAGTATATAATTAAATCATACCTCAAAATTAAGAATTTTTGTAGCACTAAATCATTTGATTATCTTCATCATAACAACTCAAATAAAAAGTATATACCAATCTATATTTATATAATTTTAAAACATTGTGAGCTAAAACACAGTCCATCTGGTGCAAAATTTATTGCTAAAGCATTACAAAAAATGGTAGTATTACACATAGAGAACAACGATTGTAAGCATTCAAATTATATGATAAAAGTTAGAATATTCTATATACAATTATGAATGTTAAGGAATCAATTAAGCACCTCTCTCCTATTTTTTAATATTAGAAGGTTCTCACCAAAATCTTTGATAATCACGAGAAACATTACTTTAACTGTTCAAATCTCATTAATTGGAGTTTATTTTGTTCAAATCTAAACTAAGCTGTATAATTATATCCAAACCCCTCTTAAAGGTTCCATTCTAGTTTTAAGCATAAATTTGAGTTTTGGCGGAAGTGTGTTGGAAATGCAATTGGCATCACGCAGAGAATGAAGGATGGGAACTAATTTGGGCTTTCGATTGTAGTTAGGGCATTGTCCCTGAGATAGCCAAAAAAGAACAAGGTGCTATACTTGTGGGGAGACAAGTTATCTTAGAGGGAATTGTTGGAAATGGTGAATCAAGAACTAAGCAAGAGTATTGAGAAGAAGATGATCTAAAAGCCAAAGGCAATACTAGGGCTTATACCATGTCATGGGAGGAAAGGGTTGATCCAGATGTTGTTTCTAGTATGGTATCGATAAAAAATGTTCTTGTTTTATGTTATTTGATTCTAGTGCTAGTAAGAGTTTCATACTACTACATTATATGCTATGTAAAACTAAAAGAATAGAAAATACCTTTAAGGTAGAGGCTACTGTAGGTAGATCTAGTAAGGTGACTAAAGTAATAGATGACTATGGCATTAAACTTGGGGGTCATATGTTTTTAGTTAGAGTAATTCTTATGATTATGGGAGGTTTTGATGTGTATTGTGAATGGATGGCTTGCTATTCATAAGAGCAAAAGTTGGCGTCATGAGAAAATGATTCACCTAATTTTTCTTTGAATGTACTCTAGTCTAGATCTATAGCGGCAAAGCTTGTTAAATAATCTTAATGATGAAAGTTGAATATTCATGAAACGTGGTTATGAAACTTACCTAGTATATGTCAAAAATACAAGTATTCAACCAACCAGAGAAGAAAAATATTTCTAGTGGTATGTAAATTCCCTAATGTGTTCCCTGGGGACCTAATGGACACACTATTAGATACATATAGAATGTTGCCCAAATCACTATACCTATAAGCTTCGTCAGAGATAATATAACTCATGAAAACAACTTCAAGATCTACTCGATAAAGGGTTCATTACACCATGCATGTCACATTAGGGCTATTAGGTGGTGTTTGTGAAAAAGAAGAATGAATTATGCGAATTGTACCGACTATCATGAACTAAACAAACTCACAGTGAAGAACAAGTAAAAGCAAGGAGCGAGTTGGTTCTCTCGCAGGAATTAAGGTCGGGACAACATCCGTTGAAGGTGAAGAGCTAGACATTCCAATGACACCCTTCCAAACACATTATGGACATTATGAATTCCTCATAATGTTGTTTAGGTTGATGAATGCACTAGTTGCATTTATGGATTTTATGTTAATCAATGCTAGACATATTAGTGATTTTTTATTAGTGATATGTTAGTTTATTCAAAGAATGAAGGTTATCATGCTTTCATATATAAGAGATGTTTGAAACCTTAAGGAATGAGAAAATGTAGGCAAAAATCTTAAAGTGCGCTTTCTAGTTACGGAAAATGTAATTCTTGGTCATGTTAAAAACTATGATGGAATTATAGTTGATCTAGCTAAAGTAGAAGTTGTTACATAATTGGATTCTCTAATGATGCCTTGGAGATCTAAAGCTTTCATGGATTGGTTACGTATTACCGGAGATTCATTCATGATTTCACAGAGATCACTTTACTACTATCAAAGTTAACTTGTAAGGAAATGAATTCTGACCGGGGAAAAATTCAAGAGGATACATTCCAGAACCATAAAAGAGATTGACTCAAGCACTAATTATATCACTACCACAGGAAATGAGGATCTATTAGTTTACTCTAATGTCCCATATCGGGCTAGGATAGGTTTTGATGCAATGAAGGAATGTGATAGCCTAAGCTTCTTGACAATTGACTACAACAAATGAGACCTATAGAGGCAAATCTATAGTGATGACACGTGTCACCTCTATAGATGAAGCTATAGCGGTGACATGTCACCTCTACAGGTTTGATATTGCAGATAATATTTTAGTTTTTGCTTCGCATTGTCGTTTCAATATAGTTCGCGCCGTGTAGGGAACTTCCCCTGCTCTATGA
Source organism: Flaveria sonorensis (assembly GCA_025506505.1). Classification (NCBI taxonomy): domain Eukaryota; kingdom Viridiplantae; phylum Streptophyta; class Magnoliopsida; order Asterales; family Asteraceae; genus Flaveria; species Flaveria sonorensis. The sequence goes on along the minus strand of CM046425.1, from coordinate 34,773,992 downwards.
AACTTATTAGCGATGATAGGTTGTCATTAATACTATTAGACATTTAATTTTTGAGCTGGATTATTGGTGTTCTCTCTTTTAAAACATATCTTGATGTTATGCACATAGATAAAAATAAGTGTAAGAGTTTGTTAGCTGCATTTTTAACCTAATGGTTCATCTAGTTCATCATTTACTAGAAGAAGCTATTCTTGTCGGACATGTGTATATGAGATGGATGTATCCATTTGAAAGGTACATGAAAATGTTAAAAGCATATGTTAGAAATAACGCCAAGCCTGAAGGTTTAACAGTAGAGGGTGATATTGTAGATGAAGCATTAACATTCCGCTCTATGTATCTTGAGGGTATACAAACCAAATTTAATTATCCTGATAGAAATACCTGCTGACCTTTAAGAGGCAATTTCATGTGTTTTTATTGCAATGCGACCCATTTGAAGAAAAAAATCTATCTCACTTTTGAAAGAAGGCAGCAGGACATTAGAATGTTTTGTGATGAACAACTTTGATAAAATCAAAGAATAAAAAACTAGGTTTTGAGGTTTTTTTGTAATTTATCATAGTTATAAAAATAAACTAATTGGACTTTTATTTCTCATCTAGTGAATTTGAATCTAAATTTCTCGAACGTGATATGAAAACAAAATTTTCCTCATAGATTAGGCATGAAGCAAATACTTCTTCTTTGTTAAATGTGTTGCCAAATTATACCAACGAATAATGGCCTTAGCACATTGTTTCCGTTGAAAGCATATTTTACCGGATTGCATTGTCAATGATGTTAGATTTGTGGTATTTAGCATGATGTCCATGAACACTCAAAAAAGTGGTGTTATTACAATAAGAGGAGATGGTACTCCATTTTTATGGTCAACAAGAGGATATCATAGAGTTGAAATATGTAAGTGGTTACTTGGTTGTACTCTTTTGTTGTTAATTGTTTAACGTTTCGGGTAAGCGATTAGTTAAGAAAACTAATACTACTGTCATCGACGTTAGCCGTGAATGGTTGTTAGTGAGCAATAAGTTTTGGCCACATAAACTAAAAAGTGTTCTATCTACAAGATCCTTCTCGAACCCCCGGTAATAAAGTGGTTGTGGATGACGTTCACTATCAAAAACTTTGGGATCATCTAAGTATGGTGTTCTTAATGAGATAGATATATTTAATGACACTCAGTCATCTTATTTTAAGTTGGTTGTCAATAATGAGATATGTCTTACGAGAGACTCAATCCTTTCATTGTAACTTTGTTATCAACATAGGCTCCTTGCCTAGGAGGAAGATGTCAGATGAGGCTGGTGACCCAAGTTCTATTACCTCGATCGTGGATGATAAACGACATTGTGAGCGATGACAATGATGATCTTGTGGACACACCTTATTTTAGTGATGATTTTATGTTATTAATATTATGATTATTTGTATATATGCTTTCATTACAAGTATATTTATTATTTTGTTTTGTGTGAAAGGTATGCAGATGTTGCATGATCACATGGTGGAGACGTGGGGAACGAACCTCCACATGGTCTTCCGTATGGATCGAGATGGGTTGAAAGTCTTATAAGTTATTTGTTATTGTTAAATATTTCTTCATGTTTTTAACTTTAAATTTTATATATAATGTAGCCCAACCCAGAAAAGACGTATTTGATAAGTTTCAAAAGAATGGTGTAAGTCATATATATTGAGTTGATCCATCAAACCAACAGTTAAGCCGTGAAGGTAATTCTCAAAAGTTTGTGAGGTTAATCTTTACTAAGGTTGATAGACATGTTCCTTTATTATAACACCCGAAAATTGGTCAATAATTAAAAAGAAAATTAGTTGAAGAAAATAAAAAGAAGGCAAAGTTGAGGGGTGGTTTGTGTAAATAGTACCAAAAGTCAAAAAGGATTAGTATAAGGGGCATGGTCGCCCATGCTCTTCGATTGCTACTGCTACCAAAAGAAAAGAAGAAGAATGAAAGCTACAGACCTGCTCTCTCGGTTCCAAGAAGGATACAGAACTAAAATCTTCAAGGTTAGTGTGTTTACATGTTAATTGGTCGGTTTCTTTGTGGTTTCACCCTTAGAAACCGATTATTAAATGGTTGGTGTTTTGGAGCTTGTTTGTGCTTGTTTTAGGTTGTTTGAACTCTAGTGCAGGCAAGTTTGAAGGAGTGTTATTGTTTGCTGCTATAGGTGAGTTCTAGACCCCAGTTTCTATGTGTTTTAAACTGTTTAGGGTGAAAAATGCATGATTAAAATGTTTTACAACTGATTTATGTTTACACGTATGGTATATATATGTTTGTGCTTATGTCTATGCTTGTTTATGTGTTATGGTTGCTTAGGATGTTGGGTGTAAGCTTAGAACATATTAGTATGCAGTTTGGGTTCTAATGTAAGTTGAAACATACATAACTGATGGTCATGCGCCCAAACAGGGCCCATGCGCCTGGGATCTTAACTTAGAAACACCCAAGTTCAGGCCATACGCCCAAACAAGGCCAATACCCCTAGAATATTTGCATTAGAAAGATTATATGGGGCTCATGCGCCCTAATAGTGCCCAAGCGCCCAAGGTTTTGCCTGAAATTGACAAGTGTAACCCATACGCCTAAATAGTTTTATGCGCCCAACCCTTTGTTCAGGCACCTAATTGCTAGTCCATGTGATGAACAGATCATGCGCCCAGAATGTAAGCTGAAATGCCTAAGTGTAGGATTCATGCGCCTGAATAGTATTAAAGCGTCTAAGCAGGGCTCATGCGCCTGCATAGTATCCATGCGCCTAAACACTTAGAAAATTTTCTGGAATTTTGGGAAATCAGAATTTTAGGGTTTGACCCTGGTTTGACTTGGTGCTATTACTTGATTATTTATTTATGTTTTGGGGTTGTTCTTGTGTTCCTATTTATTATATTATTATGTGACTTTACGTGGTGTGATTTACCGTATAACGTAAAGTATTATCATTAAAGAAAGTGGAAAGATTAATGATAATGAGAAGTGGAACATAATGAATGGAAGAAAAGACTTGCAAGCAAATTCACATAGGTTCAAAACACTAGGTTGTTAGCTTACTGTGTGTGCGGTTTAGGTAACCGTTGGATGCACACAGGGTCAATCTTTGAGATTGAGGGGACCCTTGTTGCTGCCTCTGTACTGGAGCTGGCTTCATGCATCAGTATGGGTTCTATGTGTAGACCTCAGCCCAGTACCCGTTTAGTGCGCAATATCGAGGGCATAGCACATTGGTCCAGATTAAGTGAAAGATAAAACAAAAAGTTTGGATGAACGATGATGTAAATGGTAAAAGAAGATAATGGATGTTATCTTAACTGTACGTATGATGTGTGATCACGTACGAATGAAAGTATATTGTTTTAAAGGGTATTTTCGTATACAAAACTTTTAAAGTGTTTTAATGTTTTTAAACTAGAACTCACTCGGCAACGCTGACTTTTATGTATTTTCAGTTGGCAGGTAGTTTTTGCTGAGGATGGCAGGGGAGGCTACTCGTCGGGGCTAGACTGGCATCCGTTCATGCATAATAATAGTTTGTTGTTTTGTAATGCCACTTAATATATCTTTTGTAACTATAACAATTATCAATGTATTGCTTAGCAACAGTATTTATTAATGAAGTGAATGATTTTGATATTAATTCCGCTGCATTG
>CM046425.1:34655785-34770223 GCA_025506505.1 Flaveria sonorensis | reverse complement strand
GTGTGTTCTGCCTTCACTTGCAAGCAAGTAAGGCACTTACTCACATACTCCGCCACGTCGCGTTTCATACCCCCACCAGTATCGTTCCTCATATCTTGATACATCTTGGTATCACCGGGATGAATGTAGTATCGAGTGTCTGATGAGCTTCGTCCATAATTCGCCCACGTAGATCCCCATACCAAGGAATCCACATCCGCCAAAACAAGTCTTAACCCCGTGGGTGTTTTTCCCCAACTCTGTGACTAAACCTCTCATTCGTCTTTGGGATTGAGGAGATCTTCTTTCAATGCCTCATTTTGAAATTCTTTGACCTGTGTCATCACCAAGGTCTCAAAACTGATACGCCTTCTCCTGAATCGGCTCGGGTCTTTCTTTTCGGCTAAGGGCGTCGGCCACTACGTTGGCCTTGCCTGGGTGGTAATGGATCTCTCAGTCATAGTCCTTGATTAATTCCAACCACCTCCTCTGCCTCATGTTAAGATCCTTTTGCTTAAAGAAATACTTTAGGCTCTTGTGGTTTGTGAAGATTGTGCATTTCCCCCGTATAGGTAGTGCCTCCAAATCTTTAAGGCGAAGACCACAGCTTGCCGCTCCAAATCATGCGTGGGATAATTGACCTCGTGGGTTTTTAGTTTTCGGGAAACGTAGGCTATTCTCCCCACGTTGCATTAAGACACAACCCAGCCCCGAATAGGAGGCATCCGAATACACCACTAAGTCTTCACTCCCTTCAAGCAATGTTAAGACAAGGCTTGAGTTAATCTTGCCTTTAACTCCTCAAACGCAGGTCCTGTTCCCGTCCCCATACATACTTCACATCCTTGCGTGTCAATTTGGTCAAAAGTGAGGCTATGTTGGAATAGTCCTTGATAAATCTTTCGTAGTAGCTCGCCAAACCCAAGAAACTGCGAATCTCGGATGGCGTCTTTGGGGACTTCCATTGCATCACCGCGTCAACCTTCGCCGGGTCCACCATGATTCCTTTAGAATTCATAAGGTGACCCAAAAATTGAACTTCGGGCAACCAAAAAGCGCACTTAGAGAATTTAGCATAAAGCTTCTCCTTCTAAGTGTCTCCAGCACCTAGCGTATGTGACCCGCATGTTCTTCCTCACTCTTTGAATAAATCAGGATATCATCAATAAACACAATCACTGATTTATCTAGCATCAGCCGACACACTCGATTCATCAAATCCATAAAGGCTGCTGGCGCGTTAGTTAAACTGAAAGACATAACAAGGAACTGGTAATGTCCATAAAGCATGCGAAATGCTGTCTTAGGAATATCTTGTTCTTTTACCTTCAGCTGATGGTAGCCAGATCGGAGGTCTATCTTTGAGAACCAACTAGCACCTTGGAGCTGGTCGAACAAGTTATCTATTCTTGGTAAAGGATATCGGTTCTTCACCGTTAACTTGTTTAGCTCCCGGTAGTCTATGCACATCCTCATACTACCATCTTCTTCTCTCACAAACAAGACCGCAACACCCCAGGGAGAGAAGCTTGGTCGGATGAACCCCTTATCCATCAACTCCTGCAGCTGATCCATCAGTTGTTTCATCTCAGACGGAGCTAACCAATACGGTGCTTTGGCAATGGGCTGAGCGCCGGGTATCAGGTCAATCTAAAACTCGATCTCGCGGTCAGGTGGCACACCTGGTAAATCTTCTGGGAACTCGTCCGGGAAGTCACACACAATCGGCACATCAGTCATTGTGGTATTGACGCGTCCACATCCTTTACATACGCCAGGTAAGCACTACATCCGCGCCTCATACACTTCTCTGCCACTGCCATCGAAATCACCCATGGAACCATGGTAACGCAATCACCAAAAACTGTTACCGACTTCCATCGGGCGCAACTAATCGAATCATCTTCTTGCGACACACGATGTTTGCCTTATAGATTGCTAACCAGTCCATCCCTAGTACTACATCGAATCCTCCTAGGGGCATCACATATAATTTAGCAGCAAACCTATGGCCTTCTAACTCTATGCCACAATCCTTCATATTAGAAATTTTGGATGACTTACCAATAGCAGTATCTACATCAAATCGTTCATCAATATTCTACTACTAATAGGCAACTTAGCATAGAAAGCAATAGATTTGAAACTCCTACTAGCACCAGAATCAAATAATACGGAGGCACAAGTTTGTTTACTAGAAACATACCTGACACGACATCGGGGTCTACTCGGGCTTCCTCTCGGGTCATCGTGAAGGCTCTAGCACTTGCCCTCTGCCCTCCTTCTTTGGCCACCTTCTCGCTCCCAGAGCTCTCAGCTCTCGGCTACCTGCACTCGTGGTTTCTGTGACCAGTTTCGCCACAGTTGAAGCACCTCGGCACTCCATAATCTTTTGCTATATGGTCGGGCTTCCCAAACTTGAAGCAGACGTTCAATCCCAAACGGCATTCCCTGCTATGCTCCTTTCACACTTACCACACCTCTTTATTCCCGAACCTATAGCAACCCCTCGCCGGTCATCCACCCTCGGCTTCTTGTTGTTCGGGGTGAAACCACCACGCCCGAATCGCTTTCCTCTCCAGTTATTACCACCACCATTTGTTTTCTTCACCTCCACCACCGTTATTTCCCTTTCATCATACAACATTCCCGCCAGATCCACTGTCGACCTGAAAGTGCTTGGCCGGGCAGTAATCAAGTGCCTGCGAATGCCAGCTGGCAACCCCTGAATATACCGCTTAATCTTCCTTGTTGCTGGCGTAACCTGATCGGGCACCAGCCTCGCCATCTCGTTAAGTTTGGTGGTGTATTGTTGGTGGGTCATAGTTCCCGCCTCCAGCTGTAGGAACTCTGTCTCGATCTTGTCGAGCTCCCGATGAGGATAGAACTCCTCGATCACCAACCTCTTCAGTTCCTCCCACCTTATCCTTCCAATGGCCCGGTTGCCCTCGGCCTCGACAAGGTTGTCCTACCAACACAGCGTTGTGTCGACAAAAGAGTGAGTGGCAAACTTCACCTTCTGGTCCTCGCAATACTCACTAATCTCCAGTACCGCCTCCATCTCCCTCACCCAATGGTGAGCAGCAGCATCATCACCATTGCCATCGAAGGTGGGGGTCTACATCGTTGGAACTCCCCGTAGCTGCATCCCCTCGCAGTTTCCCGCACCACCACTTCTTCATCATCACTAGAGGCTCCCCCTCCAATATTTAGCTCTTCCTCTTCATCGTGATCCCTCACATCACCTCTCCTACCGGCAGTCGCTCTCCTCTCATCTTCCTTCTCCTTTCGTTCATCCTCCCTCACAGCTCGGATCACTTCAGTCACGACAGACGGTAGGATTGTCTGCTTGACTTGGTAAACCTCCTCCACCACTGCCTCCTTCACCGAGGCTCTCAAGTTAACACTCTCATCGACCCCCTCTGGGTGATGAAGATCAGGTCCAGCAGGAGCCGCCTCTGCGATCTTCGTTTTGTTCTTCACTGCCCGTGGCCTACCAGCATGACCACCCCATGTTCCACTTCGAGTAGCTTTAGATGATCTTCCTCCCGCCATCCTCTAACCACTATAAGATTCAAACACCAACACGGTCATTTAAGGTAATAGCTCAGTTTATGTTAAGTATACAAAGTCCCTAATTACAGTGGCCAATTGTGATTAGCCACTTACTTTACTCTTCATCCCCGAGCATTTCCTATCCTGACTACATTAGTATTCAAATCTACTAAAGGCACATAATACTGATTAACATTATAAAAAGAATTACCTGATGGCACATAACTACTCGGGCTGACATCCCTCCATGCGGTCCCATTTCAGTTTAAGTTTAGGTTTTTGTAAATATTTACCCATTTCTCTTAAACTTTGGCTCTGATACCAACTTGTAAGGCCCCGTTCCCGGAGGCCTCACAGTTGGTCAATCACAGCATAATTAAATAAAAACATTACATAATTCTTAAAGCATGGCAGCAGAATTAACATCAAAAGCCATTCATTAACTAATAAATTATGTTGCTAAGTAATACATGTGTGTTTGTTATCAGTTAGAAAAGATCATTAGAAAGCATTACAAAACAACAATGTTATTAATGATGAATGGATGTCAGTCCTGCCCTGACAAGTAGCCTTCCCGTGTGCCATCCTCAGCAAAACTACCTGCCAACTGAAAATGCATAAAATTAAGCGTTGCTGAGTGAGTTCTAGTTTTAAAATAGTGAAAATACTTTATGAGTTTTGTATAGGAAAAATACACCTTAAAATACTGTTTACTCTTTAGTATGTGATCATACGTCATGCATACATTCAAATATTATTCATTATCAATATTAATATCTTTCTTCACCATTTCCATGGTTGTTCACTTGAACCTTTACTTTTAATCTTTCACTTTGATATGGACCAAAGCGCTTTACCCCCCATATAATAAGCATAAACCTGGTACTGGCCTGGGGTCTAATAATAGACCCCATTCGTGGTGCACAAAGCTGACTCCAGTACCGGGGCAATGACAATGGTCCCCTCAATCTCAACGATTGACCCTGTGTGCATCCAACGGGTTAGTTAAACCGCACACAGTTGAGCTGACAACCTAGTGGTTGTGAACCTCCTGTGAATTTGCTTGCAAGACTTTCTTACGTTCTTTATGTTCCACTTTCATTAATCTTTTCACTTCTTAAAGATAATACTTTACGAATAAGAGTAAAACCACACCACGTAAAGTCACATAATAATATAATAGGGAACACAAAAACAGCTCAAAACATAAATAAAATAATCAGATAATAGCATCAAGTCAAACCAGGGTCAAACCCTAAAATTTTGATTTTTCCAAAATTCTAGAAAATATTCTAAGTGTCATAGGCGCATGGGCACTATCCAGGCGCATGAGCCCTGCTTAGGTGCATTAACACTATTCAGGCACATGAATTCTACACTTAGGCATTTTGCTTACATTCTAGGCGCATGAGCCTTTCAGGCGCATGAGACTACACTTAGTCACTAGAGAAAAATCTTGGGCGCATGACACTTTCAGGCGCATGACGTTATACTTGGCTTATCAGGCAAAATTTTTGGGCGCATGGGCACTATTTAGGTGCAGGACCCCCACTTAGGATTTTCTAAGGAAATTTACAGGCGCACGGGCCCTGTTTGGGCGCATGGCCTGCACTTAGGTATAGTTTCACTAAAATCCCAGGCGCATGGGCCTTGTTTGGGCGCATGACCTGTTGTGCATTTCTACATTTCAAAATCAGTTCAAACCTATTTCATCACCTGTCCTAAGCTTAAACATACTATTCTAACAATCAATAACACCTAACCAACTAAAGAACACAAGTATAAACATACATATGCTTACGGGTAAACATATTTCAGTTGTAAAACATTTTAACCATGCATTTTCAGCCCTAAAACAGTTTAAAACACATAGAAATCGAGGTCTAGAACTCACCTAGTGTAGCAAACAAGTAAAACTCCTCCCAACCTGCTTGTACAAGAGTTCAAACACCTAAAAACAAACAAAACAAATACCAAAACACATAGAACACTTATTAATCGGTTCCTAAGGGTGAAACCACCGAGAAACCAACCAATTATACAAGAAAACACTCACCTTAGATGATTTCAGCTTCCTTCTCACTCTAAAACTGAGAGGTTTCAGTTTTCTTCCTCTTCTTCTCCTTTCAGCCGTAAAGAAAAGCAACAGCAGGGTGATATGGGTGGCCATGCCCATATAAAGTGCACTTTTTTGACTTTTGTGTACTTTTACACAAAACACCCCTCATCTTTGGCTCTTCTTTCTTTCTTTCCAAATACTTTTACTTTGACTGAAGTTTCGGGTGTTACAAAACTATTGTCTACAAAAGATTTTTAGAATATGAAGAACTAGAACTACTACTGCCAAGACCTCTACTTCTTCTATAATCATAATCTTCTCGAACCTCTTTATGATTCACCCCTTCTAAACCTTCAAACAAAGTGTTTGTATCCTTTTAATTAAATCATTTAAAAAATGAGGTGTAGGCATTGGTGAATAGCAAAAGGTGCTAGGCGGTGGGTAAACATAAGTGGTTTCACCACAACCCAAACCTGTCTTAATTCTAGCTCCCCTTTGTTTGGTATGGAGTTCCTCTAGCTTCATTCCAGAAATCATCTATTTATCAAGTTTTGTTTTAAGTTTAGTAGTCTTGAATTCAGCTAAAGTTACCCTCTCTGTCAAAGTATTAATCTTCACGTTTCTCTCAAAAAGGGTTCTTTTCAAATGATCATTTTCTTTTAAAGCTTCATTTAATTTTACAAAAAAAATTCCTTCATTCTTTTTATTTTCCTCATTTACCCTTTTTAGTTCCCCTTCATTTTTTTTTAATATATTATTTACTTTATAAATTCCAAATAAATGAATTTTGCAAGCAGATGAACACATGTCTTGAACTACCTCATATGGAATCTCCATCACTTTATTCTCTGTAGCCAAGGCCTTCTCACAGTTGCAGCCCTTGACTCCACTTTCAACTCCTTTTCCCTAGTAGCTTTTCCATCTTCACTCTTTTCTTTCTTTTCACAAGCATCCACCACACTGGTCATCCCCACACTCTCCTTCTCCTCCTTTTCACAAGCATTCTTCAAACTTTTTTCTCTTCACACCCATTCCTTCTTCCTACTTCATTCTTCACTACCTCTGCAATCTCAGCTACCAGGACATGATTGATTTCTTCTTCAGTCTCGACTAACTCAGCACTCCAGTCAAAGTTAGTTAGCAGAGTTGTTTCCTTATTCTTCTTGTTCTCATCCTTATCATCAATCGGAATGACCAGGTTAACTCCCGTTCTAGGTTCAGTGACGATAGGACATGGACATTCTCTTTTAAAATGCCTTCCAGTTGAAGCACCTGAGTTTTGATTTGTCAAATCCAACCTTTACATTTTGGTTTCCAAAATTCTTCCTTCCTATTCTTTCCATGAATATTCTCACCCTTAAAGTGATCATAGCCATCTGCCACTGAAGATCGGCTTCCTCCAAATCATCAGGATCCACCTGAATCATATCTTCTGCAGCCTAATGCTTCATAACTATGCATGAAGAGACCAATAGAGCCATACTCTCTGATGGAACGTGTGGAAGATTTGCTGATTTTGATGTAGATCCACTACTTTCGCATACAGTTTCGCATACTGTGAAACTGTATGCACCATGGCATGAGAAACTAGGAGGTGAAACTGTAGTTTTGCATGCAACAGAATACAAAACAAGACTAAACTAAACTAAATCCTATTACATTAATATCTAAGCTATATTAAACTATAACTAAGCAAAAACAAACGGCAAGATGAATACGACCCTATTCTTGATCATCACTTTTCCCTAAAGGTTGATCATCTGAGTGTTGAGACTCAGGATGATGCCTTAAGGTTAGGGTTATGAGCTCATTAGGCTGTGCCTTGATTGCATGACAATAATTCAGTGCTTAAATGGCTTGAAAGTGTGATGTTACATTGTGATTAGTGTGGAACAAGTTCACTTTGGTTGTGTTTTCATTTGTAGGGATTGAAGCTAAAGAAGGCTTATTTTGGAAAAAAGGAGCAAAATATAGAAATAGTAGGACTGAAGCTGAAAATAGCGAAAGTTACAAAAAAGGCCCAATAAACCCTACACCGGCGTATGATACGTCGGGTATGGGCGTATAATACGCCAGTCGGCTTTCGGGCGACGTATCATTGGGCGTATTTGAAAAAAACTACAGAATTTTGGGCGCATGAATGCTGAGGGGGGGTATGATACGCCGGTTGCTGAATAACTTGCTGGATTTTGTGGAATTTCAAGTTTTATAAAGACAATCCAACCATAATTCGGGGAAGAACTTTTCAAGCACAATTCTTGACAATTCAAAGCCAATTTGTGGTAATCTCAAGCCTTCCCATTCATCTCAAATCATCTACAAACATTATCTGTCAGGATCAGCGATCTAAGTTTGATCAATTAGAGTTGAATCGCAGCGGAATTGGAACAAGAATTAGACAAATATAGCAAGAACACAATAGATATTCAATGGAACAGTACACGGTTATAGAGAAAGAGGGTTTTCTTTAAAATGGATAATATCATTTATGCACAATGCTTCGGTGTGGCGGCTGCTAAGCTTTTCTAAGTTTTTTATAGCTGCTCGTCCCACCTTACAATTAGGTCAACATTCCTTATATAAAGGAATGTGACGTCTGCTGATGTCACTTGATAGTGACATCTAACAGAATTATTACAAACAACCGAAAGTAAGCAAACTACTGAGAATGTTCACAACAACTGAGAACATCTCAGAGTGCTAAGTACAAGATGAAACTAAAACTACTGAAACTACAAGTACTGATTACAATAAACATAAAACTACTGAAAGGAAACCATCATAACTACTGAAGAGGTCTTCTTCAGCTGTTGTGACAACATCTGAAACTTTGTCTTCAGACTGTCTTCAGCTCTTTCACTTCAGACTTTGTCTTCAGCTCTTTCACTTTAGACTTTCTCTTCAGCTCTTTCACTTCAGACTTTGTCTTCAGCTCTTTCACTTCAGACTTTGTCTTCAGCTCTTTCACTTCAGACTTTGTCTTCAGCTCTTTCACTTCAGACTTTGTCTTCAGCTCTTTCACTTTAGACTTTGTTATCAGTTGATGTCTTCAGCTGTTGCAGACTACTTCAGTTGTTGTAATGTCCGTGGGACTTAAAGGTTTTTCTGATCAGGCTCATTGGTTCTTTTGGTCCAACAAACTCCCCCTGAACCAATGCAGCCAAAACCTTTAAGCTTATTGAGGTCCCACTTATTCTTGGCAGAAATACTCTCTTGATCAGCTTCAGAGATATCGGATAAGCACAGGCCAGGGAACAGGTTTCAGTAGATGTGAATGTCAAAGAATGGAAGGGAACTCTGTCTTGGGGAACTGGACACAGAGCTGTTATCCCAACCATGAAACCTACTTCCCATTGATGAGTCTATAAGACTCTCTGACGTAGGCCTCAAGGAGAACAACTTGTTCCTCCTTAGTGAGTTCTTCTGCTTCTCCTTCGAAGAAGAACTCTGGGCCATAGTACTCTAATAGGTACTTTACCTTCTTTCCATTATTCAACTCAATAGTTGTTATCTCTCTGTAAGCAAATTCATCTGGGTGAGTCCCTTCTAATAACAACTGGAGTTCATTTTTCTTGATCTCTTCAAGCCTCTTGTATAACAACCCCTTCTTGACCATTTTGTTCTCCATTAGAGTTTGAGGGGTCATCTTTGACTTGTAGGCTCTCTTGAAGTCTTCAAGTATCTCCCAGGGTGAGACTACAATGGCCAACATAATAACAGCATCTATGGTCTTTCTCACTTGGCCATTGTATCTACTTGGTATGGATTTCTTATGAATTCTAGAACTAACCCTGGGGTCTGGCCAAATCCTTACTCTCTCCTTTTGATATTGAAAGGTATACCTGAGAGCATACAGCCTTTGAGCGTGTTTCTTCATGGCTTGTATAGATGATGACTGAGGAAACTCTTTGTCAACCATCTTCAAAAGTTGCTCATCGTGCTGTTTCTGCTGTTCTTCTTCTTCAATCTTAACTTTCACCATTTGCCTCTGAAAGTCTGGTGTGATCATTTGTTGACTTCTGGGCTCAGGTATTTTTAGAACAGCAGAGATTGGCAGACTGTCTTCTTCATCATCTTCTTCTTCTTCTTCTTCCATCCTCAACACCCTTCTCCTCCTTCTGGGTGCATCCTTGGATGTGGTTTGAGGTGGTTTTTGGGGTAAGGGAGTTGGTTTTGAAGGTTGAGTTGGTTTAAGTTTAGGTTTAGGGATTGGTTTGGAGAGTTGTGGGGTTGGTTGTTTTTGAGTGGGAGTTTGGGAAGGCTGATCTAGCATTTTTGTGGTAAGTTTGGCTTTGGAAAGCTTGGCCATATCAGATCTCTTCCCAGCACCTGCTTCATCTAAGGCTTCGATAATCAACCCTTTATTGAATGCTTCAGAAGCACAGATTCTGGTGGTTATTGCCAGAATACTGTCTCTGGTCCATGATTTAATCTCAATTAATGATCTTCCCAAGTATTTTGCAATAAACCTGATCATTATCTCCAACCTCTCCCTTTCCATCACACTGTAACTGGCCCATCTCTCTTGTATCTCTTTAATCTCCAGCCTTCTGATCTCAGTGTCTAAAGTAGCTGTATCAAAACCCTTTCTGAAGAGTTGGTCTATTATTTTGTCCATTGATTTGCTGTGAGCTTCATTAGCTTCTTTAACCAGATCATCCAATGATTTCTCTTCATCAGGCTTTTGAGTTTCAGCACTTTTCTTTCTCTTGTATGTGATCAGCTGTTTTTCCTTTTCTAACTCCTTTTCTTTCTCTTGTAGTTTCTCATCTTCCACTCTCTTTCTCTTTCTTCTTTCACTGCCTTAGACTCCCCCTTTTTGGGTGCATTGGGTTCAGGGGTTTGAATGGCAGAAAGCTTCTTTTGCACAGCATCATCAACAAGTGTTTGTAGATTTGAGGAGATCCTCTCGTCAATGGCTTTATGCACAATCTCATTGATGATGGGAGTGATGAGAGGTAAGGAATGTTGAAAAGTAGCAACCATCTGCTCAGAGGGGTTCTGTCCCTGAGAGGTGGTGCCAAAAGCAGTGGCTGGTGGCTCAGTTGAGTGTAGTGGCTGAGTGTTTGGTGAACCTTCAGATGAAGGTGCCATCTGTGGGTTTATTGGGGCAGATGGACTTTGATCCTGAGACATTTTGGCAAGCAGTTCTTTGAGTCTGCTCACCTCAGCCTCAAGGATTGTGTTATGGGCTAAGACATCAAAGAAAAAGCCCAGGTCATCATCAGCTGAATCACCTGACCTCCTGATTGAATCAGGATGTACATGCCCTGAGTGTAGATCAGTTGTAGCATGTGCCCCTTGTTCTTGGTTCTGGGGACTTCCTGCCTCAGGACTGAGTCCTTCATCGGCAGTTGCCTCTGGTGAGGTCTTAGAGATGTTACCAACTGCATCCTGTTCATTTGCTGAATCAGTAGAAGTGGCAGCCTCACCAGATGTTCTAACCTCCTCCTCTACACGGGGAGATTGAACATTATAACCCCTGTGCTGTGGGTTATCAGCAGCATTTTGGTCCTCTTCCTCAGCTGTTGAGGTTCTCCCCATTGTAATTGGTTTCTGGGGAGGAGGAGAGGAATGCAGCTGACTCAGCACTTGTGCAACTATAATGGTTGGGCTTTGAGGGGCGGTTGCATGTGGAGATAGGTTGAAGCAGATTGCACCCGGGGTGACTGGTGCTCTTCAATGGTAACCTTCTCAATTGAGATAGGTTCCAGAATTGTGGTATCCCCAATTATGGTTGCATCAGGATCCTGTTGAGAGGATACCTGAGCGGCTAGGGCTGGTGGAGTCTTTGACACTACTGGGGGGTTAGAACCAGTAAGTGTTTCCTGTATTGGTGTTACAGGGGCATCCTCAGGGGACTCATCTCCCTGAGTAGCCTTTTTGGGCTTTTTGGTGTTGGGTTTGGTGGGGACTTTGGATCTGGAAGTGGAGGCTGTGGGTTCCCGCTGCTTGGGTTTTAGCAGCCGGGCAGCCCCTTTCATTGTAGGGTCAGAGTTGTGCCTGGAGTATACTTCAGGCAATACAGCCGGAGCAGGGACTCCAAGGCCAACAAGGCCGTCTGATTTTAGCTGATTTAAAATTATGGCCATGAGAAACCTGGGATATAATATCCATCTGTTTGCCACAGGTTTCAAAGCCAGATCCTTTAGTTCCATGAAAACTATCTCAGAAAAATTTAGATTTTGTCGTTCAAAGATAGAGTATAATACCTGTTGCCATCGGGAGGACATCTGATCCCATGAGGAGGTTTTTGGTGCAAGGCAGACATTCACCATGTGGAATATAAGACGTTCAGCATCATGGAAGTGCTTCTTCAGAATGGTGGTAGCACTTAAGTCTCCTTCATACCCGTTATTGATGAAAGACATATCGTTGTGCCTTTCGGGTATTCTGTGACACAGGTGGCATCATGTAGATTTAGGGTTTGTCGAATGATGTCGGGAGTGATGACCACCTGTTTCTGGTTAACCAACGACTGAAGAGTGATTTGGCGATCATTCTCACCAGTTTGCACAGAGACGTTGGTCCAGAATTGGCTTAGGGAATCGGGGTATATGGTAGGATTCAGAAGAAAAGCGGTTCGGTACTGGGAATCTACCATAAGATCGATGGCATTATCAAATTTGTTCCAAAGGCCGATTTCGAGAGGTAGGCAACACAGTTGTGTCTGGGTTTGAGTTTCATGGTCGCCATTGTTGAGAGAGTAAGGATATGAAACGGCTAATGAAACGTTTGAAATTAGGTTTAGGTATTTATAGGGTTAGAAAAGGCTGATATAAAACGACTGAAAGTGTTGGTGCTGTCATCAGTTGTTTGAAAACAACTGAAGACCTGGTTTTAACTTTCAGAAGTTGTAACAACTGAAGACTTGGTATTAGTCATCAGTAGTTGTGAAACTACTGAAGACATGGTTTTGGCTTCAGTTGTATGAAGTGAAACAGCAGTTGTAGAAACAACTGAAGAGAAAAGTTTCTCATCAGCTGTTGTCGTCAATTTTAGCTCATCAGCTGTTTCATTCTGACCTCAACACTTATCAGACTGTCTGATTTTCAGATGTTTCATTGGTCATCAGTACTTATCTGTTATACTTACATCAGTAGTTGTAACTACATCAGTTCTTTTCAACAGATAGAGTACTTCAGTACTTTTAAGTAATTTAGTCTTCAGTAGTTATGAAAACTACTGAGGATAAAAGAACTTATCAGTACTTATTTGTGACAATAGTATACGAATGCTCATCAGTACTTGTTGACTGAGATCATCAGTAGTTGTCACTTATTCTAGCTGCAGCATACCAAGCCTTAACACTAGGTTTTGGAAAGTTGAACTGTCCGAAGGCTTAGTAAATATGTCTGCAAGCTCATCAGCACTAGGAACAAACTTTGGATCAATCAGACCTTTTTAAAACAATCCCTAATAAAATGGTGTCTGATCTCAATATGTTTGGTCCTAGAGTGCTGGACTGGATTCTTGACAATACAAAGAGCTGAAGCACTATCCATTAGTAATGGAGTCTAAGTCTCTGTAATGCCATAATCCAATAATTGATTCTGAAGCCAGAGTACCTGAGATGTACAACTTGCAGCAGCAATGTACTCGGCTTCAGCAGTGGATGTAGCAACAGATGTTTGTTTCTTACTCTGCCAAGAAACCAAACAGTTGCTTAGGAATTGACATCCACCAGAAGTTGATTTTCTAGTTACTTTACACCCTGCATAGTCACTATCAGAAAAAGCAACTAATTTGCAAGAGTGCCCAGTGGAATACCAAAGACCTAGAGATTGAGTACCTTGCAGATATCTAAAGATCCTCTTGACTGCAATCAAATGAGACTCTTTAGGAGCAGCCTGAAATCTAGCACAAACACAAGTTGCAAACATAATATCTGGTCTAGAAGCTGTTAAGTACATCAAGGACCCAATCATACATCTGTAAAGTGTTTCATCAACAGCTTTACCTTTCTGATCTGCATCCAGTTGTGTGGTGCTGCACATAGGAGTAGAACAGGGCTTACAGTTTTGTAAATCAAACTTTTCCAAAAGACTCTTTGTGTATTTTGACTGATGAATGAAAGTTCCATCAGCCTTTTGTTTGATTTGCAAACCTAGAAAGAACTGTAATTCTCCCATGGCACTCATTTCGAATTTTGTTGCATCAACTTTGTAAATGCATCACACAACTGTGGATCAGAGGATGCAAAAATAATATCATCAACATAAATTTGAACAAGGAGCTTATGCTGACCCACTTTCTTAATGAACAAAGTTTTATCTATGGAGCCTCTAGTGAAATTATTCTGAAGAAGAAAATTTGACAGTGTTTCATACCAGGCTCTAGGAGCTTGTTTCAACCCATAAAGAGCCTTATCAAGTTTATACACCCAATCAGGATGTTTATTATCCTCAAAACCTGGTGGTTGACACACATAAACCTCTTCTTTTATTTTACCATATAAAAATGCACTTTTGACATCCATTTGAAAAACTTTAAGATTGTGGAATGCAGCATAGGCTAAGAACAATCTAATTGCCTCCAATCTGGCTACAGGGGCAAAGGTTTCATCATAATCGATACCTTCTTCTTGTGAAAACCCCTGGACAACCAGTCTGGCCTTGTTCTTGACAATTTGCCCATGTTCATCTGTTTTATTCCTAAACACCCATTTAGTGCCTATTGCACACTTACCTGGGGGTAGAGGAACCAGTTCCCACACTTGCTGCTTTTTGAACTGAAGAAGCTCAAGCTGCATGGCATCAACCCATCCATTGTCTCTTAATGCAATATGATAGTTCTTTGGCTCTTGCTGATGATGAAGAGAGCATAGAAGCAGAAGTTGGACAATTGACTTCTAGTTGAGACACCAGCATTGATATCACCAATGATTTGAGACATTGGGTGATTCTTCAGCTCTTGGTACACTATGAGATCTGTGCAAGTGTTTGTAGCACGCTCAGCAGCAACAGATGTTGATCCAGATTCTTGAAACCAAGTATTAGATGGCAAGTCAAATGAATTAGAGGATTCAAAAATCTCATCAGCATTTGTTGTGGATGGTGCTACTGAAGCTACAGGAACATCAAGTTTAGTAGACTCAGGCAGTTGATCACAAAACTTGAATAGGTGAGTACTGGGATCATCATCAACATCAGTACCACCAGATGGATGACTAGCTGCAGAAGGTGATGAATTCACATGATCTGCAACAGCTGGAGGCTGATAAGGAACATATTGCAGTATGTCCAGATCAAACAACTCCACAGGGTTTTGTGGAATTTTGTCCTTAGGGGATTCATTGAACTTCACATGCAAGTTTCTTCAACCATCTTTGTTCTGCAGTTGAACACTCTGTAAGCCTTGCAAGTGGATGAATACCCAACAAAATACCCTGCATCCACCTTAGAATCAAACTTTTGGAGTTGATCCTTTGTGTTGAGAATGTAACAAGGACACCCAAATGCTCTGAAGAATGAAATTAGAGGAGCCAAATGATGTAGAACTTCATAAGGAGTCTTCATCAACCTCTGATTCACTAAAGCTCTATTTTGCACATAGCATGCTGTGTTGACAGCTTCAGCCCAAAAGGTCAGTGGCAAACCAGAGTCAGCCAACATGGACCTTGCAGCTTCAATTAGGGTCCTGTTCTTTCTCTCCACTACTCCATTTTGTTCTGGAGTCCTTGGGATGCTATACTGCCTCTTGATTCCTTTTGAAAGGTAGAAATCATCAAGTGTATGGTTTCTAAATTCAGTTCCATTATCACTTCTTATACACTTGACTGATAGGGAATACTGCTTCTCAACATACAACACAAAGTTAATAATTGTCTGAGCAGCCTCATCCTTTGAATGCAAGAAGAAGGTCCATACAAATCTGGAGTAATCATCCACAATTACCAGACAGTATTTCTTCTTTGCCATGCTCATTACTCTCACAGGACCAAAGAGATCCATGTGCAGTAATTGCAAGCAGGCAGTGGACTTTGGTTCTTCTATAGGAGGGAATGAAACTTTGTGTTGTTTTCCTTTTAAACAAGCAGTGCAGGTTTCATCACAGTGGAACTCCTTTATTGGTAGACCTCTCACTAAACTATTGTGGATCAGCTGATTCATGTTTTTGAGATTAACATGACCCAGCCTTCTATGCCACAGTTTAGATTCCTGAGGAGAGGCCTTGGAGAACAGGCAAGGATGACCTTTTATCAATCTTCTTTGACAAATCCAAGGCATATACTCTTCCTATCCTGTTGGCCTTCAGGAGAGTATGTTCATCCAATACCTTGTCAATCAGCCTCAGAACTTTGGAAGACAGAATCCGGCAGTTCTGGCTTGTGAAAAGTGCAACATGCCCTTTATCACACATCTGACTGACACTCAGTAGATTATACTTGAGATTCTCCACATGGTTAACATCATCAAATCTGATTTCTCCATTTGACACAAATCCTTTCCCGATGATGTAACCTTTAGCATCATTTCCAAATGAGACAAATCCCTTCTTTCCTTGAGAGTAGTCATTAAGAAGAGAACTGCTCCCAGTCATATGCATAGATCCTCCACTGTCTACATACCAGATGCTTCTTTGGCATGCTGAAGAACCCTGCATTTATCATAAGAAACTAGTTAGCTTTAGAGACCCAAACCTTTTTGGTTTTGGGTCTGTTTTCATCAACAGATTTAACCATAACTTGTTTCTCATGATTAACAGCTGATGAAGGTGGAGATGGTGCTGAAATGGATTTCTTAGATTTGGGCTTGGATTTCCTTTTCAGTGGTTTGATCACAGGTGCATCTAGTTGGTTAACTCTCCCCAACAAATGCTGAACCATCATAACAAGTTGTGTCTGATTTGTTGCTAAAGCCTTCAGCTCATTTGACACATCAGTACTTGTTTTTGATGAGTTCCTGTGACCCACCATTTCCTCCTTCTTGAAATTCACAGACTTAGTCTGATGTTTATCATGAGGAACACTATCAGCTGTTTTCTGATAAACCCCATCCTTCTTTTTGGATGTTGGCGAGGCCTTGGGTTTATCAGTTTGAGATGACTGTGGTACAAACTTGGTCTCAAACTCATTTTTCATTTTATTAATCTCTTCTTTAATGAGCTTATCTCTGTTGAGTTTGGAACCCTTTTTGTACCAGCATTCATCAGATAGATGATTGAATTTACCACATATTTCACATGGCTTATTCTTCATCTTGGATTGATCAACTGCTGAAGTGGAAACTACTAAAGGTGTGATCTTCAGTACTTTCCTCCTTTCAGTACTTGTGTTAAGTACTGAAGGATCGGTAACAACTGAAGACTTGTTCTTCAGCTGTTCTCTATCCGTCCTGAAAGACCGTATGATAGATTCCTCAGCAGTTGTTAATCCTTTTATTTCAGCAGATATGAAATGCTTTTCAGATGTTGTGACTTGCCCTTCAGTACTTGGAGTACTTTGAGGGACAACATCTGAATTGCTCAGCTTCATGTGTTTAACAGCATTTAAACCATCAGGCAATTGATTTGCTGAGATCTTAACACTGACTTCATCCTCTAATTTTGACAATTTTGTATTATCATTTGAGGATGAATCACATGATGATGTGGTTTGGAAATTACTTTCACCTTCAGATTTTACTATTATTTTGAAGTAAAATCAGTAGGTGGTGCAGTATGATTGTAACCTATTCCAAACTTCACATTTGAAGCTGTTTGCTTGCTGAGAAGCATTTCAAATCCCTTGCAGGATGTTACCCAGCGGTCACACTCAACTTGGGTATCTGCAAGTGTCTCTTTGAGACTTCTGTGGTTCTCAAGTATGACCTCTACCTTAGCCTTTTCATCATTAAGTTGACATTTAAGCTTGTAAATCTCATCATCTTTGTCATTAAGAACAGACTCATACTCAGCTTTTCTTTTGGAAATAGTTTTCTCAAGCTCAAGATTTTGATTGATTAAAGCTACATTTGCCTCTCTAATAGAGACAAAGGCAGCTATGCATGATTCAGAACATAACTTGGCTTTAGCCTCAGAATATACCTGGGTTACCTGTGAAGATGATGCATCGGAGCAGGAACCCTCAGTAGACTCCAGGGCCATGAGAGCAAGATTCCCAAAAGGATGTTCACCACCATGTTGACCAGCACCAGCAAATAATTGCTCATTGAAACCAGAAAGATCATCTGGTGAGCTGCTCCAGTCAACAACTCCTGGTGTGAAGAAGCTGTGATGAGGTTGAGATTGTGATGGAGATGGTTGAGGCTCAGGTAGGGCTTGAGGTTGTTGTGCTATAGGAACTTGAACTGGATTTGGCTGTGGCATGTAATAGCAGGGATATGGATATGGCATTGGACCCTGAGGGACAAAATATGCAGGAGATTGAGGTTGTGAGTGATGACCAAAACTAGCAGGATGTTGCCCTTTGTTTTGTGAACTATTGCTTGGAAAGGTCACAAAGGGTGCAGAGGAGTTAGATCCAGTTGATCTACACTCTCTTGCAAAGTGCCCAAGCCTGTGGCATTTGTGACACCTCAACTTACTCTTGTCAAAACCAACTTTGGTTTTGCCAGAGAGTCCTGGAAATTTCCTACCAGTTCTCTTGTAAACTTTTGAGATCTGATATTGATCAAGGCCATTTGGCTCAAAATATCCATCTCTTCTAAATCATCATCAGCAATACCCATCAAATCATCCATGATAAAGCATAAATTATCACTATTACACCCAGAATGACTGTCAACACCAACAAATGCATGATCAGAACTGTTTGAAGAGAAATCTATATGCTCATCATAATGGCTTTCTGATCCAGCATATTCTGACTCATGACCGACCAAGGCAGTGTTCCCTGGTACAAAGTCATCAGTAAGCTTTCCTGATGATGCCAGTTTCCTTTTCTGCTCTATCTCTCTTTCAAATGTAAGCAGTTTCCCATGGAGTTGGGTGAGAGATAGGCTATCCAGATTTGCACTGGAGCGTAGGACAATGGTGTATGTGTCCCATCTCTCAGGCAGTGATCTGAGGAATCTGTTGTTCATCTGGCTGTTAGTATACTCATGCTTGACCATTTTCAGCTCAGAGATCAAGCAGGAGAAACGCTCAAACTGTTGAGTCAGTGTCTCACCCTTCCTATGAGAGAATGTCTCATATTGTTGGGCGAGGATTTCTCTGTTGTTTGCTAAACCTCATCAGTTCCTCCGAATTGTTCCTTCAAAGCATTCCAGAGGTCATGAGCAGTTTCATGATGCATAAGCCCAGAATAGATTTCATTAGGCAGTGCCATGGCCAGAATTCCATGGGCTTTAGCATCAATCTCAAACAGTTTACGATCTTCATCTGAGTATTGCTCCTTCTTCTTCGGAACCATTTGGTTGGTCTCCGGATTGTTCACCATAGGCTTGTGTGGACCGTGAACCATAGATGTCCAACAACCTGAACTGTTAACAGACAGGTGATGGGGCATTCTTCGTTGCCATATGTTATACTCACTCCTAACCAGCATCGGAGGCTTGGTTGAGGAGCCAGTATTGTGAGGGTCATTAGAAGGAGTAGTCATTCTCAGATTCAAACCAATTCAATCAAGTTTCAAAAGATTTGGCACAAAAACACAACAAACTCAATATGAACCAAGAAGAAACTCAAATTGACTAACCAGAAGCAGCAGAAGACCAATCTCTATAACCAATTCTTGCAAATATGCTAATTCGATCAAACTTTAGATATCAAAATAGCAGTTTCAATGATCGATTGTTAAACCGATCAATGATTAACCTGCTCTGATACCATTTGTCAGGATCAGCGATCTAAGTTTGATCAATTAGAGTTGAATCGCAGCGGAATTAGAACAAGAATTAGACAAATATAGCAAGAACACAATAGATATTCAATGGAACAGTACACGATTATAGAGAAAGAGGGTTTTCTTCAAAATGGATAATATCATTTATGCACAATGCTTCGGTGTGGCGGCTGCTAAGCTTTTCTAAGTTTTTTATAGCTGCTCGTCCCACCTTACAATTAGGTCAACATTCCTTATATAAAGGAATGTGACGTCTGCTGATGTCACTTGATAGTGACATCTAACAGAATTATTATAAACAACTGAAAGTAAGCAAACTACTGAGAATGTTCACAACAACTGAGAACATCTCAGAGTGCTAAGTACAAGATGAAACTAAAACTACTAAAACTACAAGTACTGATTACAATAAACATAAAACTACTGAAAGGAAACCATCACAACTACTGAAGAGGTCTTCTTCAGCTGTTGTGACAACATCTGAAACTTTGTCTTCAGACTGTCTTCAGCTCTTTCACTTCAGACTTTGTCTTCAGCTCTTTCACTTCAGACTTTGTCTTCAGCTCTTTCACTTCAGACTTTGTCTTCAGCTCTTTCACTTCAGACTTTGTCTTCAGCTCTTTCACTTCAGACTTTGTTATCAGTTGATGTCTTCAGTTATTGCAGACTACTTCAGTTGTTATAATGTCCGTGGGACTTAAAGGTTTTTCTGATCAGGCTCATTGGTTCTTTTGGTCCAACATTAACAAACCATAATTGAAGATTCAATGAAGACTATGAGTGACTAGTTCATTCGTGATTGCTTTCAAGAGTACAGTTCTTGTCAAGTGAGATATTTGATATGCTTTGATCAGGTTGTCATATTGAACATGGAATTATTTAATGAAAAATTGTGTTTTGATTAGGTTAAAAGGTTTGCTTATAAATAAACTTGTGTGCTTGATTATCAGTTTTCGGTTTCCTTGCATCGTGAGCTCATTTAGAAAAGTAGATAACATGATATAGGTAAATTGGAACATTGTGAACGAACGAATCTTAAAAGCTTGTTCCTTTGTTGTCACTTTAATCAAAAGCTAAAATCTTGAAATCACGTTCTTACAAACCCTAATTCAAAAGTACCAATTATTGATCTTGCAGAATTGGAAACCCGTAAGTGATTGTTTCTTATTATTTAATCTAATTTATTTCAAAGTTTGTTGCTTTTTGCAATTGTGTTCTTAATTTCATCCCAAGTTTTAATCTTTGATTATACATTTCTTGTCTTAAAGTTAATTGACTCGTATTTTTAAACACTTTCCACATATTCCCTGTGTAGATGATCTTACTTATTCTTACACAATAAAGGTAGCTAAGACCAATATAATAACTTGTTTATGATCGAGTCTCGACAACAAGATCAAAATGGTGCCATTGCCGGGGAATTGGTTCGGAAAGTGTTAATTTTTGTAATTTTTTTTAGTTTTATTTTCCTTCTTTTGTTTTGTTTTGTGCGGTGCTACTCTAGGTGTTTTATGTCTTGCAGGTTACTCTTAAGTAGTTAAAACTAACCATGAATCAAGTTTATTATTCATGTATTGGTTGCGGGAGTCCAGTTCACACACAAGATGATTGTCTTTAGTACTTGCAAAAGTGTGAAGATACGAGAAGATAATTATATATGTTGGATGTTTATTATGATGATGTACCATCATCTTATCCGTACTATGAGGCATATTCTCTATATTATGAAGGATATTATCAGTCAGAGGTGAACTACAACTTTGAGCAAGATTTGTGTTGCAACAATTATGAACCAGAGACGATAAAAAGCTCAAGTTATAAGGAATATCATAATGACTATCACCAAGCATACTCTCAGCCAGCATACGCCGATCTTGATAGGCATAATCAAAGGGATTTTTCTTGATGCTCAAACCAATCAAAACCTTCTCAATGTTATGATCAGAATCAATGTCAGTTTCCTTATCAAAAACAAGAAAATATTGATATCCAAAATGTTAAGCAATTTGAACATACTTATCAATCTTTGGAGGAGGAAAAGATTGCCCGATTCGAAGTGATGTTGTCCAAGATCCATGAAAGTTTATCACAACACCAACTTTCAGATCAACAACGACTCCACTACCTTAGCAAAAAATGTGATTTGCTTTTGATGAAAATGTAGATTGAAGAGTCACTAGAAAACGAGGTAATGGAGGAGGTTGTGGATACTAATACCACACTACTTCCCTTGGTTGTAGAAAAATCAACGATTGAATCCACCATGGCTGGGGAAACAGTGGAAGAACTAGTTATGAATCTTTTAGAGCAAGACATGACACTTCTTAAAAAACCAGAGACTGAGTTAATAAAAGTTTATCCCGGCCCTTCTCTTGTGCCTATTACTCCAACTTACAAAGTTAAGGAAGAGGATTTAAGGATGAAGAAAAGAAAGGTGACATTACATGACATTGGACAAGCTATCATGAAGTGGCTTCCTAAAAAATTATCATTTTACATGCCAGTCATTAGAAAACAATTATGCTACTGGTATGTTAATTATCGAGCATTTGTTAGAAACTCGCTAGGAAAATGTGGGCTTCGACCACCTTAGTGGTCTTAGGTAAACTATGGCTAAAGACCTAAAACTTAGAGCTTACGGGAGGCAACCCGAGAACTTTGTGGGTGTGTTAACTAGAAACCCTAATGAGACTACAACTCGTCCACTTGGGTCTACTGAGGGGTTTAAAGGCTTGTTGCATACGCTAAATGCAACCATGATTCCTACGAAAGTTAGTTTTATTTCTTCTATAAGTTTGTGTGTTTTTATTTTGTTTTGATAGTCAATCATGAGATGCAAGCACTCAAGTGTGGGGAGGCACAAGTCGGTTGATGAAGGCTTCTAATAATGATTGTGATCAGGTCCGTGTGCTCTTTCCACTACCTTGGTTTTGAACAATATTCTTTTCATGCTTTCGTTGAAATTGATTGATAATATGTTAGGATATGGCATACTAGTCTTCCTTCATAATGAATTGTCTTGTTTAGCAATAAGAGGAATGAAATTAATAGTCTACTCCCCTATATTATGAAAATACCAATTGCAGGATCGGTGTTTGTCTCACAATATAAGATAATCACACAAACTCACTTAATGTTACTCGGGTTGATGAAGCAGAATCTTAACCAAGTTCAGAAGTAATATAATAAGTTCAAACAAAAAGTATAAAAGCACACAAGTAGCTTTCAAGATACTTGTATATATTACTTCTCAGTATAGTTTTACAAGACTCTTACAAGCATAGTTACTAAGTTACATAGAGAAACTATATATACTACTCTCTACAGCCAGTTATACTTGGAAAACCAGCTGGAAATTACAACTAGACAAATACAACATTGTTTAGAAGTAAGTTATCTAAGATAAAATAATAATATCTTAGGTTAGGTAGTCATGATATGTCCATGACTTACCTTTTGTCACCAACTAAAAGTGGCAACTGTACTAAGTTGATAATGGTTAAACAGTGGATAAAGTAAGGTCAACTACATGGGCGTGGAAAAGCACCATGCAATCTGTCAGAGTGGTAGAGGACTATCAGACAGACCTTACTTATGTCCACTGGTTTATAGTTAGTTCTTCCGAAGCTAAATTGCTTCGGAAGAATAAATTCTTCCGAGGGCATTTGTACTTCGGAAGAATCGACTTCTTCCGAATTTCTACAAGTCTTCAGTACTTTATTCTTTGGAAGATTTTGTCTTTGATCTTCTAAGTTGCATACATTGAAAGAATAAGAACTTAGTCTCGTAAGACTAAGTTCTTCCTTCGGAAGTTCTTCACACTTGAGCTTTGGAAGATCTTTGACTTAGCTTCAGAAGAGCAGCTTGTTCCTTCGAAAGACCATTTGTTTAGCACATCAAAATATATATGTAAGTGTGGTATTGGTTGCACCAGCCTCATTAGATCCAACACCTGTTTTGGTGACAGATGTCACATTAGAAGTCAAAGCAATCTTGAAACTTTCACTATAAAAAAAAATTGAAACAGATGACACGCTATACGCATCATGTTTGGGGTCAGATGACACTCATATGTGCTTATAAGATAAAGTGGTCATAAATGAAAGATGACACACATATGTGCGTCATCTTTTTACGACGAGTAGAAGTGACACACATTTTATGGCAGGTAGTACATGACACGCAATACGCGTCAAAGAATGGGTAATCATAAGTGACAAGATGACGAGCGTGGGCGTGTCATCTTTGTGAATTTTATGACTCATTTAAAATTAAAATACATATATATACACATATAGATTAATATATATATATATATATATATATATATATATATATATATATATATATATATATATATATTAATTTTTATAAATTTACCTGTTGTTTTTATATAACTATAAATCAATAATTATCAAATAACAGCAAAAACAAATTCATTTAATTAAATACTAACAAAAATTATATTGCAAGTTCACATGCAAATACAAAAAGTACAAATTAGTTCTAAATTTATTTAATTGTCTAATATGTAGTCCTACTCATAAATGAAATTCGAAATGTAACGCGACCAGTCTTCGTGAATTCCATCCAAATCAGCTTCTGTGTATTCATCTTTACTTCCTCCAACCTTAAAAAAAGCCAATTTCATCTGATTAAATTTGTGAATTTTGACCGTGCAAATGAACTAACAACCAGTATATGTTAACACATTGTTGTACGCACCAGTTCATCAATACTTTTAAAAAAAGATTTTAATGAAAAACAATGATATTATACTTGAACTGAAAATAATAAATACTATAATTATTGAAACTAGCAATTAACGCTCGCTTTTCACAGCGGGGTTTTACCTATTTATAAAATTAGATCAAATTGCAACTCTTCAACAATTACATCTTAGATATATTACTTTTAACTCTTCAAGATCGTCATTAGACACCAAACAATCAGGTTAGCTTTGGTGATAAGCATGTATCATAGGTATACATATCCATTCTTACAAAGGGAAGGTCACAAATGGAATTCAAGACAACTCCAGATGCAAATAGTCTCCGTTTCCATTCCTAAAATGCCTCGGTTAAAAGAATAAACCAATCAATATAAATTTATGCAATTTGATGTGGGTTTCTTGGTGATTTAAAATTGAAAATTAGTTTTGTTTTAACCTGATATCAACACATTCATGATATCAAGAATCAGATAAAGAAAATGAGCACCTAGGGGTACATTCTTGGATCTAACATAGGATTATTAAAGACTCAAGCTTCTTGAAGAACTTCTCCTTTCTCAATGCGAAAGAATGGAGTGTACGTTTCAATACATATAAAGGAGTTCCTTGCTAGTGTACCTTATTGGAAGGCTTTCCCTTACGGTTGTGGCCTACTGTAGTATGAAGTATAAAGATTATCCATAAAAACTTGAATTAGGATCAAATCATTAGGATGTAAATATTTAAAGACTGATATTGATCTAGAAAATGAACCAAACTTTAAATGATGATGAGTGATTGATCATAAACTTTTTATCCCAAGTTAAAATGCCGAAGTTATACAAAAACCATTTAGTATAAATATTATATGTCAAATGGATCAAAAGCTCATACATGTATAAATAACTTTGTTTTACCACTTTCTACATGTCAAAGTTAAGTGTTCAGCTAAGCTTAAATATAACATTTGATATACTAAGTGAAACACAGTTGACAACTTTGTAAAATTTCAACAAAAGACAACAACATAAGAACTTACAAACCAAATACAGGCCTCATATATATGATCTGGCCCTTGTTATAAGTTATCTACATGTTAAGTCCAATGTACTTCCCCCTAATAATCCAAGAACCATAGTTGTCAAAGGCGATCTAGGAGCTTGCCTAGGCGCTCAGGCGAGGCGCAGCACAGGCAACACCCTTCATGGTAGCCTAGGCTCTCCGAGAAGCTTCCGGCCAAGTTCCAGCCAAATTTCAGCAAAAATATGAGAACCGTGAAGATTAAGGTTTTTATAGAGAGAAGAAAAGGAGTAGATATAAGATATAACTCAATTGCAGTCATTTATTTTTTGTTTCTTTTATAAACAAATAGTACAACATTTCTGTTGTTGATGGTGACTGCACACTGCACTCTTTAAATTTCTTTCTTTAACAACATTATATTAAAAATAAACCAAAAAACTCAGCAGGTATGCGAACATTACAGTGATGGAAACACAAAATACAAAGCCACAACAAGCATTAGAAAAGTATATAATTTAAATCATACCTCAAAATTAAGAATTTTTGTAGCACTAAATCACTTGATTATCTTCATCATAACAACTCAAATATAAAAGTATATACCAATCTATATTTATATAATTTTAAAAACATTGTTGAGCTAAAACACAGTCCATCTGGTGCAAAATTTATTGCTAAAGCATTACAAAAAATGGTTAGTATTACACATAGAGAACAATGATTGTAAGCATTCAAATTTATATGATAAAAGTTAGAATATTCTATATACAATTATGAATGTTAAGGAATCAATTAAGCACCTCTCTCCTATTTTTTAATATTAGAAGGTTCTCACCAAATCTTTGATAATCACGAGAAACATTACTTTAACTGTTCAAATCTCATTAATTGGAGTTTATTTTGTTCAAATCTAAACTAAGCTGTATAATTATATCCAAACCCCTCTTAAAGGTTCCATTCTAGTTTTAAGCATAAATTTGAGTTTTGGCGGAAGTGTGTTGGAAATGCAATTGGCATCACGCAGAGAATGAAGGATGGGAACTAATTTGGGCTTTCGATAGGTGTAGTTAGGGCATTGTCCCTGAGATAGCCAAAAAAGAACAAGGTGCTATACTTGTGGGGAGACAAGTTATCTTAGAGGGAATTGTTGGAAATGGTGAATCAAGAACTAAGCAAGAGTATTGAGAAGAAGATGATCTAAAAGCCAAAGGCAATACTAGGGCTTATACCATGTCATGGAGGAAGAAAGGGTTGATCCAGATGTTGTTTCTAGTATGGTATCGATAAAAAATGTTCTTGTTTTATGTTATTTGATTCTAGTGCTAGTAAGAGTTTCATACTACTACATTATATGCTATGTAAAACTAAAAGAATAGAAAATACCTTTAAGGTAGAGGCTACTGTAGGTAGATCTAGTAAGGTGACTAAAGTAATAGATGACTATGGCATTAAACTTGAGGGTCATATGTTTTTTAGTTAGAGTAATTCTTATGATTATGGGAGGTTTTGATGTTGTATTGTGAATGGATTGGCTTGCTATTCATAAGAGCAAAAGTTGGCGTCATGAGAAAATGATTCACCTAATTTTTCTTGAATGTACTCTAGTCTAGATCTATAGCGGCAAAGCTTGTTAAATAATCTTAATGATGAAAGTTGAAATATTCATGAAACGTGGTTATGAAACTTACCTAGTATATGTCAAAAATACAAGTATTTCAACACCAAGAAGAAAATATTTTCTAGTGGTATGTAAATTCCCTAATGTGTTCCCTGGGGACCTAATGGACACACTATTAGATTACATATAGAATGTTGCCAAAACACTATACCTATAAGCTTCGTCAGAGATAATATAACTCATGAAACAACTTCAAGATCTACTCGATAAAGGTTTCATTACACCATGCATGTCACATTAGGGCTATTAGGTGGTGTTTGTGAAAAAGAAGAATGAATTATGCGAATGTGTACCGACTATCATGAACTAAACAAACTCACAGTGAAGAACAAGTAAAATGCAAGGAGCGAGTTGGTTCTCTCGCATGGAATTAAGGTCGGGACAACATCCGTTGAAGGTGAAGAGCTAGACATTCCAATGACACCCTTCCAAACACATTATGGACATTATGAATTCCTCATAATGTTGTTTAGGTTGATGAATGCACTAGTTGCATTTATGGATTTTATGTTAATCAATGCTAGACATATTAGTGATTTTTTTATTAGTGATATGTTAGTTTATTCAAAGAATGAAGGTTATCATGCTTTCCATATATAAGAGATGTTTGAAACCTTAAGGAATGAGAAAATGTAGGCAAAAATCTTAAAGTGCGCTTTCTAGTTACGGAAAATGTAATTTCTTGGTCATGTTAATAAC
The DNA here is from genome assembly GCA_025506505.1 of Flaveria sonorensis. Lineage (NCBI taxonomy): Eukaryota > Viridiplantae > Streptophyta > Magnoliopsida > Asterales > Asteraceae > Flaveria > Flaveria sonorensis. The sequence goes on along the minus strand of CM046425.1, from coordinate 34,742,733 downwards.
TATGATGGAATTATAGTTGATCTAGCTAAAGTAGAAGTTGTTACATAATTGGATTCTCTAATGATGCCTTGGAGATCTAAAGCTTTCATGGATTGGTTACGTATTACCGGAGATTCATTCATGATTTCACAGAGATCACTTTACTACTATCAAAGTTAACTTGTAAGGAAATGAATTCTGACCGGGGAAAAATTCAAGAGGATACATTCCAGAACCATAAAAGAGATTGACTCAAGCACTAATTATATCACTACCACATGGAAATGAGGATCTATTAGTTTACTCTAATGTCCCATATCTTGGGCTAGGATAGGTTTTGATGCAATGAAGGAATGTGATAGCCTAAGCTTCTTGACAATTGACTACAACAAATGAGACCTATAGAGGCAATATCTATAGTGATGACACGTGTCACCTCTATAGATGAAGCTATAGCGGTGACATGTCACCTCTACAGCTGTTTGATATTTGCAGATAATATTTTAGTTTTTGCTTCGCATTGTCGTTTCAATATAGTTTCGCGCCGTGTAGGGAACTTCCCCTGCTCTATGAAAACTTATTAGCGATGATAGGTTGTCATTAATACTATTAGACATTTAATTTTTTGAGCTGGATTATTGGTGTTCTCTCCTTTTAAAACATATCTTGATGTTATGCACATAGATAAAAATAAGTGTAAGAGTTTGTTAGCTGCATTTTTTAACCTAATGGTTCATCTAGTTCATCATTTACTAGAAGAAGCTATTCTTGTCGGACATGTGTATATGAGATGGATGTATCCATTTGAAAGGTACATGAAAATGTTAAAAGCATATGTTAGAAATAACGCCAAGCCTGAAGGTTTAACAGTAGAGGGTGATATTGTAGATGAAGCATTAACATTCCGCTCTATGTATCTTGAGGGTATACAAACCAAATTTAATTATCCTGATAGAAATACCATTGCTGACCTTTCTAAGAGGCAATTTCATGTGTTTTTATTGCAATGTCGACCCATTTTGAAGAAAAAAATCATCTCACTTTTGAAAGAAGGCAGCAGGACATTAGAATGGTTTGTGATGAACAACTTTGATAAAATCAAAGAATAAAAACTATAGGTTTTGAGGTTTTTTTGTAATTTATCATAGTTATAAAAATAAACTAATTTGGACTTTTTATTTCTCATCTAGTGAATTTGAATCTAAATTTCTCGAACGTGATATGAAAACAAAATTTTCCTCATAGATTAGGCATGAAGCAAATACTTCTTCTTTGTTAAATGTGTTGCCAAATTATACCAACGAATTAATGGCCTTAGCACATTGTTTCCGTTGAAAGCATATTTTTACACGGATTGCATTGTCAATGATGTTAGATTTGTGGTATTTAGCATGATGTCCGATGAACAACTCAAAAAAGTGGTGTTATTACAATAAGAGGAGATGGTACTCCATTTTTATGGTCAACAAGAGGATATCATAGAGTTGAACTATGTAAGTGGTTACTTGGTTGTACTCTTTTGTTGTTAATTGTTTAACGTTTCGGGTAAGCGATTAGTTAAGAAAACTAATACTACTGTCATCGACGTTAGCCGTGAATGGTTTGTTAGTGAGCAATAAGTTTTGGCCACATAAACTAAACAAGTGTTCTATCTACAAGATCCTTCTCGAACCCCCGGTAATAAAGTGGTTGTGGATGACGTTCACTATCAAAAACTTTGGGATCATCTAAGTATGGTGTTCTTAATGAGATAGATATATTTAATGACACTCAGTCATCTTATTTTAAGTTGGTTGTCAATAATGAGATATATGTCTTACGAGAGACTCAATCCTTTCATTGTAACTTTGTTATCAACATAGGCTCCTTGCCTAGGAGGAAGATGTCAGATGAGGCTGGTGACCCAAGTTCTATTACCTCGATCGTGGATGATAAACGACATTGTGAGCGATGACAATGATGATCTTGTGGACACACCTTATTTTAGTGATGATTTTATGTTATTAATATTATGATTATTTGTTATATATGCTTTCATTACAAGTTATATTTATTATTTTGTTTTGTTGAAAGGTATTGCAGATGTTGCATGATCACATGGTGGAGACGTGGGGAACGAACCTCCACATGGTCTTCCGTATTGGATCGAGATGGGTTGAAAGTCTTATAAGTTATTTGTTATTGTTAAATATATTTCTTCATGTTTTTAACTTTTAAATTTTATATATAAATGTAGCCCAACCCAAGAAAAGACGTTATTTGATAAGTTTCAAAAGAATGGTTGTAAGTCATTATATATTGAGTTTGATCCATCAAACCAACAGTTAAAGCCGTTGAAGGTAATTCTCAAAAGTTTGTGAGGTTAATCTTTACTAAGGTTGATAGACATGTTCCTTTATTATAACACCCGAAAATTTGGTCAAATAATTAAAAAGAAAATTAGTTTGAAGAAAATAAAAAGAAGGCAAAGTTGAGGGGTGGTTTGTGTAAATAGTACCAAAAGTCAAAAAGATTAGTATAAGGGGCATGGTCGCCCATGCTCTTTCGATTGCTACTGCTACCAAAAGAAAAGAAGAAGAATGAAAGCTACAGACCTGCTCTCTCGGTTCCAAGAAGGATACAGAACTAAAATCTTCAAGGTTAGTGTGTTTACATGTTAATTGGTTCGGTTTCTTTGTGGTTTCACCCTTAGAAACCGATTATTAAATGTTTTTGGTGTTTTGGAGCTTGTTTGTGCTTGTTTTAGGTGTTTGAACTCTAGTGCAGGCAAGTTTGAAGGAGTGTTACTTGTTTGCTGCTATAGGTGAGTTCTAGACCCCAGTTTCTATGTGTTTTAAACTGTTTTAGGGCTGAAAATGCATGATTAAAATGTTTTACAACTGATTTATGTTTACCCGTATGTATATATATGTTTGTGCTTATGTTCTATGCTTGTTTATGTGTTATGGTTGCTTAGGATGTTGGGTGTAAGCTTAGAACATATTAGTATGCAGTTTGGGTTCTAATGTAAGTCTGAAACATACATAACTGATGGTCATGCGCCCAAACAGGGCCCATGCGCCTGGGATCTTAACTTAGAAACACCCAAGTTCAGGCCATACGCCCAAACAAGGCCAATACCCCTAGAATATTTGCATTAGAAAGATTATATGGGGCTCATGCGCCCTAATAGTGCCCAAGCGCCCAAGGTTTTGCCTGAAATTGACAAGTGTAAACCCATACGCCTAAATAGTTTTATGCGCCCAACCCTTTGTTCAGGCACCTAATTGCTAGTCCATGTGCTTGAACAGATCATGCGCCCAGAATGTAAGCTGAAATGCCTAAGTGTAGGATTCATGCGCCTGAATAGTATTAAAGCGTCTAAGCAGGGCTCATGCGCCTGCATAGTATCCATGCGCCTAAACACTTAGAAAATTTTCTGGAATTTTGGGAAATCAGAATTTTAGGGTTTGACCCTGGTTTGACTTGGTGCTATTACTTGATTATTTTATTTATGTTTTGGGTTGTTCTTGTGTTCCTATTTATTATATTATTATGTGACTTTACGTGGTGTGATTTACCCGTATAACGTAAAGTATTATCATTAAAGAAAGTGGAAAGATTAATGATAATGAGAAGTGGAACATAATGAATGGAAGAAAGACTTGCAAGCAAATTCACATGAGGTTCAAAACCACTAGGTTGTTAGCTTAACTGTGTGCGGTTTAGGTAACCCGTTGGATGCACACAGGGTCAATCTTTGAGATTGAGGGGACCCTTGTTGCTGCCTCTGTACTGGAGCTGGCTTCATGCATCAGTATGGGTTCTATGTGTAGACCTCAGCCCAGTACCAGTTTAGTGCGCAATATCGAGGGCATAGCACATTGGTCCAGATTAAGTGAAAGATTAAAACAAAAGTTTGGATGAACGATGATGTAAATGGTAAAAGAAGATAATGGATGTTATCTTAACTGTACGTATGATGTGTGATCACGTACGAATGAAAAGTATATTGTTTTAAAGGGTATTTTCGTATACAAACCTTTTAAAGTGTTTTAATGTTTTTAAACTAGAACTCACTCGGCAACGCTGACTTTTATGTATTTTCAGTTGGCAGGTAGTTTTTGCTGAGGATGGCACTTGGGGAGGCTACTCGTCGGGGCTAGACTGGCATCCGTTCATGCATACTAATATTGTTGTTTTGTAATGCAATTAATATGATCTTTTGTAACTATTAACAATTATCAATGTATTGCTTAGCAACAGTATTTATTAATGAAGTGAATGATTTTTGATATTAATTCCGCTGCATTGGTTTATTAACTATGAAATGTTTTATGCTATGATTGACCAACTGTGAGGTCTTCGGGAACGGGGCCTTACAAGTTGGTATCAGAGCCGAAGTTTAAGAGAAATAGGTAAATATTTTCAAAACCTAAACTTAAACTGAGAATGGGACGAATGGAGGGATGCCAGCCAAGTAGCTACGTGCCATCAGGTATTTCTTTTCTTAATATCAACCGGTATTATATGTGTGTGCTATTTGATTTATGTGCCTTTAGTAGATTTGGATACTAATGTAGTCAGGATAGGAAATGCTCGGGGGATGAAGAGTAAAGTAAGTGGCTAATCACAACTGGCCACTATAATTAGGGACTTACTATACTTAACATAAACTGAGCTATTACCTTGAATGACTTTGTTGGTGTTTGAATCTTATAGTGTTTCGAGGATGGTTGGGGGAAGATCATCGAATGCTTCTTGAGGTGGAACACGGGGTGGTCGTGCTGGTAGGCCACAGGCTGTGAAGAACAAGACGAGGACTGCAGAGACGGCTCCTGGTGAGCCTGGGCTTCATCACCCGGAGGGTGGTGATGAGAGTGCCAATCTGAGGGCCTCGGTGAAAGAGGCAGTGGTGGAGGAGGTTCACCAAGTCATGCAGACAATTCTACCGTCTGTAGTAAATGAAGTTATCCAGGCTGTTAGAGAAGACGGAAGGAAAGAGAAGGAGGAGGAAATGAGGACGACTACTGGAAGGAGGGAGAATGTAAGAGGTCATAATGATGAGGAGGAGATGAATGCTGGAAGGGGAGCCTCTAATGATGAAGAAGAGGTGGTTGTGTGGGAAATTACGAGGGGATGCAGCTACGGGGCATTCAAACGGTGTAAACCCCTTACCTTTGATGGTAATGGCAATGTTGCAGCTGCCCACCACTGGATAAGGTAGATAGAGGCAGTATTGAAGATTAGTGAGTGCCAGGAAGACTAGAAAGTGATGTTCGCCACTCACTCATTTGTCGATACGGCACTATGTTGGTGGGACAATCTTGCCCAAGCCGAGGGTGATAGGGCCATCGAGAGAATGAGATGGGGAGAGCTGAAGAAGTTGGTGATTGAGGAATTCTGTCCTCACAGAGAACTCAACAAGATCGAAAGGGAGTTCTTACAGTTGGAGGCAGGAACTATGACCCACCAGCAATACACCGCCAAATTTAATGAAATGGCGAGGTTGGTGCCGGATCAGGTTACGCCGGTATCGAGGAAGATTAATTGGTACGTCCAGTGACTACCGGCCAACATCCGCAGACACTTGATCGCTGCCCAAACGAGCACTTTTAGGTCGGCAGTGGATTTGGCGGGAATGTTGTATGATGAAAGGGAAGTAGAAGTGGTTGAGGTGAAGAAGGCAGATGGAGGTGATAAGAACTGGAGAGGTAAGCGGTTTGGGCGTGGCGGTTACACCCCAAATAACAAGAGGAAGAGGATAGATGACCGGCGGGTGGTGTCATCAGGCCCGGGGTTGAGGAAGTGCGATCGATGTGGTAGGGAGCACACTGGTGATTGTATGAGGGGAGTGACTGTGTGCTTCAAGTGTGGGAAGCCCGGTCATATAGCAAAAGATTATAGAGGGCCGAAGTGCTTCAACTGTGGCGGGACTGGCCACAGGAACTATGAGTGCAAGAAGCCGAGAGCTGAGAGCTCTAGGGCCAAGAAGGGGACTGAAGAAGGTGGACAGAGGGCAAGTGCTAGAGCGTTCACGATGACCCGAGAGGAAGCCTGGGTAGACCCCGACGTCGTGTCAGGTATGTTTCTAGTAAACCAAACTTGTGCCTCTGTATTATTTGATTCTGGTGCTCGTAGGAGTTTCATATCTGCTGCTTTTTGTGCTAATTTGCCTATTAGTAGTAGAAGTATGGATGAGCCTTTTGACGTAGAAACTGCTATTGGTAAGTCAACCAGAATTTCTAGTATGATTGAAGACTGTGGCATAGAATTAGATGGCCATAGGTTTGCTGCTATACTATATGTGATGCCCCTAGGAGGATTCGATGTAGTACTAGGGATGGACTGGTTAGCAACCTATGAGGCAAACATCGTGTGTTGCAAGAAGATGATTTGACTAGTTACGCCCAATGGAAGTTCGGTGATGGTCTAAGGTGACCGCGTTGCTACGGTTCCGAGGGTGATTTCGATGGAGGTGGTAGAGAAGTGCATGAAGCGAGGATTTAGTGCCTACCTGGCTTATGTAAAGGATGTGGACATGTCGATACCACAATCATCAGAGGTGCCAGTGGTGTTTGACTTCCTGGACGTGTTCCCAGAAGATTTATCAGGTGTGCCACCTGACCGCGAGATCGAGTTTCAGATTGACCTGATACCCGGTGCTCAGCCCATTGCCAAAGCACCGTATTGGTTAGCTTCGTCTGAGATGAAAGAGCTGATGGATCAGTTGCAGGAGTTGATGGACAAGGGGTTAATTCGACCAAGCATCTCTCCTTAGGGTGCTCCGGTCTTGTTTGTTAAGAAGAAAGACGGTAGTATGAGGATGTGTATAGACTACCCTGAGTTGAACAAGTTGACGGTGAAGAACAGATATCCATTGCCAAGGATAGATGACTTGTTTGACCAACTTGAAGGTGCTAGTTGGTTCTCCAGGATAGATCTTCGATCTGGCTACCATCAGCTGAAGGTAAAAGAACAAGATATTCCTAAGACAGCGTTTCGCACGCGTTATGGACATTATGAGTTCCTCGTTATGTCTTTTGGTTTAACGAATTCGCCAGCTGCCTTTATCGATTTGATGAATCGAGTGTGCAGGCCGATGCTAGATAAATCAGTGATTGTGTTTATTGATGATATCCTGATTTATTCAAAGAGCGAAGAAGAACATGCCGGTCACATACGCGAGGTATTGGAGACACTTAGAAGGGAGAAGCTTTATGCTAAATTCTCTAAGTGTGCTTTCACGTTATGTGAAGTTCAATTTTTGGGTCACATGGTGAATCCTGAAGGAATCATGGTGGACCCGGCAAAGGTTGAGGCGGTGATGCAATGGAAGTCTCCAAAGACGCCATCCGAGATTCGTAGTTTCTTGGGTTTGGCGGGCTACTACAGAAGATTTATCCAGGACTTTTCCAAGATAGCCTCACCTTTGACCAAATTGACACGCAAGGAGGTGATGTTTGTGTGGGGTCGAGAACAGGAAGACGCTTTTGAGGAGTTAAAGGCAAAATTAACTCAAAACCTATTTTGACATTACCCGAAGGGAGTGAAGACTTAGTGGTGTATTCAGATGCCTCTTATTCGGGACTGGGTTGTGTGTTAATGCAATGTGGGAGAGTAATAGCCTACACGTCCCAACAACTAAAAACCCACGAGGCCAATTATCCCACGCATGATTTGGAGCTCGCAGCTGTGGTCTTCGCCTTAAAGATTTGGAGGCACTACCTGTACGGGGTGAAATGCACAATCTTCACGGACCACAAGAGCCTAAAGTATTTCTTTGAGCAGAAGGATCTCAACATGAGGCAGAGGTGGTGGTTGGAATTAATCAAGGACTATGACTGCGAGATCCATTACCACCCGGGCAAGGCCAACATAGTGGCCGACGCCTTTAGCCGAAAAGAGAGACCCGAGCAAATTCAGGTGAAGGCATATCAGTTGGTGATGACCTCTGACGTGATGACACAGGTCAAGGAATTTCAGAACGAGGCATTAAAGGAAGAACGCCTTAACGCTGAAAGGATGAGAGGTCTAGTCGAGGAATTAGGGGAGAACACCCACGGGGTTAAGACTCATTTTGGACGAATGTGGATTCCTCGGTATGGAGATCTACGGGGGCGAATTATGGACGAATCTCATAAGACTCGATACTCCATTCACCCCGGTGCTACCAAGATGTATCAAGACATGAAGAAAGATTTCTGGTGGCCGGGAATGAAGGGCGATATAATGGAGTATGTGAGTAAGTGCCTTACTACTCCATTCACCCCGGTGCTACCAAGATGTATCAAGACATGAAGAAAGATTTCTGGTGGCCGGGAATGAAGGGCGATATAATGGAGTATGTGAGTAAGTGCCTTACTTGCTTTCAAGTGAAGGCAGAACACCAGAAGCCATACGAAAAGATCCAACCCTTGGATATACCCAAATGGAAGTGGGAGCACATCACTATGGACTTCATAATGAAGCTACCCCATACTGCGAGGGGGTGCGATACCATCTGGGTGATATTTGATCGATTGACAAAGAGTGCTCACTTCCTACCAATCTGCGAGATGTATTCCTTCGAGAGACTGGCGGATCTGTTCATCAAGGAGATTGTGGCTCGCCATGGTGTGCCGGTGTCTATTGTGTCAGATCGTGACACCCAGTTCACATCAAAGTTTTGGAAGAGATTCCAAGATGCCTTGGGGACGAAACTACACATTAGCATGGCTTACCATCCGCAGACAGATGGCAGTCTGAGCGGACGATTCAGACGCTTGAGGATATGCTCCGTGCATGTGTGATCGACTTTGGAGGAAGTTGGGATGATCACCTACCGTTGGCGGAGTTCTTGTACAACAACAGTTATCATGCCAGCATTGGTATGCCACCATACGAGATGCTATACGGTAGGAGGTGTAGAACGCCCGTGTGTTGGGGAGACATCGGGCAGAAAGAGTTAGGACGCATCGAGGTGATCGAGGCTACAATCGAAAAGCTGGAAAAGATCAAAGCCTTTATGAAGGCAGCCAAAGATAGGCAGAAGTCGTATGCCGATAAGAGGCGTAGACCAATCGAGTTCAATATGGGTGATAAAGTCATGTTGAAGGTCTCGCCTTGGAAAGGGATCATCCGGTTTAGGAAGAGTGGCAAGCTGAGCGCTAGATACATAGGACCTTTCCGAATCGTTGCACGAGTGGGAGAGGTTGCCTATCAACTAGAATTGCCTGATGAGTTAAGTGGGATTCACCCGACATTCCATGTATCTCATATGAGAAAGTTCTTAGCTGACGAGGATATGATTATACCACTGAATGATATCGAGGTGGATGAACAGCTAAATTATGTGGAGCAACCAGTGGCAATCATCGATCGGAAGGAGAAGAGGTTAAGGAATAAAGTGGTTCCACTTGTGCGGGTGCAGTGGAAACACCAGAAGGGTTCTGTGTCTACGTGGGAGACGGAAGAAGAAATGAGACTGCATTACCCATAGTTATTCGAAGAGTGACAGGTTTCGGGGACGAAACCTCTTTAAGGGGGGTAGACTTGTAACACCCAAAAACTTGGTCAAATAATTAAAAAGAAAAGTAGTTTGAATAAAATAAAAAGAAGGCAAAGTTGAGGGGTGGTTTGTGTAAATAGTACCAAAAGTCAAAAAGATTAGTATAAGGGGCATGGTCGTCCATGTTCTTTCTGCTGCTACTACTACCGAAAGAAAAGAAGAAGAAAGAAAGCTACAGACCAGCTCTCTTGCTTCCAAGAATGATACAGAACTGAAGTCTTCAAAGTTAGTGTGCTTACATGTTAATTGGTTCGGTTTCTTTGTGGTTTCACCCTTAGAAACCGATTATTAAGTGTTTTTGGTGTTTTGGTGCTTGTTTGTGCTTGTTTTAGGTGTTTGAACTCTAGTGCAGGCAAGTTTGGAGGAGTGTTACTTGTTTGTTGCTACAGGTGAGTTCTAGATCCCGGTTTCTATGTGTTTTAAACTGTTTTGGGGCTGAAAATGCATGATTAAAATGTTTTACAACTGATTTATGTTTACCCGTATGTATATATATGTTTGTGCTTATGTTCTATGCTTGTTTATGTGTTATGGTTGCTTAGGATGTTGGGTGTAAGATTAGAACATATTAGTATGCAGTTTGGGTTAGAATGTAAGTCTGAAACATACATAACTGATGGTCATGCGCCCAAACAGGGCCCATGCGCCTGGGATCTTAACATAGAAACGCCCAAGTTTAGGCCATACGCCCAAACAGGGCCCATACGCCTGGAATATTTGCCTTAGAAAGATTATGTGGGGCTCATGCGCCCTAATAGTGCCCAAGCGCCCAAGGGTTTGTCTGAAATTGACAAGTGTAAACCTATGCGCCTAAATAGTTTCATGCGCCCAACCCTTTGTTTAGGCGCCTAATTAATAGTCCATGCGCCTGAACAGTTCATGCCCCCAGAATGTAAGCTGAAATGCCCAAGTGTAGGATTCATGCACCTGAATAGTGTTAAAGCTCCTAAGCAGGGCTCATGTGCCTACAAAGTGTCCATGCGCCTAAACACTTAGAAAATTTTCTGGAATTTTGGGAAATCAGAATTTTAGGGTTTGACCCTGGTTTGACTTGGTGCTATTACTTGATTTTTTTTATTTATGTTTTGGTTGTTCTTGTGTTCCTATTTATTATATTATTATGTGACTTTACGTGGTGTGATTTACCCATATAACGTAAAGTATTATCATTAAAGAAAGTGGAAAGATTAATGATAATGAGAAGTGGAACATAATAAATGTTAGAAAGACTTGCAAGCAAATTCACATGAGGTTCACAACCACTAGGTTGTTAGCTCAACTGTGTGCAGTTTAACTAACCCGTTGGATGCACGCAGGGTCAATCTTTGAGATTGAGGGGACCCTTGTTGCTGCCCCGGTACTGGAGCTAGCTTCGTGCATCAGTATGGGGTCTATGTGTAGACCTCGGCTCAGTACCAGTTTAGTGCGCAATATCGGGGGCATAGCAGATTGGTCCAGATTAAGTGAAAGATTAAAATAAAAGTTCGGATGAATGATGATGTAAATGGTAAAAGAAGATAATGGATATTATCTTAACTGTACGTATGATGTGTGATCACGTACGAATAAAAAGTATATTATTTTAAAGGGTATTATCGTATACAAACCTTTTAAGGTATTTTAATATTTTTAAACTAGAACTCACTCAGCAACGCTGACTTTTATGCATTTTCAGTTGGCAGGTAGTTTTTGCTGAGGATGGCACTCGGGGAGGCTACTCGTCGGGGCTAGACTGGCATCCGTTCACGCATACTAATATTGTTGTTTTGTAATGCAATTAATATGATCTTTTGTAACTATTAACAATTAACAATGTATTGCTTAGCAACAGTATTTATTAATGAAGTGAATGACTTTTGATATTAATTCCACTGCATTGGTTTATTAACTATGAAATGTTTTATGCTATGATTGACCAACTGTGAGGTCTCCGGGAACGGGCCTTACATTCATATTATAATAGTTGGCTAAATGTTCTTCATGAATATAAAATGTATATACTTAGCACACTTCATGTAAGTATACAATTAAGTGTCTTGTTTGTATTTTAATTTCATATCTTTTAGTTGTTTTCCAATTGATTCCTTTCATAGAACTATTTTGTCGTGCAAAGTCTTCATAACACAATGCACTAGGAAGGAATAAAACTGGGGATCCAAATAGATTACGCAAATCGATACAAGGATCAAAAAATCATATATGAAAAAACATTTTGATAACTTAGGTGGTTATGAAGATCCTAATAATGCAAAGAGAAACCCCCTAAAGAATATGGACCCGGATGTGTGGGTTCAAGTGATTGAAATGTTGTTCTTAACTACTACATATTAAAACAGCTCCAAGGAAAACAAAGCAAACCAGGCAAACCAACTTAATGGAAGTTATAATGGGACTCAATCATATGTGCAAAGATGGCACAAGAAGGTAAAAGTTTAGGATTATGTAAAGTTGTAATAGTTATTTGAAATATGAGTAGTAATACTTTTTTTGTTTGTAGATAAAAGAAAATGGACGGCAATACATGTGGAGGGTTGGAAAGATATGCATATTAAGCAAGGTTGAGATCGTTTAATGAGAATAGAAGAAGACATTGGGTATATAAAAAACAATCATCTATATTTATAATGACTAATAAAATGGTTCGTTTAACTTTGACACTTTAAAACTTTTAGTTGGAAATCTTATGTCTAATAAAGTGGGTTCGAGTCATTTTGACCCATTTAAATTTTTAGTTACAAATAGTATGTCTAAAAAAATGGGTTAGACTCATTTTGACCCATTTAAAGTTTTACTTCAATGTATTATGTCTAATAAAATAAATTCAAGTCATTTTGACTCATTTAAACTTTTAGTTGGATATATTATGTTTATTAGTAGATGTTATTGTTACTAATATAGGTAGGATTGTTTTTATGGTATAGGTTAATTGAAATTTGGGAATAATTATAGTATTTTATATAGTTGAACATGTTGGTTATCCATTATGTCGTAGTTATCCTGCCGAATTTTAGTAAAATAAATATGTATGTTTATCTTATTCTTTAACGTATGGACAAATTCAAGATGAGATGAACAGATCGTTGTCGAGCTCGGCGGGGGATGAGACATCGGTTGATGAGTTTGAGGTTCTTGTACGTTCCTTGGGATCTAGGCATGGTCATATATGGAGCGTCGATCAAGAAGTGAAAAGTGTTACCCCTGATGAAGCTCCTAGTATGTATGAACCCCCACCACACTATTATGAAATGCAAGAGCAACTTGGACAATCAAATGAAAAATGGCCAAAATAACTACAAATAAATGCACAAATTTATGAACAAATAAATCAAGTCCTTTTGATGTCATGAAACAACAACAAATCATCTTGTTAACCAAATGAATAAGGCAATGAAGAAGATACTAAAAAAGTGATTAGTGTTTGTTTGTGTTTGATCCAATGGTATGATAAACATTATGTTAATTGTTTGCCATGTTTACACAAGTCTTATTCTTGAACCCTGAAAGCATCATGCATGTCAATTCAAGTAGTGGTGGATTTGTTCTAGTTGGAATATTACAATTGTTGGTGAATGCGGATCAAAATTAAAGAAATGAGGACAAAAGAAATGGGTAGGTATTGTTCAGCCGCATTAGTCTTTGCGAGTGAACAAATACAAATGCGGATGAGCATTTGTCTACCCGCATAGACTAATGCGGGTGAACAAAAACTAATAGTTATGTCTAATTCAACAAATATGGCCTAGACTTTGTACATCCACAAAGACAAATGTGGATATGTTAGCAACAAATGCGGCTGAAGAAAAACCAATGTGAATACTGTTCCAATGTACATCATACTTAGTATTCCTAGATTGTATGTCAGGGTAGTTAAGTCATTGTACAGGTCATTGTATTTGACCTATAAATAGATAAATCTTTTCACACTTTTGTAACTATAACAACTCTCCCACAACTTTTGTACCCTAATTGTACTATTGAATGCTTATTATCAATACACAATCAACAATATGAGAATTTCAACTTGTTTTGATCATTAAGTATTTTATTTATGCTACAATCATCATAGGAATCCATAAATATATTCCATCCTTATTGATTTTAACCCAGCCAATTGGTATTAGAGCCTTGTCTCTCGAAATCAAGAAAAAAACCCATTGTTTCTTCTTGGTTATCGGTCGAACTATTGATTGGTTAGCTCATTATTGCATTTGACACAATCGATCTGTCATCAAAATAGAATTAACTCTTTGTTTGAATTAATTTACACTTCAAATTCATCATGATTTGAAGATACTGTTACATTGATCAAACATGCATCAAAATCAAACCCAAATCATCAAATTACTAAGTGGTTGTGAGGAAGATGACATGCAATTAGTTAGAGCACCTAATTGAAAGGTTTTATGACAAATTTGAGTGAAAATATCAAACCAACTCATGAAAATCAATCAAACAAAATGAAGCACTGCTCATCGCATTCAGCTCGATCATTGTTCATCACATTAGCCACAGGGGAAGACTATTCATCATATTTGCCTTGATATTAACTGTTCATCGCAATCGCTGAGCATCACATTTATTTGAATAAACTATTCATCGTATTTGTGACTCATTTAAATGCTAAGGACTGACAATGGTCCTCCCATTTGTTTAAAGAATTATTAATCGCATTAGTCAGTTTCACTATTTACAACATTTATTTGACAACATTTGTTTCAAAGGACTATTCACCGCATTACTATTAGACACTTGATGGACTTTGGATTGATTAGACATTTGGACATAAAATTTACCTTAAATTCAATTCATTAAGTCTAAAATCAATCTAATCTTATCTAAACCAAATTAAAATCAAGAAACAATCATGGATACATTAAGTTCAATTGAACATGGGCATAAACCTAAACAACCAATGGTGAAACATATCTGAATTTACACATTGGAAAATTAGATTCAAGAATTATCTCACTGATGTTGATATAGATTAATAGATCTCAATCTATAGAGGTCCTCACTTTCCTACTACATTAGATGCTGATCAATATACGAATGCCAGGATTCCTTTTGAAGATCCAACCATAGTTCTTGATTAAGGAGGCTATAAGAAATCAAGAAAATCAAAATTGATATGAAGGTCTACTCCCTACTAAGTCAAGCACTGAAGCTGGATGTACGGAAAAGATTTGAGAAGTGCACAACTGCCAAAGGAGTCTGGGATGCACTGAATATCATGTGTGAGGGAAGTAGTGAAGTCATTGAGATCAATAAGGATAAACTAATCAAACAGTATAAGACATTTAATCATATCAAGGGTGAATCAATCTCCAAGCAGCTAATGATCTTGAGATTATAGGTGTCACTCATAAGGAAAATATCTGAACAAGAAGATCCTTCACTCTTTGCATGATAATTGGAAGAAGAGTGTCATAATGTTAAATAACACTCTTGACCTAGATAGCACTAGTGTAGACATCATGGTTGCTAAAATTAAAGCTTTAGAGCTTGATGAAAGGTTAAGAAATATGGGTGGTACGCAAGTCATAGAAGCATAAAAGTTTCCTATGGAATTGTGTTAACCCCTCAGATCAAGATGAACAAGCCATCACCCTTAGCTCCTCAATCTACAAGTCAGACATTCATATCATGCAATCACATAAATGATGAACAGAAAGCTACTTATAGTTATTTTTTGTCATGTTTTGAAGCCTACCTTTGTGGAAGACTCATGGGTACTCATGTGATTCAAGATGATATAGAAGAGATAGATCCTGATGATATTGAAGAAATGGATCTACAATGGCAGATGGCCCTGATCTCATTGAAAGCAAAGAAATTCTTCAGGAAAGGGAAGAAGCTAAGCAAGAACAAGAAGGCTAAACTTGGATTTGACAAAACCAAAGTTAAGTGTTACAACTGTGGTGTAAACGGGCACTTCTTAAGAGAACACAATGCACCAACTAGTAGCAACAAAATATATTCAAGAAATTTTTATCCCTTATCAAATTAAAGATGTCATACACATCAAGGCCATCAAGGATCTCATTATCAATCATCTTACCATCAAACAAATCATCAGATTACACATCATCAACAAGCTCCTTCATTATTTGAACCTCCCTCTAATGCACTTGTCTTCAGACAAGATGGAGTATATGACTAGATCATGTATGCTGAGGAGGTCAAGCCATGCTATCAAACCATGCTCTTATGGATTATAACATTGATCCTCCTAATTCAATGCAAGAAAAGGTAAAGGCCAGACTGTGTAGCCAAAAATGCATGAATGAGGTGCAAGGCTATAGTGAACATAATCATAAACTGGCCATAATAGTAAAAGAAGAAAAGGCTGAATATGAAATGCTAAGACAAGAAATGAGACGTTTTGAAACTAAAATTCAATCTCTTATTTTAGACATTGTAAAGCTTCATGGAGAGAAGTATACCCTTGAAGCTCAGGTTAAGAATATGACTGGCCTATTAACAAAGTCAAGAGCTGATCACTCAATTACGGAAGTCAAAGTAGAGAAATTCCAATTCTAATTAACCAAGCTTCAAGAGTTACTCGATGCACGAAAGATCCAAAGGATATGACTAGGATAGGCTATAATGCATGTCCATCACCATATAATGACAACTATATTGTCATGCCTGTGCCTTTGACAAAACCAAATGTAACAGACATTAAAGTTATTGAAACTAAATCTACCACATTTTTTGAAACAAGAAATCCACAAAATAAACCTCAAGCTTACGTAGAATCGATCTTGAAAAGATTAAATTTATCACCCAATTAAGATCAAAGAGTGGTGAAACAAACCAGTGTATGTTGCAATGGCTAAAGGTCCAGTCAAAGTAATCATACCCTTTGTGAAATTTACTCTAGCAAGCATCATGACTGATAAGGATGCTAAGTCTATGATGAAATCATTTGCTAAAAGCAAATCTGATAATGAGTTCAAAAATCAAAAGAATTCAAACAAATCAGATTATGATTCATCAAAGGGAAAAGCACAAACATCCTCATCATTCAAAGGAAAAGGAAAAACTGAAAACATCACCATAGTAAAAGCCTTAATCAAAAACACATGTGTCAAAAGGAAAACAAGTGGTGTTTGATATTTTCTCAAAGATTAATGTCAACAAGCTTGAAAAAGAAGGTAAAAAATTAGAAAGGAAGCAAAAACAATCACCTAAACCTTCAATTAGTAGAGTTGTGAAACAATCTACTAATATTAAGAAGACTGAGATTGCTTCCTCATCCAAACAACAGTCAAAAAAGAAAAACAAAATCAAAGCTTCAACATCTCAACCTAAGAATAATCAAAAGTATTATCACAAGTGTCACATGACAAATCACATGATAGCTGAATACTACTTCACTTAGTACTATTTAGTTTGTAAAATGCACAATCATTCTACTGAAAAATTGTAATTTTAACAAACACTATGCATTGTGTGAAATGAACAATCATAATACTTCTCATTATTTTTTCAGAATGCAAGGGTAAATATCACTATGGAAAAAGAAAGTTTCACCTATCTCACGTAAGTTTGCAAATCATGCAAGTCCATCATTTAGGAATCTAGAATGAATGCAAATAATTTCTTCATAATACTTGGCATCCAAGGGCTGTCTGTGTAGAACAAAATAAAACATCTGATTTAAAAACATGTTCGAATCCTACCACTAGGAATCAACACAAGAAAGAATTATATAATCAACAACATGCTAGATTTTTGTATAACAATGGAAATCAACATTTTGATTACACTATGTCAGCTCTTCTGATGAAGAAATAGTGACATGCAAACACAATACATCCAGATTTATCAAATCACATAAGGCTAAGTCCTTTGCTGATGAACTTCAAGCTAGGTTCTCTAAATCTAAGTTTGATGAATCTATTGAATCAACAATTAGAGGCTCATATTAGAAAGTCATAGTTATTGATAGAAATGGGAAACCCAACACCATCTTGGCTTGGGTTTAACATTCTAATTGATTTGTTTATGCATGCAGGGGCATCCTAAAAGTTCTGACAACATTTGGTATATGAACAGTGGATTTCCCAGCATATGATAGGAGACAGTTCTCTTCTACATGATTTTAATCACATAAAAGGAACAATAATGGCATTCAGAGGAGAGTTTCAAGGTGGAAGAATTAGTGGTAGAGGGACAATGAGAAATTCAGCTTTGTAAAAGTCAACCATTGTAAAAATTGAAGTTTAATTTGTTGAGAGTGTCATAAATCTGTGATAAGAAATATTCTACTTATTTCATAGACACTTAACCATGGTTCAAAAAATCCCTAAAGAATGAGTTGTCTTGTAAACACCAAGGAAGAATAATACATGTGTCGTAAACCCCAATTATGTTCAACCTACAGAAGAAACATGTCTACTTTCAAAAGTATCTTTTGATAAGTCACAGCTATAGCATAAGCATTTGTGTCACACAAATTTCAAAAACATGAACAAATTGGTCAAAGGAAACCATATCATTGGTTTACCTATGAAAGAATTTCATTCTCATGACCACTGTTCAGTGTGTCTTAGAGGGAAGCAACACAAAACTTCCCATAAGCCTATGCTTGGAACACATACAATACTCTATTGAAGTTACCTCACATGGATCTTTTTGTCCTAACACACATTATGAGTATAGGCAAAAAGCAATATTGTTGGTGATCATAGATGACTTTTCAAGATTTATATGGGTCTTCTTTCTACTTCATAAAAACAAATCATCACAAATCATCAAATCCTTTATTAAAGATTGAAAACCAACTATATTTAAAAGTAAAATCAATCTGATGTGACAATGTAAAAGAATTCAAGAATGATAATTTAAGTTCATTTTTTACACATAAAGGTATTGTCGTGCTACTCATCAATTCAGTGCAGCTTGAACTCCATAACAAAATGGAGTACTTGAAAGGAGGAATAAAACACTAATTAAGGCAGCAAGAACCATGCTAGCTGATGCTAAACTACCAATCATCTTTTGGGCAAAAGCAGTTAACACAACTTGCTATATACAAAGTAGAACTTTAATTGGCAAAGAGAGTAACAGAACACATATGAATAACCATTTTACAAAAAAACCATTCATTAGTTTCTTTAAATTTTCATGTAGTCCTGTCTTAATATTAAACACTATATATCATCTAGGAAAATTTGCTCCCAAATCTGATTAAGGATTCTTTGTTGCATATTCATATACTTCTAAAGCATTTAGAATGTTTAGTCTCAGATAAAACATCATTGATGAATCAACAAATGTTGAATTCAATGAGCATTCATTTCCTAAGTATTCTAATGGTCCTGATAGGTTGTTTGATCTTGATGCTCTTACAAAATCATTTAATCAGTTTAATTTGTCAACTTTAGACAAAGGAATAACATCTGACTCATCTGATGTTGTACAAGATGATTTCCCAATGATTCCTCCATCTTCTACTCATGTACAAGCTTAAGAAGTTCCTTTACAAGCTAATCTAGTTAGACAACCATAGAATGAAATTACATCATCAAAGGCTGGTCCAAGTTCATTGCCAACAACTTCTCCTGATACATCACCTGAGGTGCTACAAAATGGATCTGTGCCAACAAATGTTGATGGTGTCGTGAATCCAATAGAGGAAACCTATTAGAGTGCTTCTAGTTCTAACATTCAACATGAAGAAGCATATGATTATTTCTATGACTCTCCCACCCATTTCCATCCTAAAAGTGCTACACACCAACTTAATCGTAATGTTTCCAATCTTGATGTATCAATCCATGTAGATGCCATTCCTACTTCAAGAATACACAAAATTCATATAGTGTCATACACTATTGGTGGGCTTGATGAATGTGTGACAAGAAGCAAGTCAAGTACAACAAACATCTATCTATTTTCATGTTTTCTATATCAGATGAGGCTAAAGAATATTAAGGAATCTCTTCCATACAATAGTTATATGGAGGCAATACAGGAAGAGTTGCTTCAATTCAGGAAACATGAATTATGGCAACTGGTTGACCTTCTTAAAGGACAATATCCTATAAGAACCAGGTGGTTATACCAGAATAAGATTGATGATAGAGCCATTGTCAATAGAAATAAAGCAATATTGATAGCCAAGGGGTATACACAAGATGAGGGAATAAATTATGATGAAGTGTTTGAACCTATTGCTCCATAAAACTATTAGATTATTTCTTGCCTACTCTACATCTATGAAGTTCACCGTGTACTAAATGGATGAGAAGTGTGCATTCCTTTATGGGATAATTTCTAAATAAATATGTATCACTCAGGCAAAGGCTTTGAATACCCGGATTTCCCTCGCAGGGTATACAAGCTTGAAAAAGCATTGTATGGTCTCCATCAAGCCCCACGGAAGTGGTATGACGCATTATCATATTTTCTTCTTGAACATGGGCACAAGAGAGGAAAGATTGACCAAATTTTATTCAGGAAGAAGAAATGTAATGAGCTGCTTTTAGTTTAGATATATGTGGATGATATTATGTTTGGCTCAATAAACAAGCCACTCTACAAGGAATTTGAAGACCTCATGCATTCTAAGTTTCAAATGAGTGTTATAGGAGAATTAACTTATTCTTAGGGTTGCAAGTACAACAAACAGAAGATGGAATCTGCATTAACAGATCAAAGTACATGGGTTCAATGTTGAAGAATATCTATTTCTCAGATTGTCAGTCTATTGGTAAACCTGTAGATACAAAGATGAAGACTGATCCTGATCCACATGGCAAGTCTGTTAATCAAATATGACATGATAGATTTTGAAACTACAATTAAATCTCTTCTTGAAGATGTTAAGAAGCTTCATGGAGAAAAGTACACTCTTGAAGCTTAGGTTGAAAATTTGACTAAACTTTTAACAAAGTGAAAAGCTTATAATTCAGACACATAACTCAAATTTGATGAATATGAATTCTCATCAACCAACCTACAAGAGTTACTCGATGCATACAAGGATCCAAATGATATGTCTAGCATAGGCTAAAATGTTTTTACCCCACCATATAATGAAAACTACACTATCATGCCTGAGCCTTTTACCAAATCAGATTCAATAGACATTAACACTATTAAATCTAAATCTGCAACTTTTTGTCAAACAACAAACCCAGATTTATGTGGAGACTGATGTTGATAAAATTAAAAATGGTCACCCAATCAAAATTAAAGAACGCTCAGACAAGACAGGGTATGTAAGCAAGCCTAAAAGTCTCATAAAAGCCATCATATGCTTTGTAATATTCACTCCTGCAAGAATCTTGACTGACAAGGATGCTAAGCTCAAGATGAAATCATTTGCTGAAAGCAAGTCTGATAATGAGGTCAAAACTCATAAGAATTTAAATAGATAAGACCATGATTCATCAAAGGGAAAAGCACAAGCATCTATGTCAAACAAAGGAAAAGAAAAAGCTAACCCATCTCCAAAATCAAAACGAAATGTTTCTATTGACATTTTTTTAAAATTATGTAATCAAATTTGAGAAAGAATATAACAAAAAATCCAGGAAGCCAAGACATTAGTCTGAATCTCTACTCAGATTAAAAAAAATAGATGATGCTTCCTCGTCACACCAAACACCAAAAAAAACACACAAGGAAAGTTTCATCACCTCAACCTAAGCACCAGCAGAAGTATTATGACAAATGTCACATGACAAACCACACAACAGTTGAATGCTACTTACTAAGCATTATTCAATCTATAAAATGCACAACCATTCTACTGAAAAGTGTCGCTTCAATAAATATTGCCCATTGTGTGAGATGAATAACCATAATACTTTTGATTGCTTTTACCGAAAAGTGTCACTTCAATAAATATTTCCCGTTGTGTGAGATGAAAGTCCATCATTTAGAAATCATGGAATGATTTCTAAAAATAATGATGAACTTTATGATACATGGCATCCAAGGGCTATTAGAGTACAAAAAAATTCAAATACTTTCAGAATAACTGTGACTCCTACTCTTAGAAATCAATCTAAACATGAATAATCTAATCAAGAACGTGCTAGATTTTTACATAAAAACAGCGATCAAGATATTGATATACCTCTGAGAGTTCCTTTGATGAAGAGATAGTGACACACAAAGACAGATCATCAAGATTCATCAAACCTCATAACACGAAGTCCTTTGCTGATGAGCTTCAAACCAGTTTCTTTAAACCAACGTTTGATGAATCAGATGAGACAACAACAAGAGGATCATACCAAAAAGTTATTGTTGTAGATAGAAATAGAAAACCCAAGACCATCATGGCATGGGTTCTAGATTCTAATTAAGTTGTGTGTGTATGAAGGGTTATCCCAAAACATCCACAACATCTGCTATGTGGGTAGTGGATGTTCCAAAGACATGACACGAGACAGTTCCCCCTTCTTGATTTCAAGCACATACAAGGGATTACTGTGGTGTTTGGAGGAGATTCATAATGTCAAACCCTGGGCCTAAAGTGGGGTGGAACGACACAGATTGGAAAAATGAATGGCAGTAGAAATGAACCATCTAAAGAGCACACAAGGGGAGAAATCACATGGCATTACATTTAAATAGCAAATCCGGGCAATGAAAGTCTTGCCCAAACATAAAGTAACACCCATTACAAAATATCCATAGTTTTAACAACATCAATCCAATTGTCTAATAATGTTTTAAAGTCAAGTAATGCCATCGGTAGTTACGGTGCTAGGCCATCCATAAAAGGGTTCCAATGTAATCCAAGCTTCCATCAAAGGTTACCTGAAACATGCTCAAAAAGATTTTTGTGTCAACTATAAGGTTGGTGAGTTCAAGTGCTTAAAGTTTAAAAACAAAAGCACTCTTTAGAATCCATAAGTTTATTTTAAAAACAAAAGTATCACTATTGTGGGGTCATAATCAACCCTGCACTCATCCCCAGCTAGCCTCTTCTAAACTTGTGTTATGCCGGTTATCCCATAGAGAGAGCTGAGCCTCAAACAGTGCTCCATACCTATAGTGTGGTACACCATAATATCTTATAAAACCTGTTACATGACACAAATGACCCCGCAGGATCTCAGTGTGGTACCCTTCCTATTATGTCATTGGGTTATGACAGAAGGCACTGTGCGTGGGGGATCCCCAAGTAGATCTACCCATATAAAACAAGCGGTTCACCAAGAATTAATGATTGTGATGTAAGTAAGTGCAGGTTCTAATATTAGCCATAACATATAAGTATCATATAATAGCACATAAATGATTTTAGTTCAAACATAGCATGCTTCATCCCAAAACAGTAGTAAAAGGGAACACTAAAACTCACTTTAAATTCAAACAACATTTTTTCTCAAGCACAGAGAAGGTCCAAGTCCTAGCACCCTATTAACAAGATACATGTAGTGAGTTATATGTTCTTAGACTATTGTAGGTGTAACTAGGTGCATTTTATGGTCATAAGTTCATGTGGCTTCGTTTCTTAGGAGTTTGTGTTAAAAAGTTTCATTTTTAGGAATGTTAGGGTTTTGGCATATGAAAGACAAGTTTTTATGATTCTTAATAACTTTTTAATATCACATTAAGTTTACCAAAAGCTTATGGTCATATAATGATTTAAATTCAGTGATACTTATGATATTTACACTTTGGTCCCTCAGGTTTCAAAATTTACAATTTTGACCCAAAAGTTTTGCTTTCTTTAATTTCTTGACCCAAAATGGCCTTATTAGTTCCTAGAGGTTTTTATATTACTTTTAGGCTTTTTTAAACTTAATATTTCCAGAATTTAGCTTGAGAGATTTAAAACACAAAATTTGAGTTACCGGTTACGGTAAAACCGATAATTTAAGCATCTAGTTTTAGATCTTTTAACTTCAACCCATAACACTCGAGTATTACTTTTTACAGACTTCTAGTAAGCTCTATAATCTTTTAAAAGAATTTTTTGACCCATATGAGCAAAAAGTTTTGTTTCTACAATAAACCGTTAAAACTCGTTTTTACCCGAAACCGAACAACCTAATCCATTTTCTTTCAACTTTCCACCAAGATCCCATATTAGGGTTTTATATCTTAGTGAAATAACATGAATTTATTGGTTTTAGGCTTGTTACACTATTTTTAAAAGTTAATCTAAAAATCTCCCGGTTTAGGCTTACTTTTGTTAAATAAATTCATAGAAATCACATATCAACCCAATAATTCACCAAATTCTATTTATATCACTAAAATACTTATTTTAGGGCCTGGAAAATTTTTAAATTTAAATCTTTTAAGATTTGGTCATATCTTTGGATTTTACCACTTTGCGGGTCACTAAATAAGCTGATTAAGTTCATTTTTCCATCCTTTTTATATATCCAGCAAACACCAAAAACTTTTTATACATTTAAGATCACTAAACCACTGGAAATAAACATTAGTTATGGATTTTACATACATAGCACCGTTGTTGCTTTTTAAAGGGTGTTTAACATCATTTGCACATGTGTAATCATCATAGTTTGAGCATAAACGTCATCAAACCTTTTTGTAACTTTTAATCCAGATTATAATGATGTTAATAAAATTTTTTCAAGCAGATTTTAACATAGGTTGAGGGGCTTTTCAAAACGGGTGGGTTATTGGTGCTAAAACAAATGAAAAAGAGGGTTTTCGGGGTGGAATCGGGTGCACCAACATTGGTTCATGATCTACCTTCAAAAGATACCTTTTGTGAAGTCATGAGTCTAACAATAATAGTGATATGGCGCAAGATTATGTTTTGAACAAGAAAAGTGAGATTTATGGTAGAAAAGTAGAGAAAATCACAAGAATGGCTTTATTCGGGTGAGCTGAATCTTACACTTTAGGGATGTGATGTTTTTAGGTTGACTTCAAGAGTTCATGGGCTGTTGAATCTTGATTTGAAGCTTCTAGTCCTTGAATCTCGAAAGTTCTTGCAAGAAACTCAACTTTTTGGTCACCTCCTAGCTTGAGCTTGTAGAAATCGATGTTATACTTGAAGAAATTCTTCAAATGTGGCTGGAAATGGAGAAAAGTTACAGAAATGTTGAAGAGGAAGAGAGTGATTTTGTGAAAGAGGGAGAGGAATGGAGGAGAGAGGGAGTTTGCATGGATGGGGAAGTGTAAATGAAGTGTGTAGGTGGGTTTGTAAGTTTTCAAGAAGGGTGGGGAGCGGGGAGAGGGGCGGCCGAATAGAGGGAGAGAGGGGGGTGTTTACATTTATTTTTTTTTATAAATTGTAGTGTAATTTGTTGTGTAGTGTAGTTGTTAGTAGTTTTTGTTTTGTAAGTTTTTAAGTGTAATAATAATATATATGCATGTATGTGTGCCAGAAATATGTATGTATAGATATATATTATTTGTTTTTTTAAAACACAAATTTCTAGCATAAATTTAATATTTTCTAGAATCACTTAATAATTTCTAGACTAAGACAAGATATAATTGAATCTTCTAAGCCAATTAAGCATGTAAGCAATTAACATGAAAGAAAGAAGATAATATTAGTAATAAAAATGAAATAATGCTAGATTATATTAACGTTTAAAGTAGGACCTAGAATCCGATTCTTACACATAAGGAGGATGAATTTGTCATGAAGGGACAATGACTAATGGCCAGTTGAGCTTCGATAAAGTGAACTATAGTGAACAACTGAAGTTCAACCTGCTGATCGTTTCACAAATATATGACAAGAAATATTTTACCCATTTCACTTATACCTATTGCTACATTCTGAAACCAGAGTTAAAAATCCTTGAATGCCGGATTGTTGTTTGTCTCACAACAGAAGATAATCACACAAACATATTTAATGTCACTAGGGTTGATGAAGCAGAATCTTAACCAAGTTCATAAGTAATATAATAAGTTTAAATAGAAAACATAAGAGCACAATAGTGGTTTTCAAGATACTTGTATATATTACTTCTCAACTTAGTATTACAAGACTCTTCCAAGCATAGTTACTAAGTTACATGGAGAAACTATATATACTACTATCTACAGCTAGTTATACTTGGAAAACCAGCTGGAACTTACAATTAGACAAATACTACATTGTTTAGAAGTAAGATATCTAAGATAAAATAGTAATATCTTAGATTAGGTAGTCATGACATGTCCATGACTTACCTTTTGTTACCAACTAAAAGTGGTAAGTGTACTAAGCTGAGAATGGTTGAACAGTGGATTAAAGTAAGGTCAATTTCATGGGTGTGGGGAAGCGCCATGTAGTCTATCAGAGTGGCAACAGACTGTCAGACAGACCATACTTATGTCTACTAGTTCAAAGTTAGTTCTTACAAAGCTAAATGGCTTCGGAAGAATAAATTCTTCCGAGGCCATTTATACTTCGGAGAATCAACTTCTTCCGAGTTACTATAAGTCCTTAGGACTTTATTCGTCAAAAGACTTTGTCTTTGAATCTTTTAAGTTGCATACTTCAGAAGAATAAGAACTTAGTCTCGAAAGACTAAGTTCTTCCTTAGGAAGTTCTTCATACTGGAGCTTCGAAAGATCTTTGACTTAGCTTTGAAAGAGCAGCTTGTTCCTTCGGAAGACCATTTGTTTAGCGCATCAAAATAAATCTAAGTGCGGTTTTGGTTGCACCTGCCTCATTAGATCTAACAGTACTCCCCTATGGCTGATGCTACCAAAACCTAACTTGTTTCTTCTCCTCAAAGTCTTCAACACCAGGGAAAGAAGGTATTTGTCTATCTTTGAGTTCTTCCCTGATGCAATGGAGTGGATGTTATAAAAGTCATTCGTGGATAGTAGATTCATTTGGTCACTTTGGATGACATTTCTCCTCTTTTTTGCCCCTCGGAAAAGAGTTAGTTGATGAGAACCATAGTCGTATTCCCATCTGACTATAGGTTTTGAAGTTGGTCCTTCAATAATTTGAAGGAATGTTCCTCCCTTAATGGTTGCTCTTTCCACTTCAGCTTATACTTTGAGTTTCATTTCGTTGACATGAATGCTACTAAAATGATTTCTTATATGGGTAGCAATCTGAGGGCTGGAGGGATTGGAGAATGGTCTCTCTACTAACTCAGCAATATCAAATCTGCTTGAGTGTAGTAGAGCGAATGCATCAAGTCTGGTTATTTGACCATTCTCCCTCTGTATTATGATGCTTTGAGTAGTTTCATCGAACCTCTACTGCACATTTCAACTTCTGGGAGCCAGGGGGCTTGTTGGTAGCATATTTCCTTTTCATGTGTCTAGCAGAGTCACCAACCTTCTCCTTAACTTCATCTCCTATCTTCAAGAGTATCATTGTTGATGGCTAGAAGTTGGAGAGCTTGGTCCAATGTTCCCCTAGGTAGATCAAAGAATGCATCTCTTATGATGGAATAGGAAGAGCCATCAATATATTTCAGTTTAATTGACTCTTCTTGATACGAGATGTTGCTTAAGGTTGTGCAGTTGATGAGCTTTCTTTTGATCTCCTTAAATTCCTCTAAGGACAGGGGCTTGGAAGATTCCAAAGATGTTTTAGGTTGAGATTAGGCTCTGGGTTGTGTTTTGGGTTTAAGCACAGGTGGAGGTGGAGGCTGTTTAAAGACAGGGGATGAAGGTGTGGGAATGGCTGATGGTGTGGGTTTGGGAGTTGAGGGTTCAATGGTTGGTTCTATTTTGATGGGTAAGGCTAAAGGTGTGGGAACTTACTTTGTTGGCTGTGGTTTGGGTATGGGTGCTATCTTCTAAGGGCTTTGTATCCAAGACACCTCCTGCCTTCTTCCTAAGCAAATGCCAGCCTTTATGTTGCTAACATGTCATTGTAGGGTCTTCTCAGACATGGGCCCCACTTTCCTGGTAGTGAAGCCATAGGCTTTAAGGTAGGCTTTCATCCATTCCTTAACTCCCTCCTTCTTAGCAGAAGCAAGTATAGCTTCTTCTTCTTTCTTCTTCTTCTTTCTTCTTCTTCTTCTTTCTTCTTTTTCTTCTCCCTTAGCCTTTCCCTTGTAGCCTTCTTTCTTTCTTTCTTGACCTCTTCAGTTTCTTTGTAGAAAAGATGCACGATCATATCATGATCATGTGGGGCCAACTCCTTTTTTGTATTACAGAGAAAGGCCATCTTTTCCCTCATATCTTTAGCTTTTGCTTCATTCTCCCTTTTCCTTTTCTCATTCTCTTTGGCTAACCTTGATGCTTCTTCTCTTTCTTTCTGCACCAAGGTTTCTTTCTCAAGCTTCACAAGTTCATCAAGTGGGTGAAGAAGCATTTGTTCATCTTTTACTCCCAAGATGATGAGCCAGTCAATGATCTCCACCCTCTTTTGATTGTTGATACTTTCATAAGACGCTGCTGCTGCTTTAGTGCTTGCTGCAAGCAACTTCTCACTACCAACTTTTCCTTTCTTTCTTAGCTTCTCTAACCTTTCTTCCTGTAGAAGCTCTTCAGCAGTGAGCTTTCTCTTCCTTTTAGGATCATAGGAAGATTTAGCCTTTGGAGATACTAGTTTTGAGGATTCAGGTTGGGATGGTGGAAATTGAGCTTGTGGTGCTGGCTTGAGAGGTGTTGAAAGAAAGTCCTCACTATTGAGTTTAGAAGCTAGATCAAGAATGGCTTCTGTAAGCAGCAATTCATCAGACACAGAGGATAACTCCATAATCCCTTCGGTAGCTTGGACTTCAGCTTCAAAAATAATTTCCAAAGCTGTGAAAGAGAATAGAAGTGCTTCCAAAGCTTGAGCTTCCACTTTGGAAGTTGTTCTCACAGCCTCAGAAGTAGTAGGAATTGCACTATTTGCCCCTCTTGAGTCAGTTGCTGGGCCATGTGTTTATGTATCCCCTTCGAAGTCAATCTTGGGTTCAACAGAGACCTTAAGTTGACCAACTTCCTCCTCAGAGGTAGATGATGCAGTCAACCTTTGAAGCTCTTCAGCCCCAAAGTAAGCAATGGCAAGATCATGTGAGGGTTGTTGAAGTGATAAGCTTATCAGAAACTAGGTAAAAAATCTATTAAGGTCGATAAGCATCCTTGGGTCCACTTGAACTGAAATGGAAGGTGGTTGAGGAAAGATGGCTTCAAGTTGTTGCTGTTAGGGGTAGAAAGAAGAAATGGCAGTATGGTGTTCCACTTGAGTTGATATCTCCTTATGAGTATGAGCAGATATCTCTTCATCATGTCTTTGTTTCTGTAAATTCTCCACCTTTTTGGTAGCATCACCTTGAGATGTAGATGAGCTAGAGGAAGAACTCAAAGAAACCTAAATATGTACATGCCTAACAGACTTTTCAATCTATTTCTCAGCTAGTTGAGCTTTGAGATTTCTAATCTCAAGTTGCTGAGTGGCAGACCTATTTTCTAAAGTCATAGCCTTTGATTCAAGATCGGTGACTTTGGAAATTTGGTCTCTAACGGTGAGTTGCAGACTACCCTCATCTTCTTTTGAAGAATCATCAGGAGATGTGATAACATACCTAGTGTGTTGATCCTCATCTCCAGTTTTGGTTTCCTGGCGCCCTAGAAACCCTTTGCATACTGATGTCTCTTTCAGAGGCATCAATGGGCAAGGTGGTAGTAGATACAGTCAGACTGCTGTTACCACTATCCTGAGAGGCTATTAAAACACTCTCAGTAGTGGCAGCTAAATCTACATGTGTCACCTCCATTCCGGTTGGACTTACCTCAATTTGGTCTTGCTGATGTGGGCTAGATATCAGAGCTTCCCTAGGACACAGTTGATCTAGAGAGGGGTGAGGTAGATCAACATCATGGCCCTGATGAAACATGATATCCTCATCAGGTCTGGTCAAAAGGTCAAGAAAGGATACAGAGGTTATATCTATTGACCCACGATCTTGGTAAGCACCTAATGGCTTGGTTATAATATCAGTTGAGCCAATGATGTGGCTATCCCTTTTGGCTGCTAAGGAGAGTGTTAAGACTCACCCTGAGGGCTTATGGCTTGGATAATGGGCTCATCAGGTTGAGACTGAGGAGACTCAACACTGATATTAAGGTCAATATGAAGAATGGTTGGACCTCTAATTGAGTGGGAGCCCTCGATTCCACTCTAGTCTTTTTGGTTTGGAAATAGGGGACTTGACCAATCAGACTAGATGGATCAAGGGTTTGTTTGGGGTGTCTTTGGTATGTGATTTTGATTGGGTGTGAAGATGTGGATGGCGGTGTTGTGGTGGTGTCTAGTAGAGGTTCATCACCTGCTGGGCTTGTAGGGATGTCACCATGAGCCACTAGCTCAAGCATACCTGGAAGGAGATCAGTTAATCTTCTAGTAAAGTTAGTGGATACCTTCTTCAATGTCTTGAAGATGCCAGGCTTCATGTGAGGGACCAGTAAAACATGAGCAAAATATAGTTTATCCTGGTCCAACTCACAATTGATGATGTGTTGAATGAACCGATGATACATATAGAATGAATCCCTGGTAAGATTACTACTCAAATTATTCAGCACAAACCTTGAGTAGTTGATATGGAGGCCTTTTACCAACCCATTGACTAGGCAGCCCAGATCATAGGGAATTTGATCCCATCCCCCTGATTTGTTGGATAGGCTGTGCAGGACAATGTGAAGCAGGAACTTCCAGTTGTAAGAGAAATTTAACTTGTAGACTGTAGATCTGCTCACATCTCCTCCATATCCCATTTGAGTGTACGTTTCCTCCAAATCAGACTTGGGGAATTTTATGGAGGTGCCTTCATCATGGAGTTCCAAATGCTCACTGATGGTTGATTCAATAATGATGATCTCCTGTCCGCAGATCCTTGATCTGATGACCTTTTCATTATTGATCATTTTGCTTTGACCATTGGCCCAGAATTCATCCATGTGGTTTGAGTAGATGGTGGGGTTAAAAGTAAGGGCAGTAAAGTATGTTGATTGAGAAAGAAATTGGACGATAGGGGAAAATCAACATCCCTTAAAGAGTCAAGGATGGTGACTTGGTTGTGTTAGGGATTCAAGGCCATTGTTCAAATGGAAACTGTTTGATTGAAGTGGGAAAATTTCAAAAGCAGGATGAAGAAGATGAACAGTGAAATCTTGGGGTTTCGATGAACGGTAAAGAAAAGTAAGAAAGAGAAACATCTGGTAATTTTATATGGTGAAAAATCCACTGGATAAGGTGAAATGATAGATGAAAAGATGGTTTGAGGGCCAAGTGGATGTATGCAGCAAATGATATGATGAAAAAGATTTAAAATTCCAACTAATTACTGTTCTCTGATAATATCTGTATAGTAAAATCTTGTGGGGCCATTGTTCAAATGAAAACAAGTTTGATTCTGAAGATTTTCATCCGAAGGCATTTTATTTCCGAAGGCAAACATTGGTTTACAATCATATTTGCTTTCGAGAACAATAAATGCTTCCAAGAATTGAAGTTAATAAGCTTCGGAAAACTTTTTGACTAAACTGAAAGACATAACAAGGAACTGGTAATGTCCATAACGCATGCGAAATGCTGTCTTAGGAATATCTTGTTCTTTTACCTTCAGCTGATGGTAGCCAGATCGGAGGTCTATCTTTGAGAACCAACTAGCACCTTGGAGCTGGTCGAACAAGTTATCTATTCTTGGTAAAGGATATCGGTTCTTCACCGTTAACTTGTTTAGCTCCCGGTAGTCTATGCACATCCTCATACTACCATCTTTCTTCTTCACAAACAAGACCGCAGCACCCCAGGGAGAGAAGCTTGGTCGGATGAACCCCTTATCCATCAACTCCTGCAGCTGATCCATCAGTTGTTTCATCTCAGACGGAGCTAACCAATACGGTGCTTTGGCAATGGGCTGAGCGCCGGGTATCAGGTCAATCTAAAACTCGATCTCGCGGTCAGGTGGCACACCTAGTAAATCTTCTGGGAACTCGTCCGGGAAGTCACGCACAATCGGCACATCAGTCAATTGTGGTATTGACGCGTCCACATCCTTTACATACGCCAGGTAAGCACTACATACGCGCCTCATACACTTCTCTGCCACTGCCATCGAAATCACCCATGGAACCATGGTAACGCAATCACCAAAAACTGTTACCGAACTTCCATCGGGCGCAACTAATCGAATCATCTTCTTGCGACACACGATGTTTGCCTTATAGATTGCTAACCAGTCCATCCCTAGTACTACATCGAATCCTCCTAGGGGCATCACATATAATTTAGCAGCAAACCTATGGCCTTCTAACTCTATGCCACAATCCTCAATCATATTAGAAATTTTGGATGACTTACCAATAGCAGTATCTACATCAAATCGTTCATCAATATTCCTACTACTAATAGGCAACTTAGCATAGAAAGCAATAGATTTGAAACTCCTACTAGCACCAGAATCAAATAATACGGAGGCACAAGTTTGGTTTACTAGAAACATACCTGACACGACATCGGGGTCTACTCGGGCTTCCTCTCGGGTCATCGTGAAGGCTCTAGCACTTGCCCTCTGCCCTCCTTCTTTGGCCACCTTCTCGCTCCCAGAGCTCTCAGCTCTCGGCTACCTGCACTCGTGGTTTCTGTGACCAGTTTCGCCACAGTTGAAGCACCTCGGCACTCCACAATCTTTTGCTATATGGCCGGGCTTCCCAAACTTGAAGCAGACGTTCAATCCCAAACGGCATTCCCTGCTATGCTCCTTTCCACACTTACCACAACTCTTTATTCCCGAACCTGTAGCAACCCCTCGCCGGTCATCCACCCTCGGCTTCTTGTTGTTCGGGGTGAAACCACCACGCCCGAATCGCTTTCCTCTCCAGTTATTACCACCACCATTTGTTTTCTTCACCTCCACCACCGTTATTTCCCTTTCATCATACAACATTCCCGCCAGATCCACTGTCGACCTGAAAGTGCTTGGCCAGGCAGTAATCAAGTGCCTGCGAATGCCAGCTGGCAACCCCTGAATATACCGCTTAATCTTCCTTGTTGCTGGCGTAACCTGATCGGGCACCAGCCTCGCCATCTCGTTAAGTTTGGTGGTGTATTGTTGGTGGGTCATAGTTCCCGCCTCCAGCTGTAGGAACTCTGTCTCGATCTTGTCGAGCTCCCGATGAGGATAGAACTCCTCGATCACCAACCTCTTCAGTTCCTCCCACCTTATCCTTCCAATGGCCCGGTTGCCCTCGGCCTCGACAAGGTTGTCCTACCAACACAGCGTTGTGTCGACAAAAGAGTGAGTGGCAAACTTCACCTTCTGGTCCTCGCAATACTCACTAATCTCCAGTACCGCCTCCATCTCCCTCACCCAATGGTGAGCAGCAGCATCATCACCATTGCCATCGAAGGTGGGGGGTCTACATCGTTGGAACTCCCCGTAGCTGCATCCCCTCGCAGTTTCTCGCACTACCACTTCTTCATCATCACTAGAGGCTCCCCCTCCAACATTTAGCTCTTCCTCTTCATCGTGATCCCTCACATCACCTCTCCTACCGGCAGTCGCTCTCCTCTCATCTTCCTTCTCCTTTCGTTCATCCTCCCTCACAGCTCGGATCACTTCAGTCACGACAGACGGTAGGATTGTCTGCTTGACTTGGTAAACCTCCTCCACCACTGCCTCCTTCACCGAGGCTCTCAAGTTAACACTCTCATCGACCCCCTCTGGGTGATGAAGATCAGGTCCAGCAGGAGCCGCCTCTGCGATCTTCGTTTTGTTCTTCACTGCCCGTGGCCTACCAGCATGACCACCCCATGTTCCACTTCGAGTAGCTTTAGATGATCTTCCTCCCGCCATCCTCTAACCACTATAAGATTCAAACACCAACACGGTCATTTAAGGTAATAGCTCAGTTTATGTTAAGTATACAAAGTCCCTAATTACAGTGGCCAATTGTGATTAGCCACTTACTTTACTCTTCATCCCCCGAGCATTTCCTATCCTGACTACATTAGTATTCAAATCTACTAAAGGCACATAATACTGATTAACATTATAAAAAGAATTACCTGATGGCACATAACTACTCGGGCTGACATCCCTCCATGCGGTCCCATTTTCAGTTTAAGTTTAGGTTTTTGAAAATATTTACCCATTTCTCTTAAACTTTGGCTCTGATACCAACTTGTAAGGCCCCGTTCCCGGAGGCCTCACAGTTGGTCAATCACAGCATAATTAAATAAAAACATTACATAATTCTTAAAGCATGGCAGCAGAATTAACATCAAAAGCCATTCATTAACTAATAAATTATGTTGCTAAGTAATACATGTGTGTTTGTTATCAGTTAGAAAAGATCATTAGAACGCATTACAAAACAACAATGTTATTAATGATGAATGGATGTCAGTCCTGCCCTGACAAGTAGCCTTCCCGTGTGCCATCCTCAGCAAAACTACCTGCCAACTGAAAATGCATAAAATTAAGCGTTGCTGAGTGAGTTCTAGTTTTAAAATAGTGAAAATACTTTATGAGTTTTGTATAGGAAAAATACACCTTAAAATACTGTTTACTCTTTAGTATGTGATCATACGTCATGCATACATTCAAATATTATTCATTATCAATATTAATATCTTTCTTCACCATTTCCATGGTTGTTCACTTGAACCTTTACTTTTAATCTTTCACTTTGATATGGACCAAAGCGCTTTACCCCCCATATAATAAGCATAAACCTGGTACTGGCCTGGGGTCTAATAATAGACCCCATTCGTGGTGCACAAAGCTGACTCCAGTACCGGGGCAATGACAATGGTCCCCTCAATCTCAATGATTGACCCTGTGTGCATCCAACGGGTTAGTTAAACCGCACACAGTTGAGCTGACAACCTAGTGGTTGTGAACCTCCTGTGAATTTGCTTGCAAGACTTTCTTACGTTCTTTATGTTCCACTTTCATTAATCTTTTCACTTCTTAAAGATAATACTTTACGAATAAGAGTAAAACCACACCACGTAAAGTCACATAATAATATAATAGGGAACACAAGAACAGCTCAAAACATAAATAAAATAATCAGATAATAGCATCAAGTCAAACCAGGGTCAAACCCTAAAATTTTGATTTTCCCAAAATTCTAGAAAATATTCTAAGTGTCATAGGCGCATGGGCACTATCCAGGCGCATGAGCCCTGCTTAGGTGCATTAACACTATTCAGGCACATGAATTCTACACTTAGGCATTTTGCTTACATTCCAGGCGCATGAGCCTTTCAGGCGCATGAGACTACACTTAGTCACTAGAGAAAAATCTTGGGCGCATGACACTTTCAGGCGCATGACGTTATACTTGGCTTATCAGGCAAAATTTTTGGGCGCATGGGCACTATTTAGGCGCAGGACCCCCACTTAGGATTTTCTAAGGAAATTTACAAGCGCACGGGCCCTGTTTGGGCGCATGGCCTGCACTTAGGTATAGTTTCACTAAAATCCCAGGCGCATGGGCCTTGTTTGGGCGCATGACCTGTTGTGCATTTCTACATTTCAAAATCAGTTCAAACCTATTTCATCACCTGTCCTAAGCTTAAACATACTATTCTAACAATCAATAACACCTAACCAACTAAAGAACACAAGTATAAACATACATATGCTTACGGGTAAACATATTTCAGTTGTAAAACATTTTAACCATGCATTTTCAGCCCTAAAACAGTTTAAAACACATAGAAATCGAGGTCTAGAACTCACCTAGTGTAGCAAACAAGTAAAACTCCTCCCAACCTGCTTGTACAAGAGTTCAAACACCTAAAAACAAACAAAACAAATACCAAAACACATAGAACACTTATTAATCGGTTCCTAAGGATGAAACCACCGAGAAACCGAACCAATTATACAAGAAAACACTCACCTTAGATGATTTCAGCTTCCTTCTCACTCTAAAACTGAGAGGTTTCAGTTTTCTTCCTCTTCTTCTCCTTTCAGCCGTAAAGAAAAGCAACAGCAGGGTGATATGGGTGGCCATGCCCATATAAACTGCACTTTTTTGACTTTTGTGTACTTTTACACAAAACACCCCTCATCTTTGGCTCTTCTTTCTTTCTTTCCAAATACTTTTACTTTGACTGAAGTTTCGGGTGTTACAAAACTATTGTCTACAAAAGATTTTTAGAATATGAAGAAGTAGAACTACTACTGCCAAGACCTCTACTTCTTCCATAATCATAATCTTCTCGAACCTTTTTATGATTCACCCCTTCTAAACCTGCAAACAAAGTGTTTGTATCCTTTTAATTAAATCATTTAAAAAATGAGGTGTAGGCATTGGTGAATAGCAAAAGGTGCTAGGCGGTGGGTAAACATAAGTGGTTTCACCACAACCCAAACCTGTCTTAATTCTAGCTCCCCTTTGTTTGGTATGGAGTTCCTCTAGCTTCATTCCAGAAATCATCCATTTATCAAGTTTTGTTTTAAGTTTAGTGGTCTTGAATTCAGCTAAAGTTACCCTCTCTGTCAAAGTATTAATCTCCACGTTTCTCTCAAAAAGGGTTCTTTTCAAATGATCATTTTCTTTTAAAGCTTCATTTAATTTTACAAAAAAAAAAATTCCTTCATTCTTTTTATTTTCCTCATTTACCCTTTTTAGTTCCCCTTCATATTCTTTTAATATATTATTTACTTTATAAATTCCAAATAAATGAATTTTGCAAGCAGATGAACACATGTCTTGAACTACCTCATATGGAATCTCCATCACTTTATTCTCTGTAGCCAAGGCCTTCTCACAGTTGCAGCCCTAGACTCCACTTTCAACTCCTTTTCCCTAGTAGCTTTTCCATCTTCACTCTTTTCTTTCTTTTCACAAGCATCCACCACAATGGTCATCCCCACACTCTCCTTCTCCTCCTTTTCACAAGCATTCTTCAAACTTTTTTCTCTTCACACCCATTCCTTCTTCCTACTTCATTCTTCACTACCTCTGCAATCTCAGCTACCAGGACATGATTGATTTCTTCTTCAGTCTCGACTAACTCAGCACTCCAGTCAAAGTTAGTTAGCAGAGTTGTTTCCTTATTCTTCTTGTTCTCATCCTTATCATCAATCGGAATGACCAGGTTAACTCCCGTTCTAGGTTCAGTGACGATAGGACATGGACATTCTCTTTTAAAATGCCTTCCAGTTGAAGCACCTGAGTTTTGATTTGTCAAATCCAACCTTTACATTTTGGTTTCCAAAATTCTTCCTTCCTATTCTTTCCATGAATATTCTCACCCTTAAAGTGATCATAGCCATCTGCCACTGAAGATCGGCTTCCTCCAAATCATCAGGATCCACCTGAATCATATCTTCTGCAGCCCAATGCTTCATAACTATGCATGAAGAGACCAAACAGAGCCATACTCTCTGATGGAACGTGTGGAAGATTTGCTGATTTTGATGTAGATCCACTACTTGTAGTCTTGTTGGTAGTGCCAGTCATACCACCATAAGTTGACGCATGCTATGATAAGTCTAGACTAGAAGAAATAAGAGTAGCATTCTGTGAATAAGCTTGAGATGGAAGCTTTGCTTGATTTTATGCTCTTTGTTACAGGTCTAACTCAAAGGACTTCAACTTGTTGATTATGTCCATAAGTTTGTAATCCATAAATCCCCTTTCTTGCCTCAACATCCTCGCTTGCAGACTCCATTGTGGTGATAGAGAATCTAGCAGCTTCGTGACCTGTTCATTGTTTGACAGCTTCTCATCATACTTCTTTAGTGTGCTAGTAACTAACAAAAAATGATTGGTGAGATTAGTGAGACTCTCATTTTTGTGTCCAACAAAAGAGTTGAATTCCTTTTCAGCTTGAGCGACTTTATCCTTGACCAATTCCTCATTACCATCATAGAATTCACACAACACATCGTATAATGCCTTTGCATTTTTATACTCACCAAATCTACTGTAGATTTATGCTGATAGGCACAAGGTCCGAGCACTGAATGCCTTTTGATCCCGATCAATCAGCTTGATGTCTCTCTTAGAGTATTTTGTCGGATCTTCAATTTGAATGGTCATATTGTCTTCTATTGAGACAGGCACATGAAGTCCTTTCATAATTGACTCCCATTGAGTGTGATCGGTGTACAAGAAGAAGGCTTTTAAACATCTTTTCCAATCATCAAAGTTGTCACCATTGATTAGCTTAGGAGGTTTGTTTGGTGCCACTCTCAAGATCAGCAAGAGTAAAACTTGTCATCATTGAAACTTGATTAGGTCAAAGAACCAGTAGTTTCGCCAAACAGAATATAGTTTCGCATAGGAAACAGTAGTTTCGCACGCAAAACATAGCTTCACAACTAGTTTCTGCAGTAGTTTAGGATGAAACTATTGAACTTTCATTCAAAGATAAAAAGGAAAATAGTTTTGCAAGGAAACTGATCAGAATAAAGAAATTTCATTCTAGATTTGCAAAGGAATCAAAACCACCAAAGATCTATAGTTTCACGCTATAGTTTCGCACAAAGAACTCCAGTTTCGCACGATGAATCTGAAAACCCCCTTTTTGCAAAAAAGACCCAAAAATCACCAAATCAGTCTCAAATCATAACCAATTTGAGATATGATGATTTTAGAGGTTTCTCAAGTTTACACCACACTTTCCTCAATTCACTTCCATGGATAACACACGTAAAACAGCTCCGAAATGATTGAAAAGATGAATATATCATAACTACCCAAAAACAAAAACAATCAAGCGCACAAAGGCTCTGATACCATATTGTTGGTCCAACTTATCATTTGAACGTGCTTTTGGACCAAGTAATGATGGAATATTAACACAAATCAAACATAAGACCCATTTGTAAGAGAATATACGAAGATTAAGAAGAATAATGCTCAAATGTATTAAATATAAGCTCCTTGCAATACACAAACAAAGAATAACTCAAATCTGTAATATCAATAAAGTTCCAAGAGTTGCACAGTGAAGAACAAAGAAACATATATATACAGGACCAAGTTTCGCATACAGTTTCGCATACTGTGAAACTGTATGCACCATGGCATGAGAAACTAGGAGGTGAAACTGTAGTTTTGCATGCAACAGAATACAAAACAAGACTAAACTAAACTAAATCCTATTACATTAATATCTAAGCTATATTAAACTATAACTAAGCAAAAACAAACGGCAAGATGAATACGACCCTATTCTTGATCATCACTTTTCCCTAAAGGTTGATCATCTGAGTGTTGAGACTCAGGATGATGCCTTAAGGTTAGGGTTGTGAGCTCATTAGGCTGTGCCTTGATTGCCTGACAATAATTCAGTGCTTAAATGGCTTGAAAGTGTGATGTTACATTGTGATTAGTGTGGAACAAGTTCACTTTGGTTGTGTTTTCATTTGTAGGGATTGAAGCTAAAGAAGGCTTATTTTGGGAAAAAGGAGCAAAATATAGAAATAGTAGGACTGAAGCTGAAAACAGCGAAAGTTACAAAAAAGGCCCAATAAACCCTACACCGGCGTATGATACGTCGGGTATGGGCGTATAATACGCCAGTCGGCTTTTGGGCGACGTATCATTGGGCGTATTTGGAAAAAACTACAGAATTTTGGGCGCATGAAAGCTGAGGGGGGGTATGATACGCCGGTTGCTGAATAACTTGCTGGATTTTGTGGAATTTCAAGTTTTATAAAGACAATCCAACCATAATTCGGGGAAGAACTTTTCAAGCACAATTCTTGACAATTCAAAGCCAATTTGTGGTAATCTCAAGCCTTCCCATTCATCTCAAATCATCTACAAACATTATCTGTCAGGATCA
Organism: Flaveria sonorensis; assembly: GCA_025506505.1. Lineage (NCBI taxonomy): Eukaryota > Viridiplantae > Streptophyta > Magnoliopsida > Asterales > Asteraceae > Flaveria > Flaveria sonorensis. The sequence goes on along the minus strand of CM046425.1, from coordinate 34,703,548 downwards.
GCGATCTAAGTTTGATCAATTAGAGTTGAATCGCAGCGGAATTAGAACAAGAATTAGACAAATATAGCAAGAACACAATAGATATTCAATGGAACAGTACACGGTTATAGAGAAAGAGGGTTTTCTTCAAAATGGATAATATCATTTATGCACAATGCTTCGGTGTGGCGGCTGCTAAGCTTTTCTAAGTTTTTTATAGCTGCTCGTCCCACCTTACAATTAGGTCAACATTCCTTATATAAAGGAATGTGACGTCTGCTGATGTCACTTGATAGTGACATCTAACAGAATTATTACAAACAACTGAAAGTAAGCAAACTACTGAGAATGTTCACAACAACTGAGAACATCTCAGAGTGCTAAGTACAAGATGAAACTAAAACTACTGAAACTACAAGTACTGATTACAATAAACATAAAACTACTGAAAGGAAACCATCATAACTACTGAAGAGGTCTTCTTCAGCTGTTGTGACAACATCTGAAACTTTGTCTTCAGACTGTCTTCAGCTCTTTCACTTCAGACTTTGTCTTCAGCTCTTTCACTTTAGACTTTGTCTTCAGCTCTTTCACTTCAGACTTTGTCTTCAGCTCTTTCACTTCAGACTTTGTCTTCAGCTCTTTCACTTCAGACTTTGTCTTCAGCTCTTTCACTTCAGACTTTGTCTTCAGCTCTTTCACTTCAGACTTTGTTATCAGTTGATGTCTTCAGCTGTTGCAGACTACTTCAGTTGTTGTAATGTCCGTGGGACTTAAAGGTTTTTCTAATCAGGCTCATTGGTTCTTTTGGTCCAACAAACTCCCCTTGAACCAATGCAGCCAAAACCTTTAAGTTTATTGAGGTCCCACTTATTCTTGGCAGAAATACTCTCTTGATCAGCTTCAGAGATATCGGATAAGCACAGGCCAGGGAACAGGTTTCAGTAGATGTGAATGTCAAAGAATGGAAGGGAACTCTGTCTTGGGGAACTGGACACAGAGCTGTTATCCCAACCATGAAACCTACTTCCCATTGATGAGTCTATAAGACTCTCTGACGTAGGCCTCAAGGAGAACAACTTGTTCCTCCTTAGTGAGTTCTTCTGCTTCTCCTTCGAAGAAGAACTCTGGGCCATAGTACTCTGATAGGTACTTTACCGTCTTTCCATTATTCAACTCAACAGTTGTTATCTCTCTGTAAGCAAATTCATCTGGGTGAGTCCCTTCTAATAACAACTGGAGTTCATTTTCTTGATCTCTTCAAGCCTCTTATATAACAACCCCTTCTTGACCATTTTGTTCTCCATTAGAGTTTGAGGGGTCATCTTTGACTTGTAGGCTCTCTTGAAGTCTTCAAGTATCTCCCAGGGTGAGACTACAATGGCCAACATAATAACAACATCTATGGTCTTTCTCACTTGGCCATTGTATCTACTTGGTATGGATTTCTTATAAATTCTAGAACTAACCCTGGGGTCTGGCCAAATCCTTACTCTCTCCTTTTGATATTGAAAGGTATACCTGAGAGCATACAGCCTTTGAGCGTGTTTCTTCATGGCTTGTATAGATGATGACTGAGGAAACTCTTTGTCAACCATCTTCAAAAGTTGCTCATCGTGCTGTTTCTGCTGTTCTTCTTCTTCAATCTTAACTTTCACCATTTGCCTCTGAAAGTCTGGTGTGATCATTTGTTGACTTCTGGGCTCAGGTATTTTTAGAACAGCAGAGATTGGCAGACTGTGGGGTTGGTTGTTTTTGAGTGGGAGTTTGGGAAGGCTGATCTAGCATTTTTGTGGTAAGTTTGGCTTTGGAAAGCTTGGCCATATCAGATCTCTTCCCAGCACCTGCTTCATCTAAGGCTTCGATAATCAACCCTTTATTGAATGCTTCAGAAGCACAGATTCTGGTGGTTATTGCCAGAATACTGTCTCTGGTCCATGATTTAATCTCAATTAATGATCTTCCCAAGTATTTTGCAATAAACCTGATCATTATCTCCAACCTCTCCCTTTCCATCACACTGTAACTGGCCCATCTCTCTTGTATCTCTTTAATCTCTAGCCTTCTGATCTCAGTGTCTAAAGTAGCTGTATCAAAACCCTGTCTGAAGAGTTGGTCTATTATTTTGTCCATTGATCTGCTGTGAGCTTCATCAGCTTCTTTAACCAGATCATCCAATGATTTCTCTTCATCAGGCTTTTGAGTTTCAGCACTTTTCTTTCTCTTGTATGTGATCAGTTGTTTTTCCTTTTCTAACTCCTTTTCTTTCTCTTGTAGTTTCTCATCTTCCACTCTCTTTCTCTTTCTGTCTTTCATTGCCTTAGACTCCCCCTTTTTGGGTGCATTGGGTTTAGGGGTTTGAATGGCAGAAAGCTTCTTTTGCACAGCATCATCAACAAGTGTTTGTAGATTTGAGGAGATCCTCTCGTCAATGGCTTTATGCACAATCTCATTGATGATGGGAGTGATGAGAGGTAAGGAATGTTGAAAAGTAGCAACCATCTGCTCAGAGGGGTTCTGTCCCTGAGAGGTGGTGCCAAAAGCAGTGGCTGGTGGCTCAGTTGAGTGTAGTGGCTGAGTGTTTGGTGAACCTTCAGATGAAGGTGCCATCTGTGGGTTTATTGGGGCAGATGGACTTTGATCCTGAGACATTTTGGCAAGCAGTTCTTTGAGTCTGCTCACCTCAGCCTCAAGGATTGTGTTATGGGCTAAGACATCAAAGAAAAAGCCCAGGTCATCATCAGTCTTTGCTGAATCACCTGACCTCCTGATTGAATCAGGATGTACATGCCCTGAGTGTAGATCAGTTGTAGCATGTGCCCCTTGTTCTTGGTTTTGGGGACTTCCTGCCTCAGAACTGAGTCCTTCATCGGCAGTTGCCTCAGGTGAGGTCTTAGAGATGTTACCAACTGCATCCTGTTCATTTGCTGAATCAGTAGAAGTGGCAGCCTCACCAGATGTTCTAACCTCCTCCTCTACACGGGGAGATTGAACATGATAACCCCTGTGCTGTGGGTTATCAGCAGTATTTTGGTCCTCTTCCTCAACTGTTGAGGTTTTCCCCATTGTAATTGGTTTCTGGGGAGGAGGAGAGGAATGCAGCTGACTCAGCACTTGTGCAACTATAATGGTTGGGCTTTGAGGGGCGGTTGCATGTGGAGATAGGCTTGAAGCAGATTGCACCCAGGGTGACTGGTGCTCTTCAATGGTAACCTTCTCAATTGAGATAGGTTCCAGAATTGTGGTATCCCCAATTGTGGTTGCATCAGGATCCTGTTGAGAGGATACCTGGGCGGCTAGGGCTGGTGGAGTCTTTGACACTACTGGGGGGTTAGAACCAGTAAGTGTTTCCTGTATTGGTGTTACAGGGGCATCCTCAGGGGACTCATCTCCCTGAGTAGCCTTTTTGGGCTTTTTGGTGTTGGGTTTGGTGGGGACTTTGGATCTGGAAGTGGAGGCTGTGGGTTCCCGCTGCTTGGGTTTTAGCAGCCGGGCAGCCCCTTTCATTGTAGGGTCAGAGTTGTGCCTGGAGTATACTTCAGGCAATACAGCTGGAGCAGGGACTCCAAGGCCAACAAGGCCGTCTGATTTTAGCTGATTTAAAATTATGGCCATGAGAAACCTGGGATATAATATCCATCTATTTGCTACAGGTTTCAAAGCTAGATCCTTTAGTTCCATGAAAACTATCTCAGAAAAATTTAGATTTTGTCATTCAAAGATATAGTATAATACCTGTTGCCATCGGGAGGACATCTGATCCCATGAGGAGGTTTTTGGTGCAAGGCAGACATTCACCATGTGGAATATAAGACGTTCAGCATCATGGAAGTGCTTCTTCAGAATGGTGGTAGCACTTAAGTCTCCTTCATACCCGTTATTGATGAAAGACATATCGGTTGTGCCTTTCGGGTATTCTGTGACACAGGTGGAATCATGTAGATTTAGGTTTTGTCGAATGATGTCGGGAGTGATGACCACCTGTTTCTGGTTAACCAACGACTGAAGAGTGATTTGGCGATAATTCTCACCAGTTTGCACAGAGACGTTGGTCCAGAATTGGGTTAGGGAATCGGGGTATATGGTAGGATTCAGAAGAAAAGCGGTTCGATACTGGGAATCTACCATAAGATCGATGGCATTATCAAATTTGTTCCAAAAGGCTGATTTCGAGAGGTAGGCAACACAGTTGTGTCTGGGTTTGAGTTTCATGGTCGCTATTGTTGAGAGAGTAAAGGATATGAAACGGCTAATGAAACGTTTGAAATTAGGTTTAGGTATTTATAGGGTTAGAAAAGGCTGATATAAAACGACTGAAAGTGTTGGTGCTATCATTAGTTGTTTGAAAACAACTGAAGACCTGGTTTTAACTTTCAGAAGTTGTAACAACTGAAGACTTGGTATTAGTCATCAGTAGTTGTGAAACTACTGAAGACATGGTTTTGGCTTCAGTTGTATGAAGTGAAACAGCAGTTGTAGAAACAACTGAAGAGAAAAGTTTCTCATCAGCTGTTGTCGTCAATTTTTAGCTCATCAGCTGTTTCATTCTGACCTCAACACTTATCAGACTGTCTGATTTTCAGATGTTTCATTGGTCATCAGTACTTATCTGTTATACTTACATCAGTAGTTGTAACTACGTCAGTTCTTTTCAACAGATAGAGTACTTCAGTACTGTTAAGTAATTTAGTCTTCAGTAGTTATGAAAACTACTGAGGATAAAAGAACTTATCGGTACTCATTTGTGACAATAGTATACGAATGCTCATCAGTACTTGTTGACTGAGATCATCAGTAGTTGTCACTTATTCTAGCTGCAGCATACCAAGCCTTAACACTAGGTTTTGGAAAGTTGAACTATCCAAAGGCTTAGTAAATATGTCTGCAAGCTCATCAGCACTAGGAACAAACTTTGGATCAATCAGACCTTTTTCAAAACAATCCCTAATAAAATGGTGTCTGATCTCAATATGTTTGGTCCTAGAGTGCTGGACTGGATTCTTGACAATACAAAGAGCTGAAGCACTGTCCATTAGTAATGGAGTCTTAGTCTCTGTAATGCCATAATCCAATAATTGATTCTGAAGCTAGAGTACCTGAGATGTACAACTTGCAGCAGCAATGTACTCAGCTTCAGCAGTGGATGTAGCAACAGATGTTTGTTTCTTACTCTGCCAAGAAATCAAACAGTTGCCTAGGAATTGACATCCACCAGAAGTTGATTTTCTAGTTACTTTACACCCTGTATAGTCACTATCAGAAAAAGCAACTAATTTGCAAGAGTGCCCAGTGGAATACCAAAGACCTAGAGATTGAGTACCTTGCAGATATCTAAAGATCCTCTTGACTGCAATCAAATGAGACTCTTTAGGAGCAGCCTGAAATCTAGCATAAACACAAGTTGCAAACATAATATCTGGTCTAGAAGCTGTTAAGTACATCAAGGACCCAATCATACATCTGTAAAGTGTTTCATCAATAGCTTTACCTTTCTGATCTGCATCCAGTTGTGTGGTGCTGCACATAGGAGTAGAATAGGGCTTACAGTTTTGTAAATCAAACTTTTCCAAAAGACTCTTTGTGTATTTTGACTGATGAATGAAAGTTCCATCAGCCTTTTGTTTGATTTACAAACCTAGAAAGAACTGTAATTCTCCCATGGCACTCATTTCGAATTTGTGTTGCATCAACTTTGTAAATGCATCACACAACTGTGGATCAGAGGATGCAAAAATAATATCATCAACATAAATTTGAACAAGGAGCTTATGCTGACCCACTTTCTTAATGAACAAAGTTTTATCTATGGAGCCTCTAGTGAAATTATTCTGAAGAAGAAAATTTGACAGTGTTTCATACCAGGCTCTAGGAGCTTGTGTAACCCATAAAGAGCCTTATCAAGTTTATACACCCAATCAGGATGTTTATTATCCTCAAAACCTGGTGGTTGACACACATAAACCTCTTCTTTTATTTTACCATATAAAAATGCACTTTTGACATCCATTTGAAAAACTTTAAGATTGTGGAATGCAGCATAGGCTAAGAACAATCTAATTGCCTCCAATCTGGCTACAGGGGCAAAGGTTTCATCATAATCGATACCTTCTTCTTGTGAAAACCCCTGGACAACCAGTCTGGCCTTGTTCTTGACAATTTGCCCATTTTCATCTGTTTTATTCCTAAACACCCATTTAGTGCCTATTGCACACTTACCTGGGGGTAGAGGAACCAGTTCCCACACTTGCTGCTTTTTGAACTGAAGAAGCTCAAGCTGCATGGCATCAACCCATCCATTGTCTCTTAATGCAATATGATAGTTCTTTGGCTCTTGCTGACTGATGAAGAGAGCATAGAAGCAGAAGTTGGACAATTGACTTCTAGTTGAGACACCAGCATTGATATCACCAATGATTTGAGACATTGGGTGATTCTTCAGCTCTTGGTACACTATGAGATCTATGCAAGTGTTTGTAGCACGCTCAGCAGCAACAGATGTTGATCCAGATTCTTGAAACCAAGTATTAGACGGCAAGTCAAATGAATTAGAGGATTCAAAAATCTCATCAGCATTTGTTGTGGATGGTGCTACTGAAGCTACAGGAACATCAAGTTTAGTAGACTCAGGCAGTTGAGCACAAAACTTGAATAGGTGAGTACTGGGATCATCATCAACATCAGTACCACCAGATGGATGACTAGCTGCAGAAGGTGATGAATTCACATGATCTGCAACAGCTGGAGGCTGATGAGGAACATATTGTAGTATGTCCAGATCAAGCAACTCCACAGGGTTTTGTGGAATTTTGTCCTTAGGGGATTCATTGAACTTCACATGCAAAGTTTCTTCAACCATCTTTGTTCTGCAGTTGAACACTCTGTAAGCCTTGCAAGTGGAGGAATACCCAACAAAATACCCTGCATCCACCTTAGAATCAAACTTTTGGAGTTGATCCTTTATGTTGAGAATGTAACAAGGACACCCAAATGCTCTGAAGAATGAAATTAGAGGAGCCAAATGATGTAGAACTTCATAAGGAGTCTTCATCAACCTCTGATTCACTAAAGCTCTATTTTGCACATAGCATGCTGTGTTGGCAGCTTCAGCCCAAAATGTCAGTGGCAAACCAGAGTCAGCCAACATGGACCTTGCAGCTTCAATTAGGGTCCTGTTCTTTCTCTCCACTACTCCATTTTGTTCTGGAGTCCTTGGGATGCTATACTGCCTCTTGATTCCTTTTGAAAGGTAGAAATCATCAAGTGTATGGTTTCTAAATTCAGTTCCATTATCACTTCTTATACACTTGACTGATAGGGAATACTGCTTCTTAACATACAACACAAAGTTAATAATTGTCTGAGCAGCCTCATCCTTTGAGTGCAAGAAGAAGGTCCATACAAATCTGGAGTAATCATCCACAATTACCAGACAGTATTTCTTCTTTGCCATGCTCATTACTCTCACAGGACCAAAGAGATCCATGTGCAGTAATTGCAAGCAGGCAGTGGACTTTGGTTCTTTATAGGAGGGAATGAAACTTTGTGTTGTTTTCCTTTTAAACAAGCAGTGCAGGTTTCATCACAGTGGAACTCCTTTATTGGTAGACCTCTCACTAAACTATTGTGGATCAGCTGATTCATGTTTTTGAGATTAACATGACCCAGCCTTCTATGCCACAGTTTAGATTCCTGAGGAGAGGCCTTGGAGAACAGGCAAGGATGACCTTTTATATCAATCTTCTTTGACAAATCCAAGGCATATACTCTTCCTATCCTGTTGGCCTTCAGGAGAGTATGTTCATCCAATACCTTGTCAATCAGCCTCAGAACTTTGGAAGACAGAATCCGGCAGTTCTGGCTTGTGAAAAGTGCAACATGCCCTTTATCACACATCTGACTGACACTCAGTAGATTATACTTGAGATTCTCCACATGGTTAACATCATCAAATCTGATTTCTCCATTTGACACGAATCCTTTCCCGATGATGTAACCTTTAGCATCATTTCCAAATGAGACAAATCCCTTCTTTCCTTGAGAGTAGTCATTAAGAAGAGAACTGCTCCCAGTCATATGCATAGATCCTCCACTGTCTACATACCAGATGCTTCTTTGGCATGCTGAAGAACCCTGCAGTTATCATAAGAAACTAGTTAGCTTTAGAGACCCAAACCTTTTTGGTTTTGGGTCTGTTTTCATCAACAGATTTAACCATAACTTGTTTCTCATGATTAACAGCTGATGAAGGTGGAGATGGTGCTGAAATGGATTTCTTAGATTTGGGCTTGGATTTCCTTTTCAGTGGTTTGATCACAGGTGCATCTAGTTGGTTAACTCTCCCCAACAAATGCTGAACCATCATAACAAGTTGTGTCTGATTTGTTGCTAAAGCCTTCAGCTCATTTGACACATCAGTACTTGTTTTTGATGAGTTCCTGTGACCCACCATGTCCTCCTTCTTGAAATTCACAGACTTAGTCTGATGTTTATCATGAGGAACACTATCAGCTGTTTTCTGATAAACCCCATCCTTCTTTTTGGATGTTGGCGAGGCCTTGGGTTTATCAGTTTGAGATGACTGTGGTACAAACTTGGTCTCAAACTCATTTTTCATTTTATTAATCTCTTCTTTAATGAGCTTATCTCTGTTGAGTTTGGAACCCTTTTTGTACCAGCATTCATCAGATAGATGATTGAATTTACCACATATTTCACATGGCTTATTCTTCATCTTGGATTGATCAACTGCTGAAGTGGAAACTACTAAAGGTGTGATCTTCAGTACTTTCCTCCTTTCAGTACTTGTGTTAAGTACTGAAGGATCGGTAACAACTGAAGACTTGTTCTTCAGCTGTTCTCTATCCGTCCTGAAAGACCGTATGATAGATTCCTCAGCAGTTGTTAATCCTTTTATTTCAGCAGATATGAAATGCTTTTCAGATGTTGTGACTTGCCCTTCAGTACTTGGAGTACTTTGAGGGACAACATCTGAATTGCTCAGCTTCATGTGTTTAACAGCATTTAAACCATCAGGCAATTGATTTGCTGAGATCTTAACACTGACTTCATCCTCTAATTTTGACAATTTTGTATTATCATTTGAGGATGAATCACATGATGATGTGGTTTGGAAATTACTTTCACCTTCAGATTTTACTATTAATTTTGAAGTAAAATCAGTAGGTGGTGCAGTATGATTGTAACCTATTCCAAACTTCACATTTGAAGCTGTTTGCTTGCTGAGAAGCATTTCAAATCCCTTGCAGGATGTTACCCAACGGTCACACTCAACTTGGGTATCTGCAAGTGTCTCTTTGAGACTTCTGTGGTTCTCAAGTATGACCTCTACCTTAGCCTTTTCATCATTAAGTTGACATTTAAGCTTGTAAATCTCATCATCTTTGTCATTAAGAACAGACTCATACTCAGCTTTTCTTTTGGAAATAGTTTTCTCAAGCTCAAGATTTTGATTGATTAAAGCTACATTTGCCTCTCTAATAGAGACAAAGGCAGCTATGCATGATTCAGAACATAACTTGGCTTTAGCCTCAGAATATACCTGGGTTACCTGTGAAGATGATGCATCGGAGCAGGAACCCTCAGTAGACTCCAGGGCCATGAGAGCAAGATTCCCAAAAGGATGTTCACCACCATGTTGACCAGCACCAGCAAATAATTGCTCATTGAAACCAGAAAGATCATCTGGTGAGCTGCTCCAGTCAACAACTCCTGGTGTGAAGAAGCTGTGATGAGGTTGAGATTGTGATGGAGATGGTTGAGGCTCAGGTAGGGCTTGAGGTTGTTGTGCTATAGGAACTTGAACTGGATTTGGCTGTGGCATGTAATAGCAGGGATATGGATATGGCATTGGACCCTGAGGGACAAAATATGCAGGAGATTGAGGTTGTGAGTGATGACCAGAACTAGCAGGATGTTGCCCTTTGTTTTGTGAACTATTGCTTGGAAAGGTCACAAAGGGTGCAGAGGAGTTAGATCCAGTTGATCTACACTCTCTTGCAAAGTGCCCAAGCCTGTGGCATTTGTGACACCTCAACTTACTCTTGTCAAAACCAACTTTGGTTTTGCCAGAGAGTCCTGGAAATTTCCTACCAGTTCTCTTGTAGAACTTTTGAGATCTGATATTGATCAAGGCCATTTGGCTCAAAATATCCATCTCTTCTAAATCATCATCAGCAATACCCATCAAATCATCCATGATAAAGCATAAATTATCACTATTACACCCAGAATGACTGTCAACACCAACAAATGCATGATCAGAACTGTTTGAAGAGAAATCTATATGCTCATCATAATGGCTTTCTGATCCAGCATATTCTGACTCATGACCGACCAAGGCAGTGTTCCCTGGTACAAAGTCATCAGTAGCTTTCCTGATGATGCCAGTTTCCTTTTCTGCTCTATCTCTCTTTCAAATGTAAGCAGTTTCCCATGGAGTTGGGTGAGAGATAGGCTATCCAGATTTGCACTGGAGCGTAGGACAATGGTGTATGTGTCCCATCTCTCAGGCAGTGATCTGAGGAATCTGTTGTTCATCTGGCTGTTAGTATACTCATGCTTGACCATTTTCAGCTCAGAGATCAAGCAGGAGAAACGCTCAAACTGTTGAGTCAGTGTCTCACCCTTCCTATGAGAGAATGTCTCATATTGTTGGGCGAGGATTTCTCTGTGTTTGCTAAAACCTCATCAGTTCCTCCGAATTGTTCCTTCAAAGCATTCCAGAGGTCATGAGCAGTTTCATGATGCATAAGCCCAGAATAGATTTCATTAGGCAGTGCCATGGCCAGAATTCCATGGGCTTTAGCATCAATCTCAAACAGTTTACGATCTTCATCTGAGTATTGCTCCTTCTTCTTCGGAACCATTTGGTTGGTCTCCGGATTGTTCACCATAGGCTTGTGTGGACCGTGAACCATAGATGTCCAACAACCTGAACTGTTAACAGACAGGTGATGGAGCATTCTTCGTTGCCATATGTTATACTCACTCCTAACCAGCATCGGAGGCTTGGTTGAGGAGCTAGTATTGTGAGGGTCATTAGAAGGAGTAGTCATTCTCAGATTCAAACCAATTCAATCAAGTTTCAAAAGATTTGGCACAAAAACACAACAAACTCAATATGAACCAAGAAGAAACTCAAATTGACTAACCAGAAGCAGCAGAAGACCAATCTCTATAACCAATTCTTGCAAATATGCTAATTCGATCAAACTTTAGATATCGAAATAGCAGTTTCAATGATCGATTGTTAAACCGATCAATGATTAACCTGCGCTGATACCATTTGTCAGGATCAGCGATCTAAGTTTGATCAATTAGAGTTGAATCGCAACGGAATTAGAACAAGAATTAGACAAATATAGCAAGAACACAATAGATATTCAATGGAACAGTACACGGTTATAGAGAAAGAGGGTTTTCTTCAAAATGGATAATATCATTTATGCACAATGCTTCGGTGTGGCGGCTGCTAAGCTTTTCTAAGTTTTTATAGCTGCTCGTCCCACCTTACAATTAGGTCAACATTCCTTATATAAAGGAATGTGACGTCTGCTGATGTCACTTGATAGTGACATCTAACAGAATTATTACAAACAACTGAAAGTAAGCAAACTACTGAGAATGTTCACAACAACTGAGAACATCTCAGAGTGCTAAGTACAAGATGAAACTAAAACTACTGAAACTACAAGTACTGATTACAATAAACATAAAACTACTGAAAGGAAACCATCACAACTACTGAAGAGGTCTTCTTCAGCTGTTGTGACAACATCTGAAACTTTGTCTTCAGACTGTCTTCAGCTCTTTCACTTCAGACTTTGTCTTCAGCTCTTTCACTTCAGACTTTGTCTTCAGCTCTTTCACTTCAGACTTTGTCTTCAGCTCTTTCACTTCAGACTTTGTCTTCAGCTCTTTCACTTCAGACTTTGTCTTCAGCTCTTTCACTTCAGACTTTGTTATCAGTTGATGTCTTCAGCTGTTGCAGACTACTTCAGTTGTTGTAATGTCCGTGGGACTTAAAGGTTTTTCTGATCAGGCTCATTGGTTCTTTTGGTCCAACATTATCAAACCACAATTGAAGATTCAATGAAGACTATGAGTGACTAGTTCATTCGTGATTGCTTTGAAGAGTACAGTTCTTGTCAAGTGAGATAATTGATATGCTTTGATCAGGTTGTCATATTGAACATGGAATTATTTAATGAAAAATTGTGTTTTGATTAGGTTAAAAGGTTTGCTTATAAATAAAGTTGTGTGCTTGATTATCAGTTTTCGGTTTCCTTGCATCGTGAGCTCATTTAGAAAAGTAGATAACGTGATATAGGTAAATTGGAACATTGTGAACGAACGAATCTTAAAAGCTTGTTCCTTTGTTGTCACTTTAATCAAAAGCTAAAATCTTGAAATCACGTTCTTACAAACCCTAATTCAAAAGTACCAATTATTGATCTTGCAGAATTGGAAACCCGTAAGTGATTGTTTCTTATTATTTAATCTAATTTATTTCAAAGTTTGTTGCTTTTTGCAATTGTGTTCTTAATTTCATCCCAAGTTTTAATCTTTGATTATACATTTCTTGTCTTAAAGTTAATTGACTCGTATTTGTTAAACACTTTCCACATATTCCCTGTGTAGATGATCTTACTTATTCTTACACAATAAAGGTAGCTAAGACCAATATAATAACTTGTTTATGATCGAGTCTCGACAACAAGATCAAAATGGTGCCATTGCCGGGGAATTGGTTCGGAAAGTGTTAATTTTTGTAATTTTTTTTAGTTTTATTTTCCTTCTTTTGTTTTGTTTTGTGCGGTGCTACTCTAGGTGTTTTATGTCTTGCAGGTTACTCTTAAGTAGTTAAAACTAAACATGAATCAAGTTTATTATTCATGTATTGGTTGCGGGAGTCCAGTTCACACACAAGATGATTGTCCTTAGTACTTGCAAAAGTGTGAAGATACGAGAAGATAATTATATATGTTGGATGTTTAATATGATGATGTACCATCATCTTATCCGTACTATGAGGCATATTCTCTATATTATGAAGGATATTATCAGTCAGAGGTGAACTACAACTTTGAGCAAGATTTGTGTTGCAACAATTATGAACCAGAGACGATAAAAAGCTCAAGTTATAAGGAATATCATAATGACTATCACCAAGCATACTCTCAGCCAGCATACGCCGATCTTGATAGGCATAATCAAAGGGATTTTTCTTGATGCTCAAACCAATCAAAACCTTCTCAATGTTATGATCAGAATCAATGTCAGTTTCCTTATCAAAAACAAGAAAATATTGATATCCAAAATGTTAAGCAATTTGAACATACTTATCAATCTTTGGAGGAGGAAAAGATTGCCCGATTCAAAGTGATGTTGTCCAAGATCCATGAAAGTTTATCACAACACCAACTTTCAGATCAACAACGACTCCACTACCTTAGCAAAAAATGTGATTTGCTTTTGATGAAAATGTAGATTGAAGAGTCACTAGAAAACGAGGTAATGGAGGAGGTTGTGGATACTAATACCACACTACTTCCCTTGGTTGTAGAAAAATCAACGATTGAATCCACCATGGCTGGGGAAACAGTGGAAGAACTAGTTATGAATCTTTTAGAGCAAGACATGACACTTCTTAAAAAACCAGAGACTGAGTTAATAAAAGTTTATCCCTTCTCTTGTGCCTATTACTCCAACTTACAAAGTTAAGGAAGAGGATTTAAGGATGAAGAAAAGAAAGGTGACATTACATGACATTGGACAAGCTATCATGAAGTGGCTTCCTAAAAAATTATCATTTTACATGCCAGTCATTAGAAAACAATTATGCAACTGGTATGTTAATTATCGAGCATTTGTTAGAAACTCGCTAGGAAAATGTGGGCTTCGACCACCTTAGTGGTCTTAGGTAAACTATGGCTAAAGACCTAAAACTTAGAGCTTACGGGAGGCAACCCGAGAACTTTGTGGGTGTGTTAACTAGAAACCCTAACGAGACTACAACTCGTCCACTTGGGTCTACCGAGGGGTTTAAAGGCTTGTTGCATACGCTAAATGCAACCATGATTCCTACGAAAGTTAGTTTTATTTCTTCTATAAGTTTGTGTGTTTTTATTTTGTTTTGATAGTCAATCATGAGATGCAAGCACTCAAGTGTGGGGAGGCACAAGTCGGTTGATGAAGGCTTCTAATAATGATTGTGATCAGGTCCGTGTGCTCTTTCCACTACCTTGGTTTTGAACAATATTCTTTTCATGCTTTCGTTGAAATTGATTGATAATATGTTAGGATATGGCATACTAGTCTTCCTTCATAATGAATTGTCTTGTTTAGCAATAAGAGGAATGAAATTAATAGTCTACTCCCCTATATTATGAAAATACCAATTGCAGGATCGATGTTTGTCTCACAACATAAGATAATCACACAAACTCACTTAATGTTACTCGGGTTGATGAAGCAGAATCTTAACCAAGTTCAGAAGTAATATAATAAGTTCAAACAAAAAGTATAAAAGCACACAAGTAGCTTTCAAGATACTTGTATATATTACTTCTCAATATAGTTTTACAAGACTCTTACAAGCATAGTTACTAAGTTACATAGAGAAACTATATATACTACTCTCTACAGCCAGTTATACTTGGAAAACCAGCTGGAAATTACAACTAGACAAATACAACATTGTTTAGAAGTAAGTTATCTAAGATAAAATAATAATATCTTAGGTTAGGTAGTCATGATATGTCTATGACTTACCTTTTGTCACCAACTAAAAGTGGCAACTGTACTAAGTTGATAATGGTTAAACAGTGGATAAAGTAAGGTCAACTACATGGGCGTGGAAAAGCACCATGCAATCTGTCAGAGTGGTAGAGGACTATCAGACAGACCTTACTTATGTCCACTGGTTTATAGTTAGTTCTTCCGAAGCTAAATTGCTTCGGAAGAATAAATTCTTCCAAGGGCATTTGTACTTCGGAAGAATCAACTTCTTCCGAATTTCTACAAGTCTTCAGTACTTTATTCTTTGGAAGATTTTGTCTTTGATCTTCTAAGTTGCATACATTGAAAGAATAAGAACTTAGTCTCGTAAGACTAAGTTCTTCCTTCGGAAGTTCTTCACACTTGAGCTTTGGAAGATCTTTGACTTAGCTTCAGAAGAGCAGCTTGTTCCTTCGAAAGACCATTTGTTTAGCACATCAAAATATATATGTAAGTGTGGTATTGGTTGCACCAGCCTCATTAGATCCAACACCTGTTTTGGTGACAGATGTCACATTAGAAGTCAAAGCAATCTTGAAACTTTCACTATAAAAAAAATTGAAACAGATGACACGCTATACGCATAATGTTTGGGGTCAGATGACACTCATATGTGCTTATAAGATAAAGTGGTCATAAATGAAAGATGACACACATATGTGCGTCATCTTTTTACGACGAGTAGAAGTGACACACATTTTATGGCAGGTAGTACATGACACGCAATACGCGTCAAAGAATGGGTAATCATAAGTGACAAGATGACGAGCGTGGGCGTGTCATCTTTGTGAATTTTATGACTCATTTAAAATTAAAATACATATATATACACATATAAATTAATATATATATATATATATATATATATATATATTAATTTTTATAAATTTACCTGTTGTTTTTATATAACTATAAATCAATAATTATCAAATAACAGCAAAAACAAATTCATTTAATTAAATACTAACAAAAATTATATTGCAAGTTCACATGCAAATACAAAAAGTACAAATTAGTTCTAAATTTATTTAATTGTCTAATATGTAGTCCTACTCATAAATGAAATTCGAAATGTAACGCGACCAGTCTTCGTGAATTCCATCCAAATCAGCTTCTGTGTATTCATCTTTACTTCCTCCAACCTTAAAAAAAGCCAATTTCATCTGATTAAATTTGTGAATTTTGACCGTGCAAATGAACTAACAACCAGTATATGTTAACGCATTGTTGTACGCACCAGTTCATCAATACTTTTAAAAAAAGATTTTAATGAAAAACAATGATATTATACTTGAACTGAAAATAATAAATACTATAATTATTGAAACTAGCAATTAACGCCCGCTTTTCACAGCGGGGTTTTACCTATTTATAAAATTAGATCAAATTGCAAATCATCAACAATTACATCTTAGATATATTACTTTTAACTCTTCAAGATCGCCATTAGACACCAAACAATCTGGTTAGCTTTGGTGATAAGCATGTATCATAGGTATACATATCCATTCTTACAAAGGGAAGGTCACAAATGGAATTCAAGACAACTCCAGATGCAAATAGTCTCCGTTTCCATTCCTAAAATGCCTCGGTTAAAAGAATAAACCAATCAATATAAATTTATGCAATTTGATGTGGGTTTCTTGGTGATTTAAAATTGAAAATTAGTTTTGTTTTAACCTGATATCAACACATTCATGATATCAAGAATCAGATAAAGAAAATGAGCACCTAGGGGTACATTCTTGGATCTAACATAGGATTATTAAAGACTCAAGCTTCTTGAAGAACTTCTCCTTTCTCAATGCGAAAGAATGGAGTGTACGTTTCAATACATACAAAGGAGTTCCTTGCTAGTGTACCTTATTGGAAGGCTTTCCCTTACGGTTGTGGCCTACTGTAGTATGAAGTATAAAGATTATCCATAAAAACTTGAATTAGGATCAAATCATTAGGATGTAAATATTTAAAGACTGATATTGATCTAGAAAATGAACCAAACTTTAAATAATGATGAGTGATTGATCATAAACTTTTTATCCCAAGTTAAAATGCCGAAGTTATACAAAAACCATTTAGTAGAAATATTATATGTCAAATGGATCAAAAGCTCATACATGTATAAATAACTTTGTTTTACCACTTTCTACATGTCAAAGTTAAGTGTTCAGCTATGCTTAAATATAACATCTGATATACTAAGTGAAACACAGTTGACAACTGTGTAAAATTTCAACAAAAGACAACAACATAAGAACTTACAAACCAAATACAGGCCTCATATATCTGATCTGGCCCTTGTTATAAGTTATCTACATGTTAAGTCCAATGTACTTCCCCCTAATAATCCAAGAACCATAGTTGTCAAAGGCGATCTAGGAGCTTGCCTAGGCGCTCAGGCGAGGCGCAGCACAGGCAACACCCTTCATGGTAGCCTAGGCTCTCCGAGAAGCTTCCGGCCAAGTTCCAGCCAAATTTCAGCAAAAATATGAGAACCGTGAAGATTAAGGTTTTTATAGAGAGAAGAAAAGGAGTAGATATAAGATATAACTCAGTTGCAGTCATTTATTTTTTGTTTCTTTTATAAACAAATAGTACAACATTTCTGTTGTTGATGGTGACTGCACACTGCACTCTTTAAATTTCTTTCTTTAACAACATTATATTAAAAATAAACCAAAAAACTCAGCAGGTATGCGAACATTACAGTGATGGAAACACAAAATACAAAGCCACAACAAGCATTAGAAAAGTATATAATTTAAATCATACCTCAAAATTAAGAATTTTTGTAGCACTAAATCATTTGATTATCTTCATCATAACAACTCAAATATAAAAGTATATACCAATCTATATTTATATAATTTTAAAAACATTGTTGAGCTAAAACACAGTCCATCTGGTGCAAAATTTATTGCTAAAGCATTACAAAAAATGGTTAGTATTACACATAGAGAACAATGATTGTAAGCATTCAAATTTATATGATAAAAGTTAGAATATTCTATATACAATTATGAATGTTAAGGAATCAATTAAGCACCTCTCTCCTATTTTTTAATATTAGAAGGTTCTCACCAAATCTTTGATAATCACGAGAAACATTACTTTAACTGTTCAAATCTCATTAATTGGAGTTTATTTTGTTCAAATCTAAACTAAGCTGTATAATTATATCCAAACCCCTCTTAAAGGTTCCATTCTAGTTTTAAGCATAAATTTGAGTTTTGGCAGAAGTGTGTTGGAAATGCAATTGGCATCACGCAGAGAATGAAGGATGGGAACTAATTTGGGCTTTCGATAGGTGTAGTTAGGGCATTGTCCCTGAGATTGCCAAAAAAGAACAAGGTGCTATACTTGTGGGGAGACAAGTTATCTTAGAGGGAATTGTTGGAAATGGTGAATCAAGAACTAAGCAAGAGTATTGAGAAGAAGATGATCTAAAAGCCAAAGGCAATACTAGGGCTTATACCATGTCATGGAGGAAGAAAGGGTTGATCCAGATGTTGTTTCTAGTATGGTATCGATCAAAAATGTTCTTGTTTTATGTTATTTGATTCTAGTGCTAGTAAGTTTCATACTACTACATTATATGCTATGTAAAACTAAAAGAATAGAAAATACCTTTAAGGTAGAGGCTACTGTAAGTAGATCTAGTAAGGTGACTAAAGTAATAGATGACTATGGCATTAAACTTGAGGGTCATATGTTTTTTAGTTAGAGTAATTCTTATGATTATGGGAGGTTTTGATGTTGTATTGTGAATGGATTGGCTTGCTATTCATAAGAGCAAAAGTTGGCGTCATGAGAAAATGATTCACCTAATTTTTCTTGAATGTACTCTAGTCTAGATCTATGGCGGCAAAGCTTGTTAAATAATCTTAATGATGAAAGTTGAAATATTCATGAAACGTGGTTATGAAACTTACCTAGTATATGTCAAAAATACAAGTATTTCAACACCAAGAATAAAATATTTTCTAGTGGTATGTAAATTCCCTAATGTGTTCCCTGGGGACCTAATGGACACACTATTAGATTACATATAGAATGTTGCCAAATCACTATACCTATAAGCTTCGTCAGAGATAATATAACTCATGAAACAACTTCAAGATCTACTCGATAAAGGTTTCATTACACCATGCATGTCACATTAGGGCTATTAGGTGTTGTTTGTGAAAAAGAAGAATGAATTATGCGAATATGTACCGACTATCATGAACTAAACAAACTCACAGTGAAGAACAAGTAAAATGCAAGGAGCGAGTTGGTTCTCTCGCATGGAATTAAGGTCGGGACAACATCCGTTGAAGGTGAAGAGCTAGACATTCCAATGACACCCTTCCAAACACATTATGGACATTATGAATTCCTCATAATGTTGTTTAGGTTGATGAATGCACTAGTTGCATTTATGGATTTTATGTTAATCAATGCTAGACATATTAGTGATTTTTTATTAGTGATATGTTAGTTTATTCAAAGAATGAAGGTTATCATGCTTTCCATATATGAGAGATGTTTGAAACCTTATGGAATGAGAAAATGTAGGCAAAAATCTTAAAGTGCACTTTCTAGTTACGGAAAATGTAATTTCTTGGTCATGTTAATAACTATGATGGAATTATGGTTGATCTAGCTAAAGTAGAAGTTGTTACATAATTGGATTCTCTAATGATGCCTTGGAGATCTAAAGCTTTCATGGATTGGTTACGTATTACCGGAGATTCATTCATGATTTCACAGAGATCACTTTACTACTATCAAAGTTAACTTGTAAGGAAATGAATTCTGACCGGGGAAAACTTCAAGAGGATACATTCCAGAACCATAAAAGAGATTGACTCAAGCACTAATTATATCACTACCACATGGAAATGAGGATCTATTAGTTTACTCTAATGTCCCATATCTTGGGCTAGGATAGGTTTTGATGCAATGAAGGAATGTGATAGCCTAAGCTTCTTGACAATTGACTACAAGAAACGAGACCTATAGAGGCAATATCTATAGTGATGACACGTGTCACCTCTATAGATGAAGCTATAGCGGTGACATGTCACCTCTACAGCTGTTTGATATTTGCAGATAATATTTTAGTTTTTGCTTCGCGTTGTCGTTTCAATATAGTTTCGCGCCGTGGAGGGAACTTCCCCTGCTCTATGAAAACTTATTAGCGATGATAGGTTGTCATTAATACTATTAGACATTTAATTTTTTGAGCTGGATTATTGGTCTTCTCTCCTTTTAAAACATATCTTGATGTTATGCACATAGATAAAAATAAGTGTAAGAGTTTGTTAGCTGCATTTTTTAACCTAATGGTTCATCTAGTTCATCATTTACTAGAAGAAGCTATTCTTGTCGGACATGTGTATATGAGATGGATGTATCCATTTGAAAGGTACATGAAAATGTTAAAAGCATATGTTAGAAATACCGCCAAGCCTGAAGGTTTAACAGTAGAGGGTGATATTGTAGATGAAGCATTAACATTCCGCTCTATGTATCTTGAGGGTATACAAACCAAATTTAATTATCCTGATAGAAATACCGTTGCTGACCTTTCTAAGAGGCAATTTCATGTGTTTTTATTGCAATGTCGACCCATTTTGAAGAAAAAAATCATCTCACTTTTGAAAGAAGGCAGCAGGACATTAGAATGGTTTGTGATGAACAACTTTGATAAAATCAAAGAATAAAAACTATAGGTTTTGAGGTTTTTTTTAATTTATCATAGTTATAAAAATAAACTAATTTGGACTTTTTATTTCTCATCTAGTGAATTTGAATCTAAATTTCTCGAACGTGATATGAAAACAAAATTTTCCTCATAGATTAGGCATGAAGCAAATACTTCTTCTTTGTTAAATGTGTTGCCAAATTATACCAACGAATTAATGGCCTTAGCACATTGTTTCCGTTGAAAGCATATTTTTACACGGATTGCATTGTCAATGATGTTAGATTTGTGGTATTTAGCATGATGTCCGATGAACAACTCAAAAAAGTGGTGTTATTACAATAAGAGGAGATGGTACTCCATTTTTATGGTCAACAAGAGGATATCATAGAGTTGAACTATGTAAGTGGTTACTTGGTTGTACTCTTTTGTTGTTAATTGTTTAACGTTTCGGGTAAGCGATTAGTTAAGAAAACTAATACTACTGTCATCGACGTTAGCCGTGAATGGTTTGTTAGTGAGCAATAAGTTTTGGCCACATAAACTAAACAAGTGTTCTATCTACAAGATCCTTCTCGAACCCCCGGTAATAAAGTGGTTGTGGATGACGTTCACTATCAAAAACTTTGGGATCATCTAAGTATGGTGTTCTTAATGAGATAGATATATTTAATGACACTCAGTCATCTTATTTTAAGTTGGTTGTCAATAATGAGATATATGTCTTACGAGAGACTCAATCCTTTCATTGTAACTTTGTTATCAACATAGGCTCCTTGCCTAGGAGGAAGATGTCAGATGAGGCTGGTGACCCAAGTTCTATTACCTCGATCGTGGATGATAAACGACATTGTGAGCGATGACAATGATGATCTTGTGGACACACCTTATTTTAGTGATGATTTTATGTTATTAATATTATGATTATTTGTTATATATGCTTTCATTACAAGTTATATTTATTATTTTGTTTTGTTGAAAGGTATTGCAGATGTTGCATGATCACATGGTGGAGACGTGGGGAACGAACCTCCACATGGTCTTCCGTATTGGATCGAGATGGGTTGAAAGTCTTATAAGTTATTTGTTATTGTTAAATATATTTCTTCATGTTTTTAACTTTTAAATTTTATATATAAATGTAGCCCAACCCAAGAAAAGACGTTATTTGATAAGTTTCAAAAGAATGGTTGTAAGTCATTATATATTGAGTTTGATCCGTCAAACCAACAGTTAAAGCCGTTGAAGGTAATTCTCAAAAGTTTGTGAGGTTAATCTTTACTAAGGTTGATAGACATGTTCCTTTATTATAACACCCGAAAATTTGGTCAAATAATTAAAAAGAAAATTAGTTTGAAGAAAATAAAAAGAAGGCAAAGTTGAGGGGTGGTTTGTGTAAATAGTACCAAAAGTCAAAAAGATTAGTATAAGGGGCATGGTCGCCCATGCTCTTTCGATTGCTACTGCTACCAAAAGAAAAGAAGAAGAATGAAAGCTACAGACCTGCTCTCTCGGTTCCAAGAAGGATACAGAACTAAAATCTTCAAGGTTAGTGTGTTTACATGTTAATTGGTTCGGTTTCTTTGTGGTTTCACCCTTAGAAACCGATTATTAAATGTTTTTGGTGTTTTGGAGCTTGTTTGTGCTTGTTTTAGGTGTTTGAACTCTAGTGCAGGCAAGTTTGGAGGAGTGTTACTTGTTTGCTGCTATAGGTGAGTTCTAGACCCCAGTTTCTATGTGTTTTAAACTGTTTTAGGGCTGAAAATGCATGATTAAAATGTTTTACAACTGATTTATGTTTACCCGTATGTATATATATGTTTGTGCTTATGTTCTATGCTTGTTTATGTGTTATGGTTGCTTAGGATGTTGGGTGTAAGCTTAGAACATATTAGTATGCAGTTTGGGTTCTAATGTAAGTCTGAAACATACATAACTGATGGTCATGCGCCCAAACAGGGCCCATGCGCCTGGGATCTTAACTTAGAAACACCCAAGTTCAGGCCATACGCCCAAACAAGGCCCATACCCCTAGAATATTTGCATTAGAAAGATTATGTGGGGCTCATGCGCCCTAATAGTGCCCAAGCGCCCAAGGTTTTGCCTGAAATTGACAAGTGTAAACCCATACGCCTAAATAGTTTTATGCGCCCAACCCTTTGTTCAGGCACCTAATTGCTAGTCCATGCGCTTGAACAGATCATGCGCCCAGAATGTAAGCTGAAATGCCTAAGTGTAGGATTCATGCGCCTGAATAGTATTAAAGCGCCTAAGCAGGGCTCATGCGCCTGCATAGTATCCATGCGCCTAAACACTTAGAAAATTTTCTGGAATTTTGGGAAATCAGAATTTTAGGACTTGACCCTGGTTTGACTTGGTGCTATTACTTGATTATTTTATTTATGTTTTGGGTTGTTCTTGTGTTCCTATTTATTATATTATTATGTCACTTTACGTGGTGTGATTTACCCGTATAACGTAAAGTATTATCATTAAAGAAAGTGGAAAGATTAATGATAATGAGAAGTGGAACATAATGAATGGAAGAAAGACTTGCAAGCAAATTCACATGAGGTTCAAAACCACTAGGTTGTTAGCTCAACTGTGTGCGGTTTAGGTAACCCGTTGGATGCACGCAGGGTCAATCTTTGAGATTGAGGGGACCCTTGTTGCTGCCTCTGTACTGGAGCTGGCTTCATGCATCAGTATGGGTTCTATGTGTAGACCTCAGCCCAGTACCAGTTTAGTGCGCAATATCGAGGGCATAGCACATTGGTCCAGATTAAGTGAAAGATTAAAACAAAAGTTTGGATGAACGATGATGTAAATGGTAAAAGAAGATAATGGATGTTATCTTAACTGTACGTATGATGTGTGATCACGTACGAATGAAAAGTATATTATTTTAAAGGGTATTTTCATATACAAACCTTTTAAAGTGTTTTAATGTTTTTAAACTAGAACTCACTCAGCAACGCTGACTTTTATGTATTTTCAGTTGGCAGGTAGTTTTTGCTGAGGATGGCACTCGGGGAGGCTACTCGTCGGGGCTAGACTGGCATCCGTTCATGCATACTAATATTGTTGTTTTGTAATGCAATTAATATGATCTTTTGTAACTATTAACAATTAACAATGTATTGCTTAGCAACAGTATTTATTAATGAAGTGAATGGTTTTTGATATTAATTCCGCTGCATTGGTTTATTAACTATGAAATGTTTTATGCTATGATTAACCAACTGTGAGGTCTCCGGGAATGGGGCCTTACAAGTTGGTATCAGAGCCGAAGTTTAAGAGAAATAGGTAAATATTTTCAAAACCTAAACTTAAACTGAGAATGGGACGAATGGAGGGATGCCAGCCAAGTAGCTACGTGCCATCAGGTATTTCTTTTCTTAATATCAACCGGTATTATATGCGTGTGCTATTTGATTTATGTGCCTTTAGTAGATTTGGATACTAATGTAGTCAGGATAGGAAATGCTCGGGGGATGAAGAGTAAAGTAAGTGGCTAATCACAACTGGCCACTATAATTAGGGACTTACTATACTTAACATAAACTGAGCTATTACCTTGAATGACTTTGTTGGCGTTTGAATCTTATAGTGTTTCGAGGATGGTTGGGGGAAGATCATCGAAGGCTTCTTGAGGTGGAACACGGGGTGGTCGTGCTGGTAGGCCACAGGCTGTGAAGAACAAGACGAGGACTGCAGAGACGGCTCCTGGTGAGCCTGGGCTTCATCACCCGGAGGGTGGTGATGAGAGTGCCAATCTGAGGGCCTCGGTGAAAGAGGCAGTGGTGGAGGAGGTTCACCAAGTCATGCAGACAATTCTACCGTCTGTAGTAAATGAAGTTATCCAGGCTGTTAGAGAAGACGGAAGGAAAGAGAAGGAGGAGGAAATGAGGACGACTACTGGCAGGAGGGAGAATGTAAGAGGTCATAATGATGAGGAGGAGATGAATGCTGGAAGGGGAGCCTCTAATGATGAAGAAGAGGTGGTTGTGTGGGAAATTACGAGGGGATGCAGCTACGGGGCATTCAAACAGTGTAAACCCCTTACCTTTGATGGTAATGGCAATGTTGCAGCTGCCTACCACTGGATAAGGTAGATAGAGGCAGTATTGAAGATTAGTGAGTGCCAGGAAGACCAGAAAGTGATGTTTGCCACTCACTCATTTGTCGATACGGCACTATGTTGGTGGGACAATCTTGCCCAAGCCGAGGGTGATAGGGCCATCGAGAGAATGAGATGGGGAGAGCTGAAGAAGTTGGTGATTGAGGAATTCTGTCCTCACAGAGAACTCAACAAGATCGAAAGGGAGTTCTTACAGTTGGAGGCAGGAACTATGACCCACCAACAATACACCGCCAAATTTAATGAAATGGCGAGGTTGGTGCCGGATCAGGTTACGCCGGTATCGAGGAAGATTAATTGGTACGTCCAGGGACTACCGGCCAACATCCGCAGACACTTGATCGCTGCCCAAACGAGCACTTTTAGGTCGGCAGTGGATTTGGCGGGAATGTTGTATGATGAAAGGGAAGTAGAAGTGGTTGAGGTGAAGAAGGCAGATGGAGGTGATAAGAACTGGAGAGGTAAGCGGTTTGGGCGTGGCGGTTACACCCCAAATAACAAGAGGAGGAGGATAGATGACCGGCGGGTGGTGTCATCAGGCCCGGGGTTGAGGAAGTGCGATCGATGTGGTAGGGAGCACACTGGTGATTGTATGAGGGGAGTGACTGTGTGCTTCAAGTGTGGGAAGCCCGGTCATATAGCAAAAGATTATAGAGGGCCGAAGTGCTTCAACTGTGGCGGGACTGGCCACAGGAACTATGAGTGCAAGAAGCCGAGAGCTGAGAGCTCTAGGGCCAAGAAGGGGACTGAAGAAGGTGGACAGAGGGCAAGTGCTAGAGCGTTCACGATGACCCGAGAGGAAGCCCGGGTAGACCCCGACGTCGTGTCAGGTATGTTTCTAGTAAACCAAACTTGTGCCTCTGTATTATTTGATTCTGGTGCTCGTAGGAGTTTCATATCTGCTGCTTTCTGTGCTAAGTTGCCTATTAGTAGTAGAAGTATGGATGAGCCTTTTGACGTAGAAACTGCTATTGGTAAGTCAACCAGAATTTCTAGTATGATTGAAGACTGTGGCATAGAATTAGATGGCCATAGGTTTGCTGCTATACTATATGTGATGCCCCTAGGAGGATTCGATGTAGTACTAGGGATGGACTGGTTAGCAACCTATGAGGCAAACATCGTGTGTTGCAAGAAGATGATTTGACTAATTACGCCCAATGGAAGTTCGGTGATGGTCTAAGGTGACCGCGTTGCTACGGTTCCGAGGGTGATTTCGATGGAGGTGGCAGAGAAGTGCATGAAACGAGGATTTAGTGCCTACCTGGCTTATGTAAAGGATGTGGACATGTCGATACCACAATCATCAGAGGTGCCAGTGGTGTTTGACTTCCTGGACGTGTTCCCAGAATATTTATCAGGTGTGCCACCTGACCGCGAGATCGAGTTTCAGATTGACCAGATACCCAGTGCTCAGCCCATTGCCAAAGCACCGTATTGGTTAGCTTCGTTTGAGATGAAAGAGCTGATGGATCAGTTGCAGGAGTTGATGGACAAGGGGTTAATTCGACCAAGCATCTCTCCTTAGGGTGCTCCGGTCTTGTTTGTTAAGAAGAAAGACGGTAGTATGAGGATGTGTATAGACTACCCTGAGTTGAACAAGTTGACGGTGAAGAACAGATATCCATTGCCAAGGATAGATGACTTGTTTGACCAACTTGAAGGTGCTAGTTGGTTCTCCAGGATAGATCTTCGATCTGGCTACCATCAGCTGAAGGTAAAAGAACAAGATATTCCTAAGACAGCGTTTCGCACGCGTTATGGACATTATGAGTTCCTCGTTATGTCTTTTGGTTTAACGAATTCGCCAGCTACCTTTATCGATTTGATGAATCGAGTGTGCAGGCCGATGCTAGATAAATCAGTGATTGTGTTTATTGATGATATCCTGATTTATTCAAAGAGCGAAGAAGAACATGCCGGTCACATACGCGAGGTATTGGAGACACTTCGAAGGGAGAAGCTTTATGCTAAATTCTCTAAGTGTGCTTTCACGTTATGTGAAGTTCAATTTTTGGGTCACATGGTGAATCCTGAAGGAATCATGGTGGACCCGGCAAAGGTTGAGGCGGTGATGCAATGGAAGTCTCCAAAGACGCCATCCGAGATTCGTAGTTTCTTGGGTTTGGCGGGCTACTACAGAAGATTTATCCAGGACTTTTCCAAGATAGCCTCACCTTTGACCAAATTGACACGCAAGGAGGTGATGTTTGTGTGGGGTCGAGAACAGGAAGACGCTTTTGAGGAGTTAAAGGCAAAATTAACTCAAAACCTATTTTGACATTACCCGAAGGGAGTGAAGACTTAGTGGTGTATTCAGATGCCTCTTATTCGGGACTGGGTTGTGTGTTAATGCAATGTGGGAGAGTAATAGCCTACACGTCCCAACAATTAAAAACCCACGAGGCCAATTATCCCACGCATGATTTGGAGCTCGCAGTTGTGGTCTTCGCCTTAAAGATTTGGAGGCACTACCTGTACGGGGTGAAATGCACAATCTTCACGGACCACAAGAGCCTAAAGTATTTCTTTGAGTAGAAGGATCTCAACATGAGGCAGAGGTGGTGGTTGGAATTAATCAAGGACTATGACTGCGAGATCCATTACCACCCGGGCAAGGCCAACATAGTGGCCGACGCCTTTAGCCGAAAAGAGAGACCCGAGCCAATTCAGGTGAATGATGATGTAAATGGTAAAAGAAGATAAAAGTTCGGATGAATGATGATGTAAATGGTAAAAGAAGATAATGGATATTATCTTAACTGTACGTATGATGTGTGATCACGTACGAATAAAAAGTATATTATTTTAAAGGGTATTATCGTATACAAACCTTTTAAGGTATTTTAATATTTTTAAACTAGAACTCACTCAGCAACGCTGACTTTTATGCATTTTCAGTTGGCAGGTAGTTTTTGCTGAGGATGGCACTCGGGGAGGCTACTCGTCGGGGCTAGACTGGCATCCGTTCACGCATACTAATATTGTTGTTTTGTAATGCAATTAATATGATCTTTTGTAACTATTAACAATTAACAATGTATTGCTTAGCAACAGTATTTATTAATGAAGTGAATGACTTTTGATATTAATTCCACTGCATTGGTTTATTAACTATGAAATGTTTTATGCTATGATTGACCAACTGTGAGGTCTCCGGGAACGGGCCTTACATTCATATTATAATAGTTGGCTAAATGTTCTTCATGAATATAAAATGTATATACTTAGCACACTTCATGTAAGTATACAATTAAGTGTCTTGTTTGTATTTTAATTTCATATCTTTTAGTTGTTTTCCAATTGATTCCTTTCATAGAACTATTTTGTCGTGCAAAGTCTTCATAACACAATGCACTAGGAAGGAATAAAACTGGGGATCCAAATAGATTACGCAAATCGATACAAGGATCAAAAAATCATATATGGAAAAACATTTTGATAACTTAGGTGGTTATGAAGATCCTAATAATGCAAAGAGAAACCCCCTAAAGAATATGGACCCGGATGTGTGGGTTCAAGTGATTGAAATGTTGTTCTTAACTACTACATATTAAAACAGCTCCAAGGAAAACAAAGCAAACCAGGCAAACCAACTTAATGGAAGTTATAATGGGACTCAATCATATGCGCAAAGATGGCACAAGAAGGTAAAAGTTTAGGATTATGTAAAGTTGTAATAGTTATTTGAAATATGAGTAGTAATACTTTTTTTGTTTGTAGATAAAAGAAAATGGACGGCAATACATGTGGAGGGTTGGAAAGATATGCATATTAAGCAAGGTTGAGATCGTTTAATGAGAATAGAAGAAGACATTGGGTATATAAAAAACAATCATCTATATTTATAATGACTAATAAAATGGTTCGTTTAACTTTGACACTTTAAAACTTTTAGTTGGAAATCTTATGTCTAATAAAGTGGGTTCGAGTCATTTTGACCCATTTAAATTTTAGTTACAAATAGTATGTCTAAAAAAATGGGTTAGACTCATTTTGACCCATTTAAAGTTTTACTTCAATGTATTATGTCTAATAAAATAAATTCAAGTCATTTTGACTCATTTAAACTTTTAGTTGGATATATTATGTTTATTAGTAGATGTTATTGTTACTAATATAGGTAGGATTGTTTTTATGTTATAGGTTAATTGAAATTTGGGAATAATTATAGTATTTTATATAGTTGAACATGTTGGTTATCCATTATGTCGTAGTTATCCTGCCGAATTTTAGTAAAATAAATATGTATGTTTATCTTATTCTTTAACGTATGGACAAATTCAAGATGAGATGAACAGATCGTTGTCGAGCTCGGCGGGGGATGAGACATCGGTTGATGAGTTTGAGGTTCTTGTACGTTCCTTGGGATCTAGGCATGGTCATATATGGAGAGTCGATCAAGAAGTGAAAAGTGTTACCCCTGATGAAGCTCCTAGTATGTATGAACCCCCACCACACTATTATGAAATGCAAGAGCAACTTGGACAATCAAATGAAAAATGGCCAAAATAACTACAAATAAATGCACAAATTTATGAACAAATAAATCAAGTCCTTTTGATGTCATGAAACAACAACAAATCATCTTGTTAACCAAATGAATAAGGCAATGAAGAAGATACTAAAAAAGTGATTAGTGTTTGTTTGTGTTTGATCCAATGGTATGATAAACATTATGTTAATTGTTTGCCATGTTTACACAAGTCTTATTCTTGAACCCTGAAAGCATCATGCATGTCAATTCAAGTAGTGGTGGATTTGTTCTGGTTGGAATATTACAATTGTTGGTGAATGCGGATCAAAATTAAAGAAATGAGGACAAAAGAAATGGGTAGGTATTGTTCAGCCGCATTAGTCTTTGCGAGTGAACAAATACAAATGCGGATGAGCATTTGTCTACCCGCATAGACTAATGTGGGTGAACAAAAACTAATAGTTATGTCTAATTCAACAAATATGGCCTAGACTTTGTACATCCACAAAGACAAATGTGGATATGTTAGCAACAAATGCGGCTGAAGAAAAACCAATGTGAATACTGTTCCAATGTACATCATACTTAGTATTCCTAGATTGTATGTCAGGGTAGTTAAGTCATTGTACAGGTCATTGTATTTGACCTATAAATAGATAAATCTTTTCACACTTTTGTAACTATAACAACTCTCCCACAACTTTTGTACCCTAATTGTACTATTGAATGCTTATTATCAATACACAATCAACAATATGAGAATTTCAACTTGTTTTGATCATTAAGTATTTTATTTATGCTACAATCATCCTAGGAATCCATAAATATATTCGATCCTTATTGATTTTAACCCAGCCAATTGGTATTAGAGCCTTGTCTCTCGAAATCAAGAAAAAAACCCATTGTTTCTTCTTGGTTATCGGTCGAACTATTGATTGGTTAGCTCATTATTGCATTTGACACAATCGATCTGTCATCAAAATAGAATTAACTCTTTGTTTGAATTAATTTACACTTCAAATTCATCATGATTTGAAGATACTGTTACATTGATCAAACATGCATCAAAATCAAACCCAAATCATCAAATTACTAAGTGGTTGTGAGGAAGATGACATGCAATTAGTTAGAGCACCTAATTGAAAGGTTTTATGACAAATTTGAGTGAAAATATCAAACCAACTCATGAAAATCAATCAAACAAAATGAAGCACTGCTCATCGCATTCAGCTTGATCATTGTTCATCACATTTGCCACAGGGGAAGACTATTCATCATATTTGCCTTGATATTAACTGTTCATCGCAATCGCTGAGCATCACATTTATTTGAATAAACTATTCATCGTATTTGTGACTCATTTAAATGCTAAGGACTGACAATGGTCCTCCCATTTGTTTAAAGAATTATTAATCGCATTAGTCAGTTTCACTATTTACAACATTTATTTGACAACATTTGTTTCAAAGGACTATTCACCGCATTACTATTAGACACTTGATGGACTTTGGATTGATTAGACATTTGGACATAAAATTTACCTTAAATTCAATTCATTAAGTCTAAAATCAATCTAATCTTATCTAAACCAAATTAAAATCAAGAAACAATCATGGATACATTAAGTTCAATTAAACATGGGCATAAACCTAAACAACCAATGGTGAAACATATCTGAATTTACACATTGGAAAATTAGATTCAAGAATTATCTCACTGATGTTGATATAGATTAATAGATCTCAATCTATAGAGGTCCTCACTTTCCTACTACATTAGATGCAGATCAATATACGAATGCCAGGATTCCTTTTGAAGATCCAACCATAGTTCTTGATTAAGGAGGCTACAAGAAATCAAGAAAATCAAAATTGATATGAAGGTCTACTCCCTACTAAGTCAAGCACTGAAGCTGGATATACGGAAAAGATTTGAGAAGTGCACAACTGCCAAAGGAGTCTGGGATGCACTGAATATCATGTGTGAGGGAAGTAGTGAAGTCATTGAGATCAATAAGGATAAACTAATCAAACAGTATAAGACATTTAATCATATCAAGGGTGAATCAATCTCCAAGCAGCTAATGATCTTGAGATTATAGGTGTCACTCATAAGGAAAATATCTGAACAAGAAGATCCTTCACTCTTTGCATGATAATTGGAAGAAGAGTGTCATAATGTTAAATAACACTCTTGACCTAGATAGCACTAGTGTAGACATCATGGTTGCTAAAATTAAAGCTTTAGAGCTTGATGAAAGGTTAAGAAATATGGGTGGTACGCAAGTCATAGAAGCATAAAAGTTTCCTATGGAATTGTGTTAACCCCTCAGTTCAAGATGAACAAGCCATCACCCTTAGCTCCTCAATCTACAAGTCAGACATTCATATCATGCAATCACATAAATGATGAACAGAAAGCTACTTATAGTTCTTTTTTGTCATGTTTTGAAGCCTACCTTTGTGGAAGACTCATGGGTACTCATGTGATTCAAGATGATATAGAAGAGATAGATCCTGATGATATTGAAGAAATGGATCTACAATGGCAGATGGCCCTGATCTCATTGAAAGCAAAGAAATTCTTCAGGAAAGGGAAGAAGCTAAGCAAGAACAAGAGGGCTAAACTTGGATTTGACAAAACCAAAGTTAAGTGTTACAACTGTGGTGTAAACGGGCACTTCTTAAGAGAACACAATGCACCAACTAGTAGCAACAAAATATATTCAAGAAATTTTTATCCCTTATCAAATTAAAGATGTCATACACATCAAGGCCATCAAGGATCTCATTATCAATCATCTTACCATCAAACAAATCATCAAATTACACATCATCAACAAGCTCCTTCATTATTTGAACCTCCCTCTAATACACTTGTCTTCAGACAAGATGGAGTATATGACTAGATCATGTATGCTGAGGAGGTCAAGCCATGCTATCAAACCATGCTCTTATGGATTATAACATTGATCCTCCTAATTCAATGCAAGAAAAGGTAAAGGCCAGACTGTGTAGCCAAAAATGCATGAATGAGGTGCAAGGCTATAGTGAACATAATCATAAACTGGCCATAATAGTAAAAGAAGAAAAGGCTGAATATGAAATGCTAAGACAAGAAATGAGACGTTTTGAAACTAAAATTCAATCTCTTATTTTAGACATTGTAAAGCTTCATGGAGAGAAGTATACCCTTGAAGCTCAGGTTAAGAATATGACTGGCCTATTAACAAAGTCAAGAGCTGATCACTCAATTACGGAAGTCAAAGTAGAGAAATTCCAATTCTAATTAACCAAGCTTCAAGAGTTACTCGATGCACGAAAGATCCAAAGGATATGACTAGGATAGGCTATAATGCATGTCCATCACCATATAATGACAACTATATTGTCATGCCTGTGCCTTTGACAAAACCAAATGTAACAGACATTAAAGTTATTGAAACTAAATCTACCACATTTTTTGAAACAAGAAATCCACAAAATAAACCTCAAGCTTACGTAGAATCGATCTTGAAAAGATTAAATTTATCACCCAATTAAGATCAAAGAGTGGTGAAACAAACCAGTGTATGTTGCAATGGCTAAAGGTCCAGTCAAAGTAATCATACCCTTTGTGAAATTTACTCTAGCAAGCATCATGACTGATAAGGATGCTAAGTCTATGATGAAATCATTTGCTAAAAGCAAATCTGATAATGAGTTCAAAAATCAAAAGAATTCAAACAAATCAGATTATGATTCATCAAAGGGAAAAGCACAAACATCCTCATCATTCAAAGGAAAAGGAAAAACTGAAAACATCACCATAGTAAAAGCCTTAATCAAAAACACATGTGTCAAAAGGAAAACAAGTGGTGTTTGATATTTTCTCAAAGATTAATGTCAACAAGCTTGAAAAAGAAGGTAAAAAATTAGAAAGGAAGCAAAAACAATCACCTAAACCTTCAATTAGTAGAGTTGTGAAACAATCTACTAATATTAAGAAGACTGAGATTGCTTCCTCATCCAAACAACAGTCAAAAAAGAAAAACAAAATCAAAGCTTCAACATCTCAACCTAAGAATAATCAAAAGTATTATCACAAGTGTCACATGACAAATCACATGATAGCTGAATACTACTTCACTTAGTACTATTTATTTTGTAAAATGCACAATCATTCTACTGAAAAATTGTAATTTTAACAAACACTATGCATTGTGTGAAATGAACAATCATAATACTTCTCATTATTTTTTCAGAATGCAAGGGTAAATATCACTATGGAAAAAGAAAGTTTCACCTATCTCACGTAAGTTTGCAAATCATGCAAGTCCATCATTTAGGAATCTAGAATGAATGCAAATAATTTCTTCATAATACTTGGCATCCAAGGGCTGTCTGTGTAGAACAAAATAAAACATCTGATTTAAAAACATGTTCGAATCCTACCACTAGGAATCAACACAAGAAAGAATTATATAATCAACAACATGCTAGATTTTTGTATAACAATGGAAATCAACATTTTGATTACACTATGTCAGCTCTTCTGATGAAGAAATAGTGACATGCAAACACAATACATCCAGATTTATCAAATCACATAAGGCTAAGTCCTTTGCTGATGAACTTCAAGCTAGGTTCTCTAAATCTAAGTTTGATGAATCTGTTGAATCAACAATTAGAGGCTCATATTAGAAAGTCATAGTTATTGATAGAAATGGGAAACCCAACACCATCTTGGCTTGGGTTTAACATTCTAATTGATTTGTTTATGCATGCAGGGGCATCCTAAAAGTTCTGACAACATTTGGTATATGAACAGTGGATTTCCCAGTATATGACAGGAGACAGTTCTCTTCTACATGATTTTAATCACATAAAAGGAACAATAATGGCATTCAGAGGAGAGTTTCAAGGTGGAAGAATTAGTGGTAGAGGGACAATGAGAAATTCAGCTTTGTAAAAGTCAACTATTGTAAAAATTGAAGTTTAATTTGTTGAGAGTGTCACAAATCTGTGATAAGAAATATTCTACTTATTTCATAGACACTTAACCATGGTTCAAAAAATCCCTAAAGAATGAGTTGTCTTGTAAACACCAAGGAAGAATAATACATGTGTCGTAAACCCCAATTATGTTCAACCTACAGAAGAAACATGTCTACTTTCAAAAGTATCTTTTGATAAGTCACAGCTATAGCATAAGCATTTGTGTCACACAAATTTCAAAAACATGAACAAATTGGTCAAAGGAAACCATATCATTGGTTTACCTATGAAAGAATTTCATTCTCATGACCACTGTTCAGTGTGTCTTAGAGGGAAGCAACACAAAACTTCCCATAAGCCTATGCTTGGAACACATACAATACTCTATTGAAGTTACCTCACATGGATCTTTTTGTCCTAACACACATTATGAGTATAGGCAAAAAGCAATATTGTTGGTGATCATAGATGACTTTTCAAGATTTATATGGGTCTTCTTTCTACTTCATAAAAACAAATCATCACAAATCATCAAATCCTTTATTAAAGATTGAAAACCAACTATATTTAAAAGTAAAATCAATCTGATGAGACAATGTAAAAGAATTCAAGAATGATAATTTAAGTTCATTTTTTACACATAAAGGTATTGTCGTGCTACTCATCAATTCAGTGCAGCTTGAACTCCATAACAAAATGGAGTACTTGAAAGGAGGAATAAAACACTAATTAAGGTAGCAAGAACCATGCTAGCTGATGCTAAACTACCAATCACCTTTTGGGCAAAAGCAGTTAACACAACTTGCTATGTACAAAGTAGAACTTTAATTGGCAAAGAGAGTAACAGAACACATATGAATAACCATTTTACAAAAAAACCATTCATTAGTTTCTTTAAATTTTCATGTAGTCCTATCTTAATATTAAACACTATATAGCATCTAGGAAAATTTGCTCCCAAATCTGATTAAGGATTCTTTGTTGCATATTCATATACTTCTAAAGCATTTAGAATGTTTAGTCTCAGATAAAACATCATTGATGAATCAACAAATGTTGAATTCAATGAGCATTCATTTCCTAAGTATTCTAATGGTCCTGATAGGTTGTTTGATCTTGATGCTCTTACAAAATCATTTAATCAGTTTAATTTGTCAACTTTAGACAAAGGAATAACATCTGACTCATCTGATGTTGTACAAGATGATTTCCCAATGATTCCTCCATCTTCTACTCATGTACAAGCTTAAGAAGTTCCTTTACAAGCTAATCTAGTTAGACAACCATAGAATGAAATTACATCATCAAAGGCTGGTCCAAGTTCATTGCTAACAACTCTCCTGATACATCACCTGAGGTGCTACAAAATGGATCTGTGCCAACAAATGTTGATGGTGTCGTGAATCCAATAGAGGAAACCTATTAGAGTGCTTCTAGTTCTAACATTCAACATGAAGAAGCATATGATTATTTCTATGACTCTCCCACCCATTTCCATCCTAAAAGTGCTACACACCAACTTAATCGTAATGTTTCCAATCTTGATGTATCAATCCATGTAGATGCCATTCCTACTTCAAGAATACACAAAATTCATATAGTGTCATACACTATTGGTGGGCTTGATGAATGTGTGACAAGAAGCAAGTCAAGTACAACAAACATCTATCTATTTTCATGTTTTCTATATCAGATGAGGCTAAAGAATATTAAGGAATCTCTTCCATACAATAGTTATATGGAGGCAATACAGGAAGAGTTGCTTCAATTCAGGAAACATGAATTATGGCAACTGGTTGACCTTCTTAAAGGACAATATCCTATAAGAACCAGGTGGTTATACCAGAATAAGATTGATGATAGAGCCATTGTCAATAGAAATAAAGCAATATTGATAGCCAAGGGGTATACACAAGATGAGGGAATAAATTATGATGAAGTGTTTGAACCTATTGCTCCATAAAACTATTAGATTATTTCTTGCCTACTCTACGTCTATGAAGTTCACCGTGTACTAAATGGATGAGAAGTGTGCATTCCTTTATGGGATAATTTCTAAATAAATATGTATCACTCAGCCAAAGGCTTTGAATACCCGGATTTCCCTCGCAGGGTATACGAGCTTGAAAAAGCATTGTATGGTCTCCATCAAGCCCCACGGAAGTGGTATGACGCATTATCATATTTTCTTCTTGAACATGGGCACAAGAGAGGAAAGATTGACCAAATTTTATTCAGGAAGAAGAAATGTAATGAGCTGCTTTTAGTTTAGATATATGTGGATGATATTATGTTTGGCTCAATAAACAAGCCACTCTACAAGGAATTTGAAGACCTCATGCATTCTAAGTTTCAAATGAGTGCTATAGGAGAATTAACTTATTCTTAGGGTTCCAAGTACAACAAACAGAAGATGGAATCTGCATTAACAGATCAAAGTACATGGGTTCAATGTTGAAGAAGATCTATTTCTCAGATTGTCAGTCTATTGGTAAACCTGTAGATACAAAGATGAAGACTGATCCTGATCCACATGGCAAGTCTGTTAATCAAATATGACATGATAGATTTTGAAACTACAATTAAATCTCTTCTTGAAGATGTTAAGAAGCTTCATGGAGAAAAGTACACTCTTGAAGCTCAGGTTGAAAATTTGACTAAACTTTTAACAAAGTGAAAAGCTTATAATTCAGACACATAACTCAAATTTGATGAATATGAATTCTCATCAACCAACCTACAAGAGTTACTCGATGCATACAAGGATCCAAATGATATGTCTAGCATAGGCTAAAATGTTTTTACCCCACCATATAATGAAAACTACACTATCATGCCTGAGCCTTTTACCAAATCAGATTCAATAGACATTAACACTATTAAATCTAAATCTGCAACTTTTTGTCAAACAACAAACCCAGATTTATATGGAGACTGATGTTGATAAAATTAAAAATGGTCACCCAATCAAAATTAAAGAACGCTCAGACAAGACAGGGTATGTAAGCAAGCCTAAAAGTCTCATAAAAGCCATCATATGCTTTGTAATATTCACTCCTGCAAGAATCTTGACTGACAAGGATGCTAAGCTCAAGATGAAATCATTTGCTGAAAGCAAGTCTGATAATGAGGTCAAAACTCATAAGAATTTAAATAGATAAGACCATGATTCATCAAAGGGAAAAGCACAAGCATCTATGTCAAACAAAGGAAAGAAAAAGCTAACCCGTCTCCAAAATCAAAACGAAATGTTTCTATTGACATTTTTTTAAAATTATGTAATCAAATTTGAGAAAGAATATAACAAAAAATCCAGGATGCCAAGACATTAGTCTGAATCTCTACTCAGATTAAAAAAAATAGATGATGCTTCCTCGTCACACCAAACACCAAAAAAAACACACAAGGAAAGTTTCATCACCTCAACCTAAGCACCAGCAGAAGTATTATGACAAATGTCACATGACAAACCACACAACAGTTGAATGCTACTTACTAAGCATTATTCAATCTATAAAATGCACAACCATTCTACTGAAAAGTGTCGCTTCAATAAATATTGCCCATTGTGTGAGATGAATAACCATAATACTTTTGATTGCTTTTACTGAAAAGTGTCACTTCAATAAATATTTCCCGTTGTGTGAGATGAAAGTCCATCATTTAGAAATCATGGAATGATTTCTAAAAATAATGATGAACTTTATGATACATGGCATCCAAGGGCTATTAGAGTACAAAAAAATTCAAATACTTTCAGAATAACTGTGACTCCTACTCTTAGAAATCAATCTAAACATGAATAATCTAATCAAGAACGTGCTAGATTTTTACATAAAAACAGCGATCAAGATATTGATATACCTCTGAGAGTTCCTTTGATGAAGAGATAGTGACACACAAAGACAGATCATCAAGATTCATCAAACCTCATAACACGAAGTCCTTTGCTCATGAGCTTCAAACTAGTTTCTTTAAACCAACGTTTGATGAATCAGATGAGACAACAACAAGAGGATCATACCAAAAAGATATTGTTGTAGATAGAAATAGAAAACCCAAGACCATCATGGCATGGGTTCTAGATTCTAATTAAGTTGTGTGTGTATGAAGGGTTATCCCAAAACATCCACAACATCTGCTATGTGGGTAGTGGATGTTCCAAAGACATGACACGATACAGTTCCCCCTTCCTGATTTCAAGCACATACAAGGGATTACTGTGGTGTTTGGAGGAGATTCATAATGTCAAACCCTGGGCCTAAAGTGGGGTGGAACGACACAGATTGGAAAAATGAATGGCAGTAGAAATGAACCATCTAAAGAGCACACAAGGGGAGAAATCACATGGCATTACATTTAAATAGCAAATCCGGGCTATGAAAGTCTTGCCCAAACATAAAGTAACACCCATTACAAAATATCCATAGTTTTAACAACATCAATCCAATTGTCTAATAATGTTTTAAAGTCAAGTAATGCCATCGGTAGTTACGGTGCTAGGCCATCCATAAAAGGGTTCCAATGTAATCCAAGCTTCCATCAAAGGTTACCTGAAACATGCTCAAAAAGATTTTTGTGTCAACTATAAGGTTGGTGAGTTCAAGTGCTTAAAGTTTAAAAACAAAAGCACTCTTTAGAATCCATAAGTTTATTTTAAAAACAAAAGTATCACTATTGTGGGGTCACAATCAACCCTGCACTCATCCCCAGCTAGCCTCTTCTAAACTTGTGTTATGCCGGTTATCCCATAGAGAGAGCTGAGCCTCAAACAGTGCTCCATACCTACAGTGTGGTACACCATAATATCTTATAAAACCTGTTACATGACACAAATGACCCCGCAGGATCTCAGTGTGGTACCCTTCCTATTATGTCATTGGGTTATGACAGAAGGCACTGTGCGTGGGGGATCCCCAAGTAGATCTACCCATATAAAACAAGCGGTTCACCAAGAATTAATGATTGTGATGTAAGTAAGTGCAGGTTCTAATATTAGCCATAACATATAAGTATCATATAATAGCACATAAATGATTTTAGTTCAAACATAGCATGCTTCATCCCAAAACAATAGTAAAAGGGAACACTAAAACTCACTTTAAATTCAAACAACATTTTTTCTCAAGCACAGAGAAGGTCCAAGTCCTAGCACCCTATTAACAAGATACATGTAGTGAGTTATATGTTCTTAGACTATTGTAGGTGTAACTAGGTGCATTTTATGGTCATAAGTTCATGTGGCTTCGTTTCTTAGGAGTTTGTGTTAAAAAGTTTCATTTTTAGGAATGTTAGGGTTTTGGCATATGAAAGACAAGTTTTTATGATTCTTACTAACTTTTTAATATCACATTAAGTTTACCAAAAGCTTATGGTCATATAATGATTTAAATTCAGTGATACTTATGATATTTACACTTTGGTCCCTCAAGTTTCAAAATTTACAATTTTGACCCAAAAGTTTTGCTTTCTTTAATTTCTTGACCCAAAATGGCCTTATTAGTTCCTAGAGGTTTTTATATTACTTTTAGGCCTTTTTAAACTTAATATTTCCAGAATTTAGCTTGAGAGATTTAAAACACAAAATTTGAGTTACCGGTTACGGTAAAACCGATAATTTAAGCATCTAGTTTTAGATCTTTTAACTTCAACCCATAACACTCGAGTATTACTTTTTACAGACTTCTAGTAAGCTCTATAATCTGTTTAAAAGAATTTTTTGACCCATATGAGCAAAAAGCTTTGTTTCTACAATAAACCGTTAAAACTCGTTTTTACCCGAAACC
This sequence comes from Flaveria sonorensis, assembly GCA_025506505.1. Taxonomy (NCBI): domain Eukaryota; kingdom Viridiplantae; phylum Streptophyta; class Magnoliopsida; order Asterales; family Asteraceae; genus Flaveria; species Flaveria sonorensis. Next base: position 34,663,701 of record CM046425.1, on the reverse strand, counting down.
GAACAACCTAATCCATTTTCTTTCAACTTTCCACCAAGATCCCATATTAGGGTTTTATATCTTAGTGAAATAACATGAATTTATTGGTTTTAGGCTTGTTACACTATTTTTAAAAGTTAATCTAAAAATCTCCCGGTTTAGGCTTACTTTTGTTAAATAAATTCATAGAAATCACATATCAACCCAATAATTCACCAAATTCTATTTTTATCACTAAAATACTTATTTTAGGGGATGGAAAATTTTTAAATTTAAATCTTTTTAGATTTGGTCATATCTTTGGATTTTACCACTTTGCGGGTCACTAAATAAGCTGATTAAGTTCATTTTTCCATCCTTTTTATATATCCAGCAAACACCAAAAACTTTTTATACATTTAAGATCACTAAACCACTGGAAATAAACATTAGTTATGGATTTTACATACATAGCACCGTTGTTGCTTTTTAAAGGGTGTTTAACATCATTTGCACATGTGTAATCATCATAGTTTGAGCATAAACGTCATCAAACCTTTTTGTAACTTTTAATCCAGATTATAATGATGTTCATAAAATTTTTTCAAGCAGATTTTAACATAGGTTGAGGGGCTTTTCAAAACGGGTGGGTTATTGGTGCTAGAACAAATGAAAAAGAGGGTTTTCGGGGTGGAATCGGGTGCACCAACATTGGTTCATGATCTACCTTCAAAAGATACCTTTTGTGAAGTCATGAGTCTAACAATAATAGTGATATGCCGCAAGATTATGTTTTGAACAAGAAAAGTGAGATTTATGGTAGAAAAGTAGAGAAAATCACAAGAATGGCTTTATTCGGGTGAGCTGAATCTTACACTTTAGGGATGTGATGTTTTTAGGTTGACTTCAAGAGTTCATGGGCTGTTGAATCTTGATTTGAAGCTTCTAGTCCTTGAATCTCGAAAGTTCTTGCAAGAAACTCAACTTTTTGGTCACCTCCTAGCTTGAGCTTGTAGAAATCGATGTTATACTTGAAGAAATTCTTCAAATGTGGCTGGAAATGGAGAAAAGTTACAGAAATGTTGAAGAGGAAGAGAGTGATTTTGTGAAAGAGGGAGAGGAATGGAGGAGAGAGGGAGTTTGCATGGATGGGGAAGTGTAAATGAAGTGTGTAGGTGGGTTTGTATGTTTTCAAGAAGGGTGGGGAGCGGGGAGAGGGGCGGCCGAATAGAGGGAGAGAGGGGGGTGTTTACATTTATTTTTTTTTATAAATTGTAGTGTAATTTGTTGTGTAGTGTAGTTGTTAGTAGTTTTGTTTTGTAAGTTTTTAAGTGTAATAATAATATATATGCATGTATGTGTGCCAGAAATATGTATGTATAGATATATATTATTTGTTTTTTTAAAACACAAATTTCTAGCATAAATTTAATATTTTCTAGAATCACTTAATAATTTCTAGACTAAGACAAGATATAATTGAATCTTCTAAGCCAATTAAGCATGTAAGCAATTAACATGAAGAAAGAAGATAATATTAGTAATAAAAATGAAATAATGCTAGATTATATTAATGTTTAAAGTAGGACCTAGAATCCGATTCTTACACATAAGGAGGATGAATTTGTCATGAAGGGACAATGACTAATGGCCAGTTGAGCTTCGATAAAGTGAACTATAGTGAACAACTGAAGTTCAACCTGCTGATCGTTTCACAAATATATGACAAGAAATATTTTACCCATTTCACTTATACCTATTGCTACATTCTGAAACTAGAGTTAAAAATCCTTGAATGCCGGATTGTTGTTTGTCTCACAACAGAAGATAATCACACAAACATATTTATGTCACTAGGGTTGATGAAGCAGAATCTTAACCAAGTTCATAAGTAATATAATAAGTTTAAATAGAAAACATAAGAGCACAATAGTGGTTTTCAAGATACTTGTATATATTACTTCTCAACTTAGTATTACAAGACTCTTCCAAGCATAGTTACTAAGTTACATGGAGAAACTATATATACTACTATCTACAGCTAGTTATACTTGGAAAACCAGCTGGAACTTACAATTAGACAAATACTACATTGTTTAGAAGTAAGATATCTAAGATAAAATAGTAATATCTTAGATTAGGTAGTCATGACATGTCCATGACTTACCTTTTGTTACCAACTAAAAGTGGTAAGTGTACTAAGCTGAGAATGGTTGAACAGTGGATTAAAGTAAAGTCAATTTCATGGGTGTGGGGAAGCGCCATGTAGTCTATCAGAGTGGCAACAGACTGTCAGACAGACCATACTTATGTCTACTAGTTCAAAGTTAGTTCTTACAAAGCTAAATGGCTTCGGAAGAATAAATTCTTCCGAGGCCATTTATACTTCGGAGAATCAACTTCTTCCGAGTTACTATAAGTCCTTAGGACTTTATTCGTCAAAAGACTTTGTCTTTGAATCTTTTAAGTTGCATACTTCAGAAGAATAAGAACTTAGTCTCGAAAGACTAAGTTCTTCCTTAGGAAGTTCTTCATACTGGAGCTTCGAAAGATCTTTGACTTAGCTTTGAAAGAGCAGCTTGTTCCTTCAGAAGACCATTTGTTTAGCGCATCAAAATATATCTAAGTGTGGTTTTGGTTGCACCTGCCTCATTAGATCTAACAGTACTCCCCTATGGCTGATGCTACCAAAACCTAACTTGTTTCTTCTCCTCAAAGTCTTCAACACCAGGGAAAGAAGGTATTTGTCTATCTTTGAGTTCTTCCCTGATGCAATGGAGAGGATGTTATAAAAGTCATTCGTGGATAGTAGATTCATTTGGTCACTTTGGATGACATTTCTCCTCTTTTTGCCCCTCGGAAAAGAGTTAGTTGATGAGAACCATAGTCGTATTCCCATCTGACTATAGGTTTTGAAGTTGGTCCTTCAATAATTTGAAGGAATGTTCCTCCCTTAATGGTTGCTCTTTCCACTTCAGCTTATACTTTGAGTTTCATTTCGTTGACATGAATGCTACTAAAATGATTTCTTATATGGGTAGCAATCTGAGGGCTGGAGGGATTGGAGAATGGTCTCTCTACTAACTCAGCAATATCAAATCTGCTTGAGTGTAGTAGAGCGAATGCATCAAGTCTGGTTATTTGACCATTCTCCCTCTGTATTATGATGCTTTGAGTAGTTTCATTGAACCTCCACTGCACATTTCAACTTCTGGGAGCGAGGGGGCTTGTTGGTAGCATATTTCCTTTTCATGTGTCTAGCAGAGTCACCAACCTTCTCCTTAACTTCATCTCCTATCTTCAAGAGTATCATTGTTGATGGCTAGAAGTTGGAGAGCTTGGTCCAATGTTCCCCTAGGTAGATCAAAGAATGCATCTCTTATGATGGAATAGGAAGAGCCATCAATATATTTCAGTTTAATTGACTCTTCTTGATACCAGATGTTGCTTAAGGTTGTGCAGTTCATGAGCTTTCTTTTGATCTCCTTAAATTCCTCTAAGGACAGGGGCTTGGAAGATTCCAAAGATGTTTTAGGTTGAGATTAGGCTCTGGGTTGTGTTTTGGGTTTAAGCACAGGTGGAGGTGGAGACTGTTTAAAGACAGGGGATGAAGGTGTGGGAATGGCTGATGGTGTGGGTTTGGGAGTTGAGGGTTCAATGGTTGGTTCTATTTTGATGGGTAAGGCTAAAGGTGTGGGAACTTACTTTGTTGGCTGTGGTTTGGGTATGGGTGCTATCTTCTAAGGGCTTTGTATCCAAGACACCTCCTGCCTTCTTCCTAAGCAAATGCCAGCCTTTATGTTGCTAACATGTCATTGTAGGGTCTTCTTAGACATGGGCCCCACTTTCCTGGTAGTGAAGCCATAGGCTTTAAGATAGGCTTTCATCCATTCCTTATCTCCCTCCTTCTTGGCAGAAGCAAGTATAGCTTCTTCTTCTTCTTCTTCTTCTTTCTTCTTCTTCTTCTTTCTTCTTTTCTTCTCCCTTAGCCTTTCCCTTGTAGCCTTCTTTCTTTCTTTCTTGACCTCTTCAGTTTCTTTGTAGAAAAGATGCACGATCATATCATGATCATGTGGGGCCAACTCCTTTTTTGTATTACAGAGAAAGGCCATCTTTTCCCTCATATCTTTAGCTTTTGCTTCCTTCTCCCTTTTCCTTTTCTCATTCTCTTTGGCTAACCTTGATGCTTCTTCTCTTTCTTTCTGCACCAAGGTTTCTTTCTCAAGCTTCACAAGTTCATCAAGTGGGTGAAGAAGCATTTGTTCATCTTCTACTCCCAAGATGATGAGCCAGTCAATGATCTCCACCCTCTTTTGATTGTTGATACTTTCATAAGACGCTGCTGCTGCTTTAGTGCTTGCTGCAAGCAACTTCTCACTACCAACTTTTCCTTTCTTTCTTAGCTTCTCTAACCTTTCTTCCTGTAGAAGCTCTTCAGCAATGAGCTTTCTCTTCCTTTTAGGATCATAGGAAGATTTAGCCTTTGGAGATACTAGTTTTGAGGATTCAGGTTGGGATGGTGGAAATTGAGCTTGTGGTGCTGGCTTGAGAGGTGTTGAAAGAAAGTCCTCACTATTGAGTTTAGAAGCTAGATCAAGAATGGCTTCTGTAAGCAGCAATTCATAAGACACAGAGGATAACTCCATAATCCCTTCGGTAGCTTGGACTTCAGCTTCAAAAATAATTTCCAAAGCTGTGAAAGAGAATAGAAGTGCTTCCAAAGCTTGAGCTTCCACTTTGGAAGTTGTTCTCACAGCCTCAGAAGTAGTAGGAATTGCACTATTTGCCCCTCTTGAGTCAGTTGCTGGGCCATGAGTTTATGTATCCCCTTCGAAGTCAATCTTGGGTTCAACAGAGACCTTAAGTTGACCAACTTCCTCCTCAGAGGTAGATGATGCAGTCAACCTTTGAAGCTCTTCAGCCCCAAAGTAAGCAATGGCAAGATCATGTGAGGGTTGTTGAAGTGATAAGCTTATCAGAAACTAGGTTAAAAATCTATTAAGGTCGATAAGCATCCTTGGGTCAACTTGAACTGAAATGGAAGGTGGTTGAGGAAAGATGGCTTCAAGTTGTTGCTGTTAGGGGTAGAAAGAAGAAATGGCAGTATGGTGTTCCACTTGAGTTGATATCTCCTTATGAGTATGAGCAGATATCTCTTCATCATGTCTTTGTTTCTGTAAATTCTCCACCTTTTTGGTAGCATCACCTTGAGATGTAGATGAGCTAGAGGAAGAACTCAAAGAAACCTAAATATGTACATGCCTAACAGACTTTTCAATCTATTTCTCAGCTAGTTGAGCTTTGAGATTTCTAATCTCAAGTTGCTGAGTGGCAGACCTATTTTCTAAAGTCATAGCCTTTGATTCAAGATCGGTGACTTTGGAAATTTGGTCTCTAACGGTGAGTTGCAGACTACCCTCATCTTCTTTTGAAGAATCATCAGGAGATGTGATAACATACCTAGTGTGTTGATCCTCATCTCCAGTTTTGGTTTCCTGGCGTCCTAGAAACCCTTTGCATACTGATGTCTCTTTCAGAGGCATCAATGGGCAAGGTGGTAGTAGATACAGTCAGACTGCTGTTACCACTATCCTGAGAGGCTATTAAAACACTCTCAGTAGTGGCAGCTAAATCTACATGTGTCACCTCCATTCCGGTTGGACTTACCTCAATTTGGTCTTGCTGATGTGGGCTAGATATCAGAGCTTCCCTAGGACACAGTTGATCTAGAGAGGGGTGAGGTAGATCAACATCATGGCCCTGATGAAACATGATATCCTCATCAGGTCTGGTCAAAAGGTCAAGAAAGGATACAGAGGTTATATCTATTGACCCACGATCGTGGTAAGCACCTAATGGCTTGGTTATAATATCAGTTGAGCCAATGATGTGGCTATCCCTTTTGGCTGCTAAGGAGAGTGTTAAGACTCACCCTGAGGGCTTATGGCTTGGATAATGGGCTCATCAGGTTGAGACTGAGGAGACTCAACACTGATATTAAGGTCAATATGAAGAATGGTTGGACCTCTAATTGAGTGGGAGCCCTCGATTCCACTCTAGTCTTTTTGGTTTGGAAATAGGGACTTGACCAATCAGACTAGATGGATCAAGGGTTTGTTTGGGGTGTCTTTGGTATGTGATTTTGATTGGGTGTGAAGATGTGGATGGCGGTGTTGTGGTGGTGTCTAGTAGAGGTTCATCACTGCTGGGCTTGCAGGGATGTCACCATGAGCCACTAGCTCAAGCATACCTGGAAGGAGATCAGTTAATCTTCCAGTAAAGTTAGTGGATACCTTCTTCAATGTCTTGAAGATGCCAGGCTTCATGTGAGGGACCAGTAAAACATGAGCAAAATATAGTTTATCCTGGTCCAACTCACAATTGATGATGTGTTGAATGAACCGATGATACATATAGAATGAATCCCTGGTTAGATTACTACTCAAATTATTTAGCACAAACCTTGAGTAGTTGATGTGGAGGCCTTTTACCAACCCATTGACTAGGCAGCCCAGATCATAGGGAATTTGATCCCATCCCCTGATTTGTTGGATAGGCTGTGCAGGACAATATGAAGCAGGAACTTCCAGTTGTAAGAGAAATTTAACTTGTAGACTGTAGATCTGCTCACATCTCCTCCATATCCCATTTGAGTGTACGTTCCTCCAAATCAGACTTGGGGAATTTTATGGAGGTGCCTTCATCATGGAGTTCCAAATGCTCACTGATGGTTGATTCATAATGATGATCTCCTGTCCGCAGATCCTTGATCTGATGACCTTTTCATTATTGATCATTTTCTTTGACCATTGGCCCAGAATTCAGCCATGTGGTTTGAGTAGATGGGGGGGGTAAAAGTAAGGACAGTAAAGTATGTTGATTGAGAAAGAATTGGACGATAGGGGAAAATCAACATCCCTTAAAGAGTCAAGGATGGTGACTTGGTTGTGTTAGGGATTCAAGGCCATTGTTCAAATGGAAACTGTTGATGAAGTGGGAAAATTTCAAAAGCAGGATGAAGAAGATGAACAGTGAAATCTTGGGGTTTCGATGAACGGTAAAGAAAAGTAAGAAAGAGAAACATCTGGTAATTTTTATGGTGAAAATCCACTGGATAAGGTGAAAAGATGGTGTTGAGGGCCAAGTGGATGTAGGCAGCAAATGATATGATGAAAAAGATTTAAAATTCCAACTAATTACTGTCCGATAATATCTGTATAGTAAAATTTGTGGGGCCATTGTTCAAATGAAAACAATTTGATTCTGAAGATTTTTCATCCGAAGGGCATTTATTTCCGAAGGCAAACATTGGTTTACAATCATATTTGCTTTCGAGAACAATAAATGCTTCCAAGAATTGAAGTTAATAAGCTTCGGAAAACTTTTTGACTAATAGCCAAAATTCTTCCGAGGCCAAACTCTTTGGAAAAATGTTCTTGAAGGATTTTTTTTCTTCGGAAGAGTTATGTAAAACTCTTTCGAGGGTAAATTCTCTTCGGAAGATTTCGTACTTAGAACATTTTTACAATTTAAAAACTTGCTGGCAACAAGGATTAGATTGTATTTAGACAACATAGACAAGACACATTTTAAAAGGTTTTTAGAAGAGAAAGACTAGTCAATGTTAATCATCCAATAGATGTGATTAAATATTTAATTCTTTGTCATTAAAGGCTTTATGAACAAGTCATCATATTGATCACTTGAATTGACTTTGACTAGCTTGATTAGATTTTTCTCATGAATATCTCAAATAAAATGATCCTTGATGTCAATGTGTTTTGTCTTGGAGTGCCTGACTGGATTTTCTATAATATAAATGGCACTCTTGTTGTCATATGGATAGGAGTCCCATGAAGTTGAAACCATAATCCAACATCTGATTCTGAACCCAAAGTAGTTGAGCACCGCAGCTTGCAGCAGCAATATACTCGGCTATAGCAGTTGATATGGATACA